>OY757272.1:846851-1446851 GCA_963584085.1 Pyrausta aurata | reverse complement strand
AGTCGAAATTAAAAATAGTATGTTTAACTCGGGTGAAAGCACCCATTTCACTCTCGAATTATTGGCGCTCTCACTTCGTTCGAGCGCCAGAAACATCTTGGGTGAAATGAGTCGCTTTCTCCCCTTGTATAACAATCTACTATTTAATGAATGAGTGATGGTAGTTTAATATTTTTTAAAACTATCTAAATGATAAATAACATCTTAGTCTACCCCGTGACCACGAACGCTGTAAAGTGTTCGAAACGTCGGGATGTCAAATCTAATAAATTATCGCGAAAATCCGTAAATTTTGTTTTATTAAATGTGTAGTATTTGCGTTAACTTTAGAAACAAACAAACTTTTGAAAAAACCTAGTTTTTCTATACATTATGTCATTAACCCCACACATCAACGTATGACATTGCACATGTAACACTTCGCAAGTGCAATGTTTTTTGTGTGTTTTGACTTCTAAAAAGAAAATTCCTATTTATTCCTGTTCTTATACTTAAAAAGACCTAAAACAAGGGACGGTGCATATTCAGCAGTTCGCCGCGATCCTTTTAGAACACTTCGAGTATTCCTTTTGTCTCGCTGTGCTAGAGACTGCCTTAAGAAAGACCAAGGGCGCAAATAAAAGAGCTCAAGAGACCTGGACTTGATGCTAAGTCATGGAGTGCCGGATACGATGCCAGACGCCAGCATCGAAAATGGAGAAAAACATCGAGACATCTCCTGAGTCTCAAGCGGACCGCGGGTTTGGGCGGATTTTGTTACACCGATGAGAATATTCTGAGGAAATGCGGACTAAAGTTTGCAAATAAACTCTGGTCTGGTTTATGAATGCAAAAATAGTGTATATCAAATCTATTACTTTTATATTTGTTAGTCGATATGTAACAAGCTTGAATATAAAGCATAGCGTAGTAACTGAGGTACTTGATTTTTGGCTAAAATAAGTACTGCATTTGTTTATTGTTTAAGTTAAACAATAATGTTTAACTTATTTTAGAAAAAAAAATTGTCTGATTACAATTATTTGGAGAATGAATTGGTTGACTGTTAGATATGTCCTAAAGTATTAAGTCTGCCAGTTGAACTGTTACTTGGTTTTTTAGTTAGTTTATTTATACGACTTTTTTGTAGCGGTATTCATAATGCAAGCTGTGATATCCCAATGTTGTTACGCTTCGGTGTGATGGCATCCCGAACCTTTGTTTCGCGGCACTCACCGTGCCGTATCATTAACTCGGAGTGGATGCGGATTTTTTGACTTTTTCGCGTTAATCTTTTTTCTTATTTATGCTAAACGCGAAGTGGTGTCACTGATCTTTGAGCGTGCTCGAGATGCGGATGGTGTCGTATTAATTAATGACATTTTGAGATAAAAAGTTTCACCAGACTTTTTATATTAAGCTCTATTAAATAATTATTTTTGGAAACCGTTCTATTTTTCTTTACACAAGACGAATTTAAACGTCAACTGGCTCTTCCTACAACTCCGTACAAAAACGCATTCACATTACTATGTACCACGTAGCTTTTTATTTTATTTTATTTGTTACAGGCAAAATAGTTTATTAAAAAGTGGAAGTACAAAAAAAAATATGGTTTTGGTTGCAGCTCATGTACATACTTTAACAGAACACTTAGGTATCTTCTTCTTCTTCTTCTTCTCAGCATCCAAGAGTCCACTGCTGAACATATGCCTCTTGCATGGCTCTCCAAGATGCTCTTGATGCGGCGATTCTGGTCCAGGTCGGCCCTGCCGTCTTTATAATGTCGTCCGACCATCGGGCAGGTGGTCTGCCGGCACTTCTGCTTCCCGTGCGAGGTCTCCAGCAAAGGGTTTTGTACGACCACCTGTTGTCGTCTCTTCGGGATACATGTCCGGCCCATTGCCATTTTAGTCGAGCAACACGGGTACCTATGTCGGTGACTCGGGTGCGTTGGCGAATGACCTCATTTCGTATCCTGTCCCTTAGAGAGACGCCAAGCATTGCACGTTCCATTGCCCGTTGCGCTACTTTCAGGCGGTGGAGGATCCCGACAGTTAGCGTCCACGTCTCACAAGCATACGTCATCACTGGAAGAACGCATTGGTTATACACGCGTGTTTTCAATGTTTGCGGGATTTTCGACTTGAAGACGTCTGCGAGTTTTCCGAAAGCTCCCCATCCCAGCTGTATTCTTCACTTACACACACACTTAGGTATAGCAGAGTACAATCATAAAAATAAGTTTTACCGTACTAAAGTCTTTTCAGCAGACAAACGTTGTTTATTTTGTGATTGAAAAAATGATAATTAAAGTTACTGTTAATGTAACCAAATCAAAAGATTTTATTAAAAAAAGAAGAAAGAAAGATTATATTTTACGCTTCCAAGTTTTTTCATGGTGAACCCACGGCTTTGTCATTTTCTGGTAAAAATACATTTAATTAAACTTCATAACCGAATTGAAACACCCCACACTTATCAGATGAAGGCGTCTAAGTAATAAAAACGCAAATCCGCCAGGGAAATCTGAATGGCTGTCTTTTTATCTTTATTCTTTCAAATTATGGCGTCTCACTCATATTTGTGAACAGATATTTGGAGACAGGCTTTTTCTTTAAAGGTGTGCTTTGTTAAGGGGAAGAGCTATGTGTTTGGTTTTATTTTCATGCCACTTTCGTTACACAGCTTTTAAATTTCTCCAAAACATTCCGAACACAAAATGACTTTCTTGCTCAATTTAATTTATTTTGTGTTTGTATATCATGCACTGTAACATTTTCCCATTTACACTTATAAAAATAAGATTTACTGAACATTGGTATTTTAATGATATTTGCTAAGCTCGGTACATTATTTATTTAGATGTAATATGTAGTTGGGCTAAGGTACGATGATGCAATCGGGCCTAGAGAGTACTGGTCTCTAGGCCCGATTAGGTAGGAGTTAATCCAAATTAACACATTAATTAGACCAATGACCAAGTGTTAAGATTTTGTTACACCAATGAGAATATGCTGAGGAAATGCGACCGAAAGTTTGCAAATAAACTCCGGTGTAATGCTATGTTTATGAAATAGTAGTGTTTTTTTTAAATAACTTACCATCAGAGGTCATCCTGCCTAAAATTTTAATGTCCTTTTAGGCTAAAACCCTCACAGTCTTCTGCAAAGCAATACTCACAATCTGTCAATGGTGTAAGAATGTTTAAAGGACGAACATTAAAAAATGTACTATAGTAAAATGACACCTTCCCCTTAAGCTATTCCTTCTCCCGATTTCATTACGATATTCGCGCAGAGTGTTCCGAATTCCTGATTTATTCAATGCTTTGTGTACTTATTTGCCGGTGTCCTCCTCACAGATTACATCTATATCATTACTTTCATACGTTTCATTTGAGCAATAACCGTATTAAAATTAAAATGAGAATTGAGGGTTGTGAGAAGAAAGATTTTATTTGTCCTTTTGATGTCAAAGTATTGAAAAAGGCTTGGTAAAATGAATGAATTTTGTGCTTTAAATGAAATGTTTTAAGAAAAATTATACGAGCAACCAAACAATTTCGTGATTAGGTATATCGAGATAAATAATGCTTAGTTCACAATCATCATCATTATACGTTAACAATACACTACTTACATGATATAAATAATTTGTAAGTGACCTACGTAATGTGCAGTAAAGAGTTATCATTATATTTCACGTTAGGTTTCAAAAGCATCTTCTTATTTGATAATTGCTTAAAACCTTGTAGTTTTGAAGTCAATTAATTATTTAACTGAAATTAATCTCTATCTAGAATTAAAAGGTACTTTTATAGCCCATTAGAAACTGCGCATCACAAACTCAGTGGGGCTGAACTACATAAACTTAACTATTCCTGATTCACATTTCGCAAGCGCTTATTAATAAGTGGTTCAATTCCAGCCAGATGCAACTGTGTCACAGCGTCCTCATATTGTTTACATACAGTTACACTATACGATTTCCCGCAATAAAATTAAAAAAATATTTTACTAAATTTGGGGGGAAGAAATGGACTATGTGATAGATAGTCAAGTGTTGAAAATGTGCTCTAGAACAATGCCAAATCATGCTTTCGTAGAGGTCTTGAAGGTTCTTTCTGCCCAAAGATTAATAATGAAATTGTTTAGTAAGGCATATACACGCGATATGAAGTATATCAACCATAGTGAAAATGGATTAATTAAAACTGAAACTTTTCTAAGTAGAACAAAAATCGTATCAAAATCGTCAGCTGTAAACCGTCCTTCAGAAGGGCCGTAATTATTTAATTAGACAAGGGCCCACGTGGCCGCGTCGTGCTCTCCCGCTGTGAATCAGCCCGGGTCGGGAATAGAACGCGTTGACCGGTGCGATAGGGTTACCCGCTGGGATCCGAGAATATTGGCCGGTGGGTACTAGTTGTTATAATTTAAATAAGCTGGTTACAACCGCGCCGTTAGGATACAAGATAGAAACGTTCAAGACGACTAATATTTCAACCTATGACCATTCTCAAGGCAATAAGTACGCAAGAAAGAAGCCTTTTTTTTTGCGACAGATAAGTAAGTTAGGGCTGAGTGCCTACAACTAATAGCGGGGTCACAAGTGGCGGATAGTGAACAGCCACTAGATATGGTGGTTAGCTGCAAATATGTTGAATAAGCAGTCCCCGACCAAACAACTGCAGGATTACCGGAATGTAACGGGGAGTCTTGTGGGATAGGCTTCTCTATTAAAAACTACAATATTCCAATATTCAGGGACGATACTGTCCCATGGCAAGTAAACGAGTGGCTAGCTGAGCGGGAATTGCACTGCCTGGAACTTGTGGGGATTAAAACAAGATCACAATACGCCCCCTTTTCTTATTTTGATGATTTTCTGTCTCAATCTCAACAGACATAAGTATTTATGAAAAGTAACGGATCAAAACCGTTCAAGCGCAGTATGAGCAGGCGCATCTTTGTTGTTACAGTTGCGCTGAACGGCGTTTATTGTTCGACAAATACGCCGCACACGTGAGTGCAAGGTCAGGTCTGAATTTTCTTAAAATAGGACTGTGTTTCTAATAAGTTGGTGCACTTCACTTGTAGGTAGTAAAAGATTCGCACTCGAATTTCTTGAAAACAAAGAGGACACACCTAAAAAAACAGAAACAACAAATTGAGTCTATAATGTGCAGTGTTCTTATGCCGTTAATGAAACGAACATTTAAATCTGTTCTAAGTAGGGGCAAAACATCTCAAACTTTGGAAATCAATATCTTCTTATTAATTTTAATGAAATGCTTCTTCCATTTTTTTAATTTCAAATCCAATCAAAAGATCCAAGCAGATTTCAATCACCTACTCGTAACTCTTCTTACTTAAATGAGGACATCAAAAATTCCAACGCATCTACAAATTGCAGCAAACAATTTAATTAAAAGAAAAATCCGTACAGTCCCCATTCGTGTCGAATCGTTTTTATATCCTCCATTGTACGTTAACATTAACAACTTTTATTGAGCTCTGAGTCAGACTGTGCTGGTGTCAAATCCACCGAATGCAACACTCAACACCCCTCCTCGATGTTTTGTGGGGCAATTAATTTAGTACTAAATACTAAAATAGGCTTTGGTTTATGTCAAACGTAAAGTGTGTGAGTAAAAGTCAACGATGGGATGATGGAAGAGGGTAGACAGCGATGGAAACGGCTTTAGATTCTTTTGATAATAAATGTCGAGGATTTACTGGAGACCTGATAAATTGCTATAGGTTAGGGCTGAGCTGTAGGCTGCAGCCGGGTCACAGGTAGCGAATAGTGAACGGCCACCAGTAATGGTGGTTAGCTGCGAATATGTTGAATAAATAAATAAATAAATATAAATAAATATGCGCCAGACAACACACCAATTGTCTGGTTTCGTGGTAAGGAATTTTCTTCCTTGTGCTACGAAGTACCAGACAACGATTATGACGGAGGCGTCTCCTATAAATACTTAAATACATATAACATCCATGACTTAGGTACAAATGTTCGTGCTCATCACACAAACATTTGCCCCTTGCGGGATTCGAACCCGCGACGGCCGGCGTAATAGTCAGGAGCGCTAACCAATACACCAAACGCGTCGTCAAAAAGCAGCGAATAAGCAGTCCCCGACCAAACAGCGGCAGTCTTGGGGGATTAGCTTAATTCTTTATTAAAAACTACAATATTCAGTCACGTCGCTCGCCATAAATCTAGTGTCATGGCTTGTAAATGCCGCCATCAAATAAGCATTCCCCTGGTGTTGGTAGCAGCAACATTAGTACTGGCAGAAGGCTGAAGATATATTATATCAGAAAAGGCTTTTGACTGGGTATTAAGGGGCGGGAAACCTGTAGTCTTATACTGCACCCATATTATCACACAAGCTTTCTTAATTTGAAGTTTTTTGAAAAAAATCCACCAACAAGTCGAGTTAAATATTTAATTTTAATATAATAATGATGATAAAGAAAGTAACATTAAACCTACATTTTTTTTTACTGTGGTAATAACATCATCATCTATCTACACTAATATTATAAAGAGGAAAACTTTGTTTGTTTGTTTGTTTGTTTGTTTGTTTGATTGTAATGAATAGGCTCATAAACTACTGGACCGATTTTGAAAATTCTTTCACCATTCGAAAGCTACATTATCCACGAGTAATATAGGATATATTTAATTTTGAACAAATATAGGGTTCCGTAAGATATTAGGGTTTTTCGGACACAAGGTGTAAAAAATCAACCAAAACAGTTACTTATTTTGCGTACCCTGCCTAAACTATTAAATATAGAACCATAAAATGTTCTAAGTAATTGAAGATCTTATAAATATCTACAAAAAAGTCCGCGACATACTATACCTATCTATGTCGGGTGAGGCACAAGAACCATTTTTTTTATTGAAAAATCTTGATTATTTTTTGGACTACATTTAAACGCGTTTATTTTACTCATGCTATTAATCCTTATCAAAATTAATTATTTCATCACTAAGTACGGTTAATGTAAATAATATTTGGTCTTTAAATGATTAAAATTGGACGTTTGGTTCTGAAGTTATAGCGAAATTAAAATACATATTACGATATCTGCTGCACGGCCGGCCCGTTGCGAAGTAGGCTTTACCAAGGCCCGGTGGCGTATTGCCAAACTGTATACTGACCCAGACCGGGGCTGCTCTGAGTTCGATCGCAGTTTGCCTTTATAGTTGAAGAGCAAACTGTATACCTATTCAGAGCGTGTCTGAATCGAAATACATTTTGCTTTAAAATACTTGAGCAAAATACATACGAGTCCAGACGTCCATACTTTTCGGCGTCTGGTGTTCAGCCAACTTCTATTGCAAGGAGAAAAGACAGAGGAATAACTAAAGGAAAAGGACGTATACAGAGTGGCAGAGACGTAACTAAAAACGAAAACATAATTTATCAGAAAATATTAATAAAAATCAGCCGAATGCAAAGAAACATTGAAAAAGATTGATGGTTAATGTGGTAGTTGTAGTTGATTAATGATTACATTTACTTTAATAATGATTATACATGATTACACAAATTTATGTATTAAAGACACTTTATTTTTCAATATCGACCCCTTTCTGTGACCCCTTTAGTAAGAAATGTAGTAAAAGCCAAAATTCGATGTTACAATACAGGCAAAAAACAAAAATAGTAATTATGACATTTTTCTGTTCTTGATTCATTAATATATTTGTTTGTTGTTGATTGAAGGAACCCTTTATTATTTTCAGTGAACATCGATTGCAAGTAGGTACAATTTATTGTGTCAGTCAGTCAGTCATTGGAAACACTTACATTTTTTTAACAGCCAGTTCAAATTTTTCAAAATAAGTACTTACTCGTACAACGGGTTTTCTTTCGTTATAACCCAAAATAATTCACAATAGGTATGTTTTAGGGAAAGTTGTTCAGTTTCACGGATAGGTATAACAACCACACACAACAACATAACAAAAATATACGGGAAACATTGTATAGGTAGTTACAGATATTCGCGTGTCACAGTTTGCTTTACATACAAGCTAGCAAAGTGCATACCTACTCAGATTGGTCTGAGCTCGTATGTACTTTGCTCCAATTTTCAATGAGCACGACGTAGTTCAGTACAGACTATGGGCGTCTGGGTCAGTATACAGTTTGGCAATACGCGGCCCGGTGAGCGTGTGGGAGGGGGAGTTTAGATCTATGAGTAAGGTACCCGCGCGGCGCGATTTTCAGTAAAAAATTCTTTCGCACTCACGATAAACAAATCCCTGGGCCAAACATTCAAATTAGTAGGAATTTATTTACGAAAAGAATGTTTTACGCATGGGGTCGGGGCTCCCGATTATCAGTATATTTTGTTACCAGAAAATAATGTAACGTCAAATGTTGTGTATAGAGAAGCTCTACAATAATAGCTTAAGTTTTCTATCCTAAAACAACGGGTTGCACTCCGGGACTTAACAACTAACACCCACAGAAAGAAAATCTGTTCAGCCTGCGGATAGTGACTGCTTCGTCGAAGTTAGTGTCGGTGTCTGTGAATTGACATGGGAATCATTTGTTTGCTGACCGTGTCTTTCCTGGGTAGGCTTTTTGCAGCGGTAACCGACATCCACGCGGGCGGAGCCGCGGGCGACCGCTAGTACTTAATATTATAAAGCTGAAGAGTTTGTTTGTTTGTTTGTTTGAACGCGCTAATCTCCGAAACTACTGGTTCGAATTGAATAATTCTGTGTGTTTTGTGTTGGATAGTCCAGTTATCGAGAAAGGCTATAGGCTATATTACATCACGCTACGACCAATAGGAGCAAAGATATAGTGGTAGATGTGTAAAAAACGGGAGAAAGAAGTCACTATTCCACGCGGACGAAGTCGCGGGCAAAAGCTATTTATACTAAAATGGATCTGAGAAGCATTTAAAAACTCCTGTATCACAATAACATGTTCTCTATTATGAATTGTGATTAATAACTGTTTGTTATTGCGCAAGAGTTTCCCTGTTTGGACAAAAATAGCGATTGAAAAGTGATGCGCAGTTTTCATAAGTGTGACGGCGTGTTTCATAATGCTTGTTTATTTCTGAACTTCGATTTGTTATTGTGTATTTTGAGAATAGATGTGGATTTTAAATGCTAGTTTTTTTTTCTGTTGTATTGCAGACATGAGAGGTGTTATAATAAAGGACTTTAGTCTTACATAAGCCAAAATAAAATTTGCTATTTTGCAAAGGTGCTTAATGAAACTTAATATTATCTTACAGTGGATATCGATGCTTATTATTTTCGCTTTATGCTACAAAATTAGCTACAAAAATTTATCATTAGATCATTATTTTATAACGATCTACCTACCTACATCTTGTACTAAGCTTATAATACTACATAGTAATTACATAATGTTTACTAGTTTCTAAAGTCCTTTTTTAAAGTCGTGGTATCCATATTATTCAGCTAAAGGTTTCATTATTTTATATCTATTGCTCTAAGTATTGCGTAATATTATCAATTAAATTCATTATAAATTCACTTTCGCGATGCGGAAGTGTCACTACCACCCCATCAGTTTGTCATTCGCCACTCGTAGCTCTTGTGCGCACGCGCATGTTGGCTCCTTGCCATAGCTCGGGAGTAACGGTACTGTGTCACTGTGTTTACACTTTACATTCATATTTTATTGCTCTGTTAAATATTAACTCGTCAAGTATGTGTAAACGAGACACAATAAAAATTCCATTGTTATGCGACTCTCGGCATTCGTTTGATACCTGACTGATTACCTACTATGATCTTGGTATTTAGGTATGCTAGAAATCGATATAGCTAACGTAGCTATGTCCATTTCTGAGTAAATATACCTAATAGCACCTACCTAAGGAAAACCCTACACGTAGGTCTAGGTACAAGCCAGGCATAGTAATTGAACTAAAAACTCAAATTTCAAAACCGAGCTCTATTTTTGAATCACTCGTGTCAAAATTCCGAGTGAATTTTGTTCGAAAACGAGTTATTTTCGTTGACTTTTAATTCATCTTCAAACGAAAATCACTCGCCATCTTGAAGCGAGTGATTAAAAAATAGAGCTCCGAGTCCGTCGTTGGCAGTGGGTAACTAAACCACGGTCGATTAATAAAAAAAACATAAAATTATCAAATACCTTGAAACTTTGTGTGTGTAAAGGACATCATTTAATATTTATCGCAAAAAAAGTTTGTTACACTCCCTTTCCATTTAATCGTAGCTCCTACTACCTACTTACAATAAATTCATACAAAATTTTATTTGAACATCAACTAGTATCTATTGGAAGTCAGCCGTCAGCACTTTTTATTTTATTATGGACATTAACAAAATAATTGTTATTGCATATACCAACTGTAAAAATTAGGGATTGTTAACGCTTAACGCTTGATCGTTTCGAATAGCAATCTGTTAAACGGCCCCGGTCTGCGCAATTGCTTTTATAATCCATCAGGCGTCAGCGAAGTTTACGTAGGAAACTAATTTGAACAAAATGCGATCGTACATATCAATCTGAGTTGATTTAAAATCAATACCAATTTAACACTTTGTGATTTGAATGTTTAAGTTGTCCTGTTTTACAGATTGTTACCTTCTTTGTCTAACAATGACCTAAGTTCATCGACTTACGATGAATCATTCTGCGTTGCGGTTGGACAAAGTATCGGGCGTTAATGTGTTTTGGAAAGGAGAAATATTATGCTTTTGGTTATAGCCCAGGTTTATATGGAAGTTGCTTTAAGGTAGTAAATTATGACCCCTACTAGTACTTGTTATAAATGCGAAATTAGTCTGCTTGAGAGCCTAAGTAGTAGGTATGGATGGGTACGCCATAGCACAGGATTGATTCAAAGACACAGAATATTATGGTAATTCATTTGTAAGTAGGTACCTAAATATTATTTTTTCATCATGATGACATAAGTATTGTATGACCTTGTTTGTATAAGCCGCAATATTTATAAATTGGGTCTTAGTGGAGTTTCTGTGAAGTAGCCCGCCAATTAGGCCACTTCTTAATTGATTAATTTATAAGAATTCATATTATGTATTTACAATTTTGCGGCACCACAGTATTGCGCAACAATCAGTACTATTGACCGCAACCACAAACGTGTTTACTCAAAACCTTAAGTTACTTTATTATTGTAAAAATATATTTGTGTATTTTTGTATAACTTGAAACGATGAGCAATCGATGCAGGTGCATAAAAATTTGGTTGATTTAAATATCTACCTACTCTTGTGGTTAAGATGTTACTTATACCTATTGGCACAGAATATATAATAGCTATTGGTTTTGTGTACAGCATAGACACATTGTCACCAAACTATGATCTAAAAAGGTACTACGGTCTGATTTAAAGTCACTTAAAAATATAATTTAGAGAACTTTCCAGCGAATCCTCATCAGATGAATGGCAAACAAACTTTATTGAAGTTTAAATAAAAGATAGTGGCATCGCCTCACAAAGCGAATAATGCCGACCAGCCTTGTGATTAGGATTCATTAATAACTGAGATCGGCGGAAAAGTTGCTTGGGCTTTTTTGGCAAAAGGATGGTAAAATAAAATTTTCTCACCACATCAACATCGGCAACATTCTCCTCCGTCCCCCCCTTATCCCTCCAATGCTTCTCACTCGTCACCGAAAAGGTGAACGACCTCTCTCTCCTCGGACTCAGGAGTACCCCAGCCGGGGTCCTTGGACTTCCGTATCCAAATATCTCGATGTTTCTAGTTGAGAATGGGTCGTTTCCATTATCGGTGCGCGGGCTGATGAAGACGTCGTCTTCTAAGTCGGAGTCGAGGGTGAGGGTTAGAGGGGGGGAGGAGGCGGACCGTCGGCAGTGATGAGGCTGGTAGGGCGGTGGTCGGTCCGCGTCGGACTCCGAGTAGGGGCGATCTGTGGAAAGAAAAATCGTTATGAGTGTAAGTCATCATCAAAAAATTCAAAACAAATATCATGATACTTTTTATCCAGTTTAACGCCTTCTGAATCTGGTCCATGTAGCTAATTCTGTGTTTTTTTCATGATAGACTGTCACAAGTAGTGATGGCCGCGAGGAATATTCCCAATGTTCCTGGAAACTTTCACAAAGTTTCGAACGACAATGATTTAATACGGTAAGAAAGTAAGATCTTTGAAACTAAGCAGCGGCTTATTATGCAATTTTTATGAATAGCATTCAAGGATAAGGTAGTTTTTAAGGTATGGGTAAAGAATTAAAAATATTTAAAATAATTAAACCGCCTTTAAAACTTAATAGAAAGTTTAAACTAATGCACTTGTTTATATTCTCAGCTTGTAGTCTATTTAGGATAAACAAATTTATTTGGAGTCGGTCAATCATGTTTTAAACTTACGTACACCAATAGTCTACGCAATTTACATATAGGTAAATTTCTAGGAAATTTAATAAAATTCCTGGGAACGGCACATCGGAGTCACAAGCTATTAAAATACAGATGGTCAGTGTCTTTTAAGCATGGCACAAATATTGTGATCGATAAGATGCCGTTTTACGAAGGATCTGATGTTTTACAAATTAAGCTACCTACCATTCGAATGACTGAGGTGCCAGTAGTTTCATCAATAACTTTTTAGTCTTACTAAATAGAACTAGTAAATAAAAATCTTCGACCGAGACATCATATTTATTTACATGTTGGACAACTGACAAAGTTGCAAAACTTACTGCTCTAGAAAGTCCAAAATGAAGGTTAACTATCAAACAAAAGCATCATGAACTATAATGTGCGTGTATTACAAGCAGTTTAGACGGCACAGCGCCATAAAAACGCTGATCTTATAGTAAATCAAATGTTTATAGTCGTTCCGCCTACGATGTGTAGGCTGGCTGAGTGCGCTTTTTACTTTGGTGGAGCTTGCAAATTAGAGGCAGTATGGCTCCTGAAGGCAAGGAAGTAAATGTATAGCTGGTTACTAGCTATGCAGCAGATGCTATATAGCAGATAAATTTATTATGTTTTTGTTGTAAAAAAAATGGGTCAAAGCTAACGCAAATGTTATTATTGGAGCAACTCAAATATATCCATAAAATGAAATATTTTAACAAATGGACTCACAAACAGCATGGACATGCAAAACCCCACTACCTGCTTCACAAAAGAGTTTCGCATTTTGCAGCGTAAAGTCAAAATATTTGAAGTTGACAAATACGCACAAAAAGTGTGTGGTGGCTGACAGAACAAAGCAAAGTAATTTGTTATCAAGCGAATCGACGCAGCCGGTACCAGGGTAGCAGAAGGCAGGAGGAGTTACACTGGAATATAGTGCAAAAGATCTGGTATAGTAGCTGACGTTTGCAATGTAACGGACACTATGAATAATGCTAGTAGAAGTGAGAATAAAAAAAAAAGATGTATGACAGCGTGAGCAAGGACTTAGTGGACATAGTGTCAAAACACTCATCATTATTTCCTGCCCTTATTCTCAGTTCATCTGGGGTCGGGTCTCCTAGTACTTCTGCGCCAGAGAGCTCTGTTCTGGGTTGTCTGGGTAGGAAGGTTGTGAATACTATAAAAACAAAACTTTTATTTTACTTTTCGATCTTCGAATAAAAAGTAAACATCTTTTATTTTGGCCGAGTACTACTACACTACAGAGACTATCCAAAAGATGCAGTTTGTGATTATCTTTATATGCCATGAAATATTTCTTGATTTGGCTATTAAGCTAATCCTATGCATTTGGATACAAGTCTTCCCAAATCAGTAAAGTAAGTTTATCAACAGATCTATGCTCAAACAGTGGTAGATATATCCTGCGGTTAGTAAATAATTATAAATATCAAATTGGATCTAGCATTCGCTGTCATACTTTAGTCCAAATCATCAAGCAACACTGAAGCTCAGTAGAAAAACAACAAAATCGCCTACTGGTCACCAATGAACTGTGTCCACAGCAACACAAATTAATAAAATCATGCGCTGCGCGGGCGCGGACTGGTTCCACGCACACGTGCACCGACCGAGAAGGACGGAGATACAGCCGTCGCTGCGAGTGAAACGATGGTAAAGTATGGATAAGACTGCAGCTTGTGATATCCGAACTTTATCAAACTTATCCGACACACAACGGAAGAAAGGTTTGAATAACGAATTTTATAACTTTGGCTTTGGCTTTGTGATACTCACAAAAAATGCATGGAAATGTTGAAGATTCACAATCAATATAATAGCAAACGAAATTTATTCAACTTCATTTTAGATGCCTATTTATGAAATGGAGATGAAATTATAATGTGGTCCATAAAAATATAGTTTAAAGGTAAAACAACCTTTTCCCACCTCTCTGTTTTGCCAGACTCAGCAATTTGGCCTGATACAAAGACTAAAAGACTGGTGTACCAGTGAAGGCTAGTTTGATCCCAGCAAAAGCTACAATTAGACCACCTTAAGAGATACCTAGTTCAACTGACGAAACTTACGCGTCGCAACTCATCTCGCATCAAACATCAGCAGAGCTTGTCTGAGAGTATTACCAATTGGTCATATCCACATTTCCTTTCCCGATGCACTGATAGCCCGCTCGTTTTTTCCCGGCACAGCGCGTAACACAGGTGTCTCTGGCTTACGCCTATTACAATATTCCATCTATATTGTTTATTTTACTTGTGCTGTTTGGAATTACGCGGTCGGGTGCATTCGGCATTGTGCGAATACGGAAGGCCCCGATTTGCAATATGGCTTTTTTTGTAAAGATATTTTTTTTCTGGCAATATGGCACTTTTTGTAAAAAGAAGACGCGATGTTTTTTCTTCGTGCTCTTTGTAGTTTACACTATCGTAGTTTTTGCTTTAAAATGGGAGTATCAAATATCAGGGCAACTGTCACTAGATGTTTGATTTGATGAACCAAAAATTGGGTTTTGGTATTATTGTCGCTATAGCTTTCATAGAGTCGCTTATTATTGTGTTCTTTTATATAAGTTGAATATAACTTTTTCTTACTCTCTAGCAGGTTATGGTAAGCAGCATGTGCATAGAATATCATATCATCATTAAGTAATAACTGAATCTTGTAATTTATCACGTATTAGAATCCATGTCAATATATTTATTGATACGGATAGTGATATTTCACCAACTAAGATGAAATAAGAAACCAAAAATTGTGCACGGGTGGGACTCGAACCAGCATCTTTCTGGCTTACCGGGCCAACTTTTAATCTTTTAAGAAAACAAATATGTCACTGTGAGTGTTAAAAACATTATAAAAAACATTCAACAACTAAGGTTTATTATTACCACTACCACTTTACTTTTAGATACAATGTTCATCCTCTTACTAATCATCACTTCCATTTACTTACATAGAAGTTCATTAATTAGTTGGTAAACGTCAGAAGAAATTAAAAGCATCTGAGATAAAAGCAGGTAAAAAGCAACATACTCAACAAACTGAGCTAATAAAGGAAATTGCTAAGACTCGACACATAAAGAAGATGGGGCATTAGAACTGTTAACTTGTACAAGAACTTGCTATAAAACTTATGGTCTAATTTCCGATGGCGCTTAGTGAGGTTTGAAATAAGGTTCATTGAAGAAAAAATAAGTGAATGTCACTTAAGTAATCTAAACATGTGCACTCGTACAGACTTTGATAATATGCCATCATACTTTAAAGTAGATAGTTTTTAAAATGTCCTGCTTATTTCAGTCTTATTAGAGAGCTAAAAATCAAAATAGCAGAAGCAGCGGTTCAGATGCTAAGAGTTAAGAGAGCTTAATGACTCAAGAGGCAAAAGCAATCGCATTATACCTCAAAATCAACGATGTTAAAGAAAATAATGGAATAATGAAAAAAAAAACTAAGAGATCCTTAGCTCAAGTAACTAGCCAATCGTCGTTATCAAAAACACAGCTCATAAACCCAAACCAGCTAGACTTGTCGACAGCATTCAACAAAAGACTCAGAACACAATCTGCTAGTCATTATTTATTTGATCCTGATTACTGTTGGGTAACCAATCATAACAATGGAATATTTAGGAATGTTTATTGCACTGTCAGGGTAGTCAGCGCCTTATCAAGAGCTTAATGGTTGGTAAGCTTGGTAAGACATAAAATTAGTAGTAGGTACAGTGGTGCAAGTCTTGACACGGTTTTATCTTTCGAACCACGCTCAAAAACGCTGAGAAAAAATTCGTGTTCTTGTGTATATTTAGTGATTGAGAATGTAATTTTTTTAGGAATTTTAGAGCCACAGCTTAATAAGTTAAAAGGATATTTGATGTAACAGAAAATCAGAAAAATGATTTTTTTTTTGTTCTTCTTGGGTTTTTATGGTGTCTTAGATGGAGTCTTTGGTGATGCGCGGTGGTGTAAAGCGGTACTGCTTGGTTAGGTCAGGTGATGCCGGTTTTAACTTCAGAAGTCTAATTGAAGAAGTACTTAACTTACCCACTAAAAATACTAAAAATATAGTAAATCAAAAGTTAAAATAGAATTACCTTTTGCTTATTGGATTGTTGTGATATTTTCAGACAAGAATTTTGAAATTCAAAAGGATTACAATACCCTAAACTCTAGGCTACTTTTCATGCTTAGCTACAAAAAGTTTTAGGGATAAAGATTTGATAGTCCAGAATGGATCAGAATAGCAAGAAACAGAGATAGATGGAAGATTTTGTACAAGGCCTTTGTCGAAAGACAAGCTGTTGGAAAAACCGATCGCCAATAGTAAAGAGATAAATTCATCTATACCTATAAAATGCTTTGTCCTGAACGACTGACTTATTGATTGACTGACTGACTGACTGACTGACTGATGGATCAACGCACAGCCTAAACCGCTGATCGTAGAAACCTGAAACTGGGAGGGTGTGTTCTTTGTATGACGTAGGGATCCGATAAGAAAGGATTTTTCGAAATTCTACTCCTAAGGGGGTCAAAAAGGGGTGCAAAGTTTGTATGGAACAACGTGATCCCTTGGTCCAATCTACTTCAAATTTTGCATACACATTCTTTTACAGAATTGACGGAAGATTTATTTTATATTTTATTGCAATTAATCTCCTAAGGGGGGGAAAAGGGGTGGCAAAGTTATTCTGGGGGTGATTTTCTTCGAAGTTGATATCAAAACTCTTTAATGCTAATGATAAAAATATTTTGTATATCATTTTTGACAATCATTTGACATGTCTGAGACACAATGTTTTGACACATGTTTGTTATTGATGTTGCTCTTGAGAAAATGCTCGAGAAGAGATTTTATTCCTTAAAACAGTAAATAATATTTTTTTGTGTTTAAACAGGGTAGGTATCAAGCGGTCTGTGTACAGTGTAGATTGCAGGTCGTCTGTTCATATTGTCGGTGGACATTCAACGCTGTTTCTGTGGTCGAAGGGTGTCCAATCATTTTTTTTGCAAACTTTTCGTGGGGGCCTATGTTTAGCAGTGGACGGCTTTTGGGTATTTATTATGATGATGGGGTAGATCCCTACATAGAATTAACCCTTTGAATTCACGATTTGAATTCAAGACAGTAGAGTATTCGCTATCACTATAAACAAAGCTCAAGTTCAAACTCTCAAGGTAGCGGGAGAAGACTTGAAAGAATTTGCCTCTCCCAAAGCCTGTATGTGGCGTGATGCTGTGTAAGCGCACGGAGTATAGCCTGGAGCCCTATTTTTGAATCACTCACGTCGAGATGGCGAGTGATATTCAATGTTTAAAGTCGAATTTTGGAATGAAAACCAGTTGTAATCTACAAAAGGATTTGAAAAATCATTGATCAGTTTTGTGAGTACTTACGTCTAGATTTTGAGTGTTTTCCGTTGATTAATGTGTTTTCGAACGAAATTCACTCGCCATATCCAAGCGAGTGATTCAAAAATAGGGGCCCTGGTCTTTTTATTAGCACCCGAAAGAAATGTACGATTGACAATAGGCGTAGTAAGTATTTCCATTTCGTTGTAAAATAAAACGATATTATCCCCGTGTAAGTTTGACCAGATTAAAGACCGGGCTACGTGTTGTGTGTGTGTACATAAAATATAGCATTACGCATATATTTAAAAACTGGATGTTTTTGTTTGTTTGTTTGAACGCGTTAATCACAGGAACTATTGGTCCGGTTATATTTTTTTTACATACATTGTTAGATAGCTAATTTATCGGGGAAGGCTGTAGAAATAGTTAAATGCGTATCGGCTTATAAATATTTTTACTACGATCTATGGGAACGGAGTAAAACTATTGCGCGCGTACGAAGTTGCTGGCGGGCCGCTAGTCTAGTATAAATTGAGTTAATAATCATTTCAACATTATTAGAGGCTTATTTTATTTATTTATTTTATGCATGGATATTCTCTTCGCATCCCAAGGGCACATCTACAACATCAAGTACTACCCACTTACTTCAAGTTTATAATGACTAACTTCTACCACCTCAATAGCAAAAGTCGCGTCAAGTCATTCCTCAGAACTCGATCGCACGCCTCCTTGTCTGCCGTTTACTATAAAACGTACTCAAAGAAACACACCATCGCTTCAGCCGACAAGGATAATCACTGTTTACGAGTCCGATTTCATCACAGCTTGCCTTGCGGTACCTTAATTTGCTAATCCATATGTAATTTCACATAATAATAAGTAACCGACAAGAAGTGTAGTGATGTACTAGAGCCATCGATGGTTTGTAAGAAATAATTTTTAAATAGATAATATTCTTATCGATATGAAAGAATAGTAAATGATCATCTTCTTCTTTTTTCGTGCAAGAAACAAACGAAAGAAGAATAAGAAGAAGTAAATGTTCATTAGGGTAAGGCATAACAGAGCTATTCTAGAGAAAAACTTGGAAAATAGATCAGATAGAGAAAGAAAGATCAGAGTTAAGTTAAGAAAATTATATTCGATATTTAATAGATTGAAGATTATGAAAATTAAGTAGGTCGGAAATATATGCTAGTTATAGTTTTCTGTAACTAAAAGTTCACTGAAGAATAATAACCTCAAAAAAATAAACCTAAGTATTCGTCTCTAAAACCAATTCAAATGAAATCTTGATCACTCATAATATAATGGACCTAAGAGAATTGTTTAAAAGTTTTAATGTGACACCATAGTAGAATTTGCTGTTTCTCTTCGATACTTAAGCCTACCGTGCCATCACTAAACTAATGCAAGGTTTGTGCAAGTGCAATTTGAGTGGTTTTCATTATTGCGTGTGTCAACGCGTTTAGTCGTTGTAATTGTATCGTTGTTAAGGTAGCGGTCGTTGATGGAGATGCCCTATATTTTAAGATCGATCTATCTAGGACTCGACGTTTCTCTATGACTTCAGTGAGGTGAGTGATTAGTTATAAGAAAGCGAGTTCTGTGAAGAAAAACTTGTTCACAATATTATACCACATTTTGGATAATGTTTTGCTTGAATTGGTTTTGTATTTAGCAGTAGCTTCATTTAATCAGACTTTTTCTGAGGCACTTTGTTCTAAGATCATAATATAAGTCAAAACTGCGCAAATAAACTATTTTATTGTCCATCAAGCTTCACTGAATCAAAAATCGCTCTCACCTAGAAACTGAGTCGTAAAAATAAACCAAAACTATAAACTCCATACTTTGTTGGAAGTAAACACTGAGGTGTATAAGAGTTTCATCAAACACTCGGACGCCGTAAAACGGTCACTTTTACGGCAGACATAAATCAAACATCGACCCAGACGAATACAAAGACGCGGCTGGTACTGACACTTAAAATTGGTAATTGGTATAAATGTACTAAGTTAAAGTAAATAAACCATTAGTATGCTAGAATAAACAGCGGGAGTACAAAGTTACTTTGATCTGCCTGAGATCCAACCGTATTATTTTTATAGGTACTAAGAATTTATTGAAAGTAACATTGAAATTGAATGTATAGAAATATACTTATAAACAACAGGTAGTTCTCAGACTCTACTGGTATTAACATCTTACTACTAGGGTAGATAAACTTCTAAATTCCATCAAAAGCCTATGATCGTTAGACAACCCAGTTCAAAAATAACCATACTTCTCAAATCAGAACCGATTCCTTCGAAACAAGTTTCTGACCACTGACCAATTATAGCACTGTCACCGTTGACCCACCATTATTCTATAGACCCAAATAATAGTAGAGACGACCCGATGACTGAACACAAAGCAATCCTTCAATCGTCATGGCGTGATTAATCGATTTGTGGAACTCAAAGTTTCTCAGGATCACAAAAAGTGACGAATTCATTGCCTTTTGTGAACACGTGAAATGGATTTTGGATGTACGGGATGTAGAGATCCTTGATGTAAAAACCTGTATGTATATATTTTTTTTATTACACTTCATGCACAAACAAAAGGTACTTAAGGCGGAATTAATGCTAAAAGCATTCTCTACCAGTCAACCATTGGTCTATTCAGAGAAAATACAGGCGGCGCGAAGGAAGTGATAGAAGGGTAAAAGACAAAGCTTGACGATAAAAATGTATATCCTTTCTGAATAAGTGAAATTGATAATATTGTCAAAAAATCCGAATGTTTTTTTAACTTCTTATAGCAATAATGGTTTACTAATTACTTACTTATCTGTGGTCAAAATCAAAGCAGTAATTTTCAATATTCAGAAAAATACTCCTTTTCAAAGATTCGTCTCTTCAAACTGTAATCAACGGTGTTATTTGACCACTGAGAACACACGTTTTGATTCCCATAAAATGTCATGGTACAAAGGTACAGAACCCTTAACATTTAAACACACTCCCATTTCCCCGCAGTTACTAACCATAGGATTATTAAAACTGGTCAAAGATTGGCTACTAGCTGCAAGCTGACCAAGTGGTCTTCAAATCACCGTGATCAGAAACTGGTTCTACAGTTAGCTAGCAGAAAGATAGGATTAAGTGTTTAACAACAATTATAAACATAATGGATGCTGCTGACCGTTAGGTAATTGCTTGAAGAGATGCAGTGACACAATATTTTTATATGATAGATATTAATGAATCCTTATTTTCTTTACCATTATGTTCAAGTCAAGTAGCAAAGTTTGGGAGCACAAACAAAATCATCAAGGGGATCACATGAATTTGAACGAAAGCTTTTAATAATTTAAGAAGAGCATTCGTATAATCTCCTTTGATCTCGTGTACTCATCTATCCAGAGCAAGTTAAATACCATTTAATTGATTACCATTAATTCCTTCTAACGTTAAAGAAAAAGCTTCTAAATCACCTGAGGCACCATCCCCGTTTTATACAATTACGTATTATTATACTTAATTGTTGCTCCCATTATTGTTATTATTTGTGATATACCAAATCATAGCTGCAGCTCTATTATGAGCTATCAAACTATCACTTACATCATAGATAGATAGCATTGATGCTTCATTTAATGGTTTGGAGTGAACAGTAATTTCTACTAGCCACACTGTAACATTATTTTTATTTGTAACAATTTCATCTGTGTTATTAAATGTATTGTTCTTATGATAGTTCCTGGTTTTGATGTTTTAAGATTCAGTTTTGATCAACAAATATTGAAAAAAATTAAGGTTAAGTATTTTTTGTTCATTTTATTTCTTGATGATTCATTTTACGGTGGGCGGGACTAAGTTTTGACATGTTTATTGCAACAGATTTGCATTTTAATTATTGATGTTTAAATAATTTTCAAATCATCTCGTCAAATTTCTTCGCTTTGTAATTCTTGGAAATTATACGCCGGTTCTTAGGAATCGACGTTGGTGCTGACAATAGTATTAGAAAAATCTCAATTGCTAAACTAAGGGCCAATAGACACCTAAGTTGTATTTACTACGAGTTTATTTTCAGAACGGCGAGACGTCCTATTGTATGCAAATTCTTTCAAACCTCAAACTTATTAATTATTGTGCTCGCGAGCAGCGACGAATGACAATTACTTTTCTAGGATGCTTGGCACACACTTCCGACTTAAAGTTTATTTTTACGGGGATTTTTTTCCAAGTTTTTAACATAATATCATTGTTTCTTATCATCGCGTGTCGATAAGACTTTCTTATATATAATTTTATTTGTAAGATGATTGATTACACAAACAAGATGGTTTAGAATAGTGTCATATTTGTATTTAGTAGTGTCAGTGTAGTTTAGTGTCATATATGTATTTACATTGTGAATCAGGCCGTAAGTATCTACTAAGCAGCATTGCTAAAAATTGTTTTATAAAAGAAATTCATATTTGCAAAGAACCAGTCTTTGGTAGAATTTTAATTCAATTATTTTTCCACAGATAATAAAAGAATGGTCGTCTGTAAAAAGACTATTAAGCCGTTCCATTTTATATCATACAATTTTATTTATTAAATAGCCTGTGTAGAGTTTTTCTATTTGAAATTCTTTACATACTTATTTTATGTTACCCATTACAAAAACAGGTCACACTATCCGTGTCATTTCGATCATTTTTTCTCCGCACGCGACAAATCGCAAGTGTGCACCGCACTTTCAGAACAAAAACCCGTGGACTACCGTACTACGCACTTCTTTCAAATGGTAATTCGACTAACCATTGTTACTGGTGATGTATGCCCTCAACTTATTGTCTTCTTCATTTTCTTAGCTTTCAACTGGCAGATTAATGACAAATTGTGTGGAGACGTCACAAATTTTAAGAAAACAGTTAGTCACGGATGTAGATTGGGTACCTAGTTAAGATGTGATGAATAGACGGAGTAGGGACTTGGGATTTGAATCTACAAAAGCATTTTGTTTTATAAAAAAAAATACAACTATTAATTTTGAAGAATCTACTGCGTACGAACTTGGAGACTTTATTGTGACACCAAAAAGTAACTACAAAAAAAATTGCCATGACCACTCCACAACTTCAAAATCTATCAACTTAAATAAAAAATAAGCAAACAATTTAAAAACTCTGTGCGAACACTATTGGCAACAATGATGTTTTAAAAGTAAAATAAGTAAGTACTTTTAAAACATCATTGATTGACAATAGATTCCTGAAGCTTTTCTTAATTAACATAGTTAATTGAATGAATATTGCGATGGAGTTTTATCACAGATATAAATATATATAATTTGTTTCGATCTGCAATTGCTTATGTTATTTCCAATTAAGTTTATATTTATTATCCTCTCAATGTTGGGTTTAAGTTCAGTACGCCATTAAAACTACCGTTTGCATACGAAATCAATAAACTTAATTAATTTACTTCGTAAAATTAAACCTAGAATCGCATAAGAATGAATAACATTTCAATTTTGTCTTAAAGTAGAAATACCAAGAATACAATATGTTAATAAAACCAAATAAAACAGATACAGTTTTTTTGTGAAAAAATTTAAAGGCATTTAAGGCCCGTATGAAAAATGCGTTTGCGTGCTGCCACAATAAATTCGGTAGCTAAAACTTTTTTGCATTTTATTGTCAGGAGAATATTTTTGGCCCGTATCGATTTGTGACTTCAATACCGGTAGCTGTGGTTTTTGAGTAAAAATTTTGATACCATTTTTTGGTACCAATCGTAAATCAACTGTTAACTACCATGTAAATCTTATGAGGGGAAAATTTTAACGTGACATTATTTGAAATCACTTTGTTAGCAACGTTTCTGGCAGCCAAATTCAATGGATCACTGATTTAAAAAATCAGAGCAACATTATAATAGTTAAGAAAATTTGAAACGTATTAGTTTCTTCATCTTTAGTTAAATCTTAAATAGCCTACAAAAAACTAGTGATACCAGTTTCTGGTATCAGTCGCGATCTGACAAAACTTTTTGTTTTACAGTAGCTTATAAAATCCAAAAGCGAGTCTATGGTTGATTTGTGACGTGTGTCGGTCGTGTAGGCGTTGGCCTGCTACCGTGGGCAGTGCTGTGCCCTGAATATCGGATTGTGTCGATAATATCGATAAATGGCGACGATTTTGCATTCGGCGCAAGAGTTGGAATGAATAATTATTAGCTGACGACCGTGGTTATGATTTGTTGTTATTTATGTATAAAGTGTGGCTTTGTTATCTGCAAAAAATCAAAAGTTTAAAAAAAAAACTGAATTTTTTGTCAGTTGTTGCGTAATATGCACAATTTCAGTAGGTAAACCAAATTATAAGACGTAGTTCTTCTTCTGGTAATGCAGTTATTTTTGAGGTTGTATGATAAATTATCCATCTAATGATTTGAAAGCTTCGGTCGCTTAAAAAAAGGATTTTGAAATCAACTTTTAAAGTCCCAACCGTTCGCCGAAACTAAATATCAACATTTGCATTCGTCAATAAAATTCTATAAAAATAAACCAACGATAATCAGGGACATCTCTTGAGGTCACTGACTTAAAAAGGCTTTGGTAAAAAAAGATAAATATTATATTTTATTTTCGAGATACGAGTACTATCGTGGCATAAATTAAAGTTTATTATTTTCTCCTTTTCTTGTACCACGTGTTGGGTTGAGCACAATTGCGCGGAGGCTTGCCTGCTTGTACGGATAGCAAAATCATCTAACAACTAACTAACTTTTATTAGCAGGGCAAACCCTAAGCTAAGGGATAAATGTTATTTCAAATGAATCATTTTTAATGTGCAATTATATTTTTCTGATATTAGTTGGTTATGATGTTGTAAGCTTTTTTGGAGCATAAACTTCAGAAAACCTACGCTGAAAGTCATATTTTTAGGATAATCAGTATCTCAATATTCTATAGGTTTATAGTGGTTTTATGTTAACTTTCATGTTTTATTATAATTTCAACTCTAGAATAGTTTAAATGAACATTTAATACGTTAAAAAACAGCGATGACGCAATGGGACAAAGTATCTTCTTTTATGTTGGTTTAAGTTGGCTTTTGAAAGTTCTTAGACGCCGCAAAGTTATTTTGCTGTCTGTACCCAACAATACCACGATTATTACCGTTCAGTTACGTCTAAACTGGTCTACTACTGGTCTTACGCGTTGTCTACGTGTGTGTTCATGTAAACTTACAACACCAGCTTTTCCTATGTGTGAGTGTCTACAGCCTGCTCAAGCAACTTTTGTTTTGGTCTTATTTCTTTACGCCTAAGGTTGAGAACGGAGATAAAATCTCAGTCGATGGATCAACTTTTTTTCTTCGGTTTTTTAATCCCTAACGCCAATTCACTTTTTTGAGTACTTTTCGGTGTTGTCGTAGATGCACGTGTGTGTGATGCTTATTAAACAAGTTTGATAGGCTGGTGCCTATTTTGTGGTGGTAGTGTGAATGATAAATAAATAAGATTCAAAGTTAGTTTACTCTTCAAAAGTATCACCTTGGATGCAAAAACGGTGCTTAAAAATGTTTCATGGAATTATTTTAATCAAAGTAATTGAAATTGGACATTTAAAATACAGAAAATTCACCGTAACTGATGAAAATCAAAGTTGATTATATTAATATGTCTTTAAAATTCGACTTATGTAGCCAAAAAAGTTATCTTTCGAGCAATAAGTAGGTCAAATCTGTTGATAAATAAAACGATAACTAATGCTCAGATCCGAAACAATCAAAACTGACTTACAAACACGCAACCAAAAAGAACAATGAGCCTATAATGACTCGAGACCATATCACTATCATTATAATAATTTTTGTACATCCACAACCGATCTTGCATTACCTACATTATACCAAAACCAAATTTATTTTTCCTTTTCATTAAAAGGGAAATTGAATCTTATTCTTATACATTTAACGGCTGAAATGGTTACGGAATATGAAACCAGTAAGCTCACCCGTTTGGTCATGGAACTAATCTCTCGTATCTGTCAAATAATTTAAAATTCAACCCTACCATTCAACTGTTAAAGCTCAAAGTCTTTTTGATAGCCAATAATATTTTATTCCGCGTCTGTTTTGAATAAAAACAAACCTACGCGATGGGTTTGAAATTTACTTCATATCCTAAAGGGCGGAAGGGTCATATTTGTGTGATGAGTTTTATATTTTCGTATAGAGAGATTTATTTTGCTAACGGTACGCGTTATCTTGTAGAAATTATTCAGCGGTTGATAGATGTGGACATTTGTTAAGAGCTGGTTGTGGTTTCTTTCCTTTGTGATTATTGTAGACACGCGTATGGATTAGAAAGATGCTACTAAGCAACGATAAGTAGAATTCATGATACTTGTTTAGCCCATGCATTGCAAAACTTTGTAGTAAAAAAAATACACTCGTAGTGTTTCTGATACGAAATGATTATCTTGTTGAATTTATTTCAGAAACTCTACAATACCTACACAATCTAATACCATGCAAAAAAACAGCAATTCTGTTTATAATTGTGTAAAAATAATCCCAAATAATGAGATTTGCGATCTCATTATTATGGGGTGACATAATCCTATATTAATACTCGTAGCGTGAAAAGATTTTGATTTGTTATTGGCTGTAAGGTAACACAGACAAATTTTTTGCTCATATCTACGACGGAAAAATATAATTTTAGGTTCCAATAAAATAACCTTTGAATAATGAATTCATCTGAATGACTTAATTTTTTACTAGCACTAACTTAATGTGTGTGTGAAGATACCGATGCGCGATGCAAATAGTTAGTTATAAAAATTAAACGCAGTAGACGAAAAGAGGTTGAAACTTATTCAGAGACGCAATAAGTATATCACAAAAAATAAAATTGGTATCGATACCATATTTTTTGCGAGATCCTACCCTAATTGAATTCATAAAAAGACAAAAGATGTCCAGATCCATCTAACCTTGTATTCTACCCAAATAATAATAGTAACGAACCCTAAAATATAGCTAAAAGCAACAGAATAAGCCAAAAAGGCTCAGGCGACCAACAAAACGACGTAAGTAAAAAAAATAAAAAACCACGAACATAGGCGAGGGAGAGAGCAGAAGAAAAAAAACATAAGTTCAACGTTTATTTTCGTTGCATCTCGCTCGTACTTGGACAGATTAGTGACTGCTATCTCGTTCTAACCGGCCGAACGTTGGACACCTGTGCTTCAGTTTCCACTGGGTACCAACGACCTCTTCGGTGTCTCGTGGCAAAACGGCGCAAGTTAAAAAAACATCATTTCAAATTCAGACTTTATGGTAGTTGTTTTTGGATGCATTTTTGTTTAACGGAATCATAATTATAGATGTGTTATTTTTCGACGTAAAGCAATCATTGTCGTATACGGATTTGATTCGTTCGAAAGCTTAGTTTTTTTCTGTTTTTTTTTTTACTATAATGCATAAACTAATGCATTGTAGTAATAATAATGGAACACCTGTTCGTATTTCGAATCACTGTGTGAATCCATCAAATGGGGTAAAGTTGTAAATTGGGGCACTATTGCAATTTTGTAATAAAACGAGAAAAAAACTCTTTGGTAGGTACTTATGATTTTTTGAGAGAAAAAAAAACATCATTTGCAATAAAATCTATGTGGTTTCCTACCGAACTAAAAAGCTGTAGTACATTAATCTGTATATATTTACAGCTTGTTTTTGTTAATGTATTGTATATGATTTGTATGTATCTTGCATAAGTTTTTTTTTTTAAAGTAACCACCACCAATTTAGGCCCAAATTAAATTTAATTTTTAAGTCATTTTTAAATCTGTGACTGTGGTAATCTGCCAACAGTTTTAAAACTGTCTGCGTAAACTTATATCTTACTCCCACAAAAGAAAGATAGCCCTGACCGTTGACTGATCCAAGTTGCTAATGCATTCATATTGACACGCGCTGTAATTGATTTATTGTTTCAACTCGTCACTCGTAAACCAACAGAGACAGAAATAGCAACGTGATAGACGCGTAATTTGTAAATATTTACTTACGCGCTTTTCAGTCTCAACAATCACTGTTACGATTTCGTATGGATGCAGAAAGAAGGATAGGTTAAAAAGATGTTAGTTAAAAGGGCATGTTTCACAAAGTAAAAGGGACTACTTAACGAATAATGAAAATAAAGAACTTCATTTCGTATAAAATATCTGTAAGATAGCGCTCTGACTGAAACTTACCTAAATAATGTGAAATAGGTACTTGTTATGTTTTTTTTTTATTGAAGATATACATGTGACATGAATAATTGGTCTTAGGCCGCATTGTCACTGACCAAATGGTCCACCTAAGAGAAATTAAGATTCTTCCTCAACTATTCTAAAATCAGTGGATGAAAATTTAAATATAACACGCTCAAGAAATCACCAATTTAAGGATAGCATTACACATTTAAAATCGTTGTAACACTATCTTGTAATTATTGAGTTACAAAAGATATCTCCAAAATGTGTACCTCTAACACAAAAAAAGGACATGAATATTTTATTAGAAAAAAAAGTTCTCAGTTACAGTAGCTTCCGAATATAAAATAAGTTTTTATGTCCGTGAATACATTGATTCGTGAGAATGATAAATGATGCTGTCTTTTTTAAACCGACGACGATGATGCGAGACGTGTTAAATCTAATTGATTGTATTCTAAAGAGATTTTAGATTTTTTTGATATCATTGTAGGGTTGAAAAGCTGTAATGGACTCTTGTACCGAGCTCTTTAAAAAAATATTCAGAATGCGTGGAAAAAAATATAGAACCCACTAAAAATATTTATTTCTTAATTGTACAAGTACATACAACTTGCTATCGTTTATAGGAAAAAGATAGAGCAAGTTATTCGATATTTTTTTTCAGAACCAGCGTTTATTTTGTAACCTGTTACTAAATTATTAAAATCGTGTGTATAATGTAACTTATCTAGAATTGTTTTTTTTCATTCTTACGACGCATTATTACCCTAACAGCTTTATTATAACACATTTTGAAAGAAAAATAATTTTGATAAAACAAACAGATATAACCATAACTACTTGAAATCTCAAACTGAGTAACAACAAACAAACATCGCTATAGCGTAGTGTAGATTAAAAAGCCGCTACCGTCCGAGTTGATCGACCGGGATGCGCGGGCGCCTGTATCACTTCTGTATTGTTTTGATGATGTTGCGTCGCGTTACTCGTTGTAACGACGCAAATGCCCGCTTTGGTACTTCAGACTTAAATGGTATAGAGCTTTTATTAAATAGTTACATTTGAGATCGTAATTTTATCTGTCAGTTTGGACGTGAACAATCAGGTTGAAATTACATTTAGAATTTAAAAACGCGATTTATAACTCATTTTTAAGCTGTGACTTAACCGATAATGGCGTCCAGGATAGGGAAAAGTGGAGGAAGAATAGTCGGAAAGCAGACTAGACGGGACAGTTGCTAGGAAGAAGAAGAAGATATTTCAATTTTAGTTGGTTGACTGGTAGAGAATGATATAAAACATTGAGTCCCCCATTTGTACTTCATTTTGTTTGTGCAATAAAGAATATATAAATAAATAAAGTGAAGTGGTAGTACAGTAATCAGCACATCAGAATATGCATTTTTGTTGAAAAATAGTCATAATAAGATACCGCAGTGTTTAGCTTGACGCGCTGTTGTCCGTACAGTAAAAAAAAGAAATATCTATTATTGTCTTTTTATTTATTTACATCCAGCTAAAGGCTACATTTATTATACAATAAAGGTCCATAGAGTAAATGCATGAGAGTCTCTTTTAACCTTTTTTTTACTTTTGGTTTTTATCTAGCAGCTCAGAGAATGCTATTTTAACGTATTCAATTATTTATGACACAAAATTAAAGGAAAGAATGTCAACCTTCCAGGCTATGTCAATTTTTCTGTACATTTCTATCATAATCAAAAACGGCGTAATAGCATATTTTGAGCGGCTTAACTAAAGATAAGGTCAATTCTGTTTCTGATGATTACTTTTATCTACCATAAAGATTAAATTAGCATAAAAATAATCATTTCATCTGAAATTGATCCCACTTTTTGCGAAGTAAGATTTCAAGTTAGTGTTAAAAATAACCTTAAGCCTAAAGTATAAAAATAAATCGTAAATAAGTTACTTCCCGAACCAAAGCACATATTAAGTGCAATACGTTGTACCGGATAATGTTTGGTGAAAGTTACGGAATTCACGAGGGCAAAAAAATATATATTTCAAGTAAATTTTTGCCATAATAAAAGTAATGAGAATTAATGGAAACTTCAATAGTCTGTCAGTTTCTCTATAAACTATCATTCGGTATGATTTTATGTTTGTCAATTTGTATCTTCACCGGACATTATTGTGTTTTTATTAGTATGTACTGATTGTATAAAATAAGGGATAATAAATACCACCTGATCAGTAATAAACAGTTGATGGTATTATTTTTTATTTTTCACAAGCACAAAAAAAGAGTGTTTCAAAGGAACCCACTTTGAGCACACTTACCACAAACGCTTCTGCTTATAATTTTGGCAGAGCAAAAGTCAATATATTTTTTTCTCGCACAAAACCAGTAGCAGCCAATTTGCAATCAATTTGGCCTCAAAGCAAGTTTTAGCCAATAACAAATATCGTCGTCGAACCATCGTAAATCAAACTGACATACTGAGTGAGTGCTTTTGGAAGAAAGGCTACAAGTACGGAAAATTAATACTTCATAAAATATTAAACAAAAAAAAAACAGTCAGTATCCGTGCTATGTCATGAAGTCTCAAGGTAGATGTCTACCTGCCTGCAGCCTGAAATCTATGTACAAGTGCTACTTCAAAATGGTGTCATTCGCACCGCACAGTGGCTTAGCATTACAAATTGCCCAAGGTATCGTTTGAATCGACCCATTTCAAAGTTTGGATGCAGTGCAAATAACCCCAATCTGGGCGATTAGCACCGCGGTCCAAAAACTTTGTAGTGTGCAACGCCCCAATACCCAATAATTAGAAATAACAACACAAAAACCTATCATTTTACCATACAAACGAATTTATGACATTTTTGACGTGAATCTCTTCTATCTAATTTATATGCTTCCAACACCTTATGTTTCGTAAGCCTTAAATAGGTAGATCAACGTCAACATATCAGTTTTAACAATCAAAACCATCGCAGTAGATACCACAACAAAATGCCAATAAGTGCATCTCTAGACACAGCACAGAAGAGCGTTAAAAACTACAGAAACAGCTGTGCCCGCCAGATGTGCCTGACCTACGTCAACGCGCTTCCATTCCTCATAAACTAATAACAGATACTAGTGATGGGATCATTAAAAATGAAACTATCGATAAATCGATTTATGAAGTTTGGATTTCGTTATCTTTAAGTTAGTGATTTGTTTTTAATTGAACACCAGCATCTTGCTTTTCCACAAACCCAATATTTGCAACTGCATACATTCCTATTAAAAAAACAGCATCCATGTTATAGTAAAGAAGCAAATGAGAATCCCCAATATCTTATTCGCATAGCTGAGTTTAAAATATTCATAGATATAGAATAAGCAACTAAAAGGGGAATATAACTGAGTAGAAATCACTTCTGCCAATGAGGAAGTGCTAAACTTGTAAATTAATTATTTGATGATGTAGTTGGAAATAAGCCAATCCGTATTGCTATCAACATCCTAGGAATGATAATATCGATACAATGATTGGATACTGAATACGATAAGTAATTCATGCAAAAATAACTATAAATGCAAGAGCTCACTGTAACGCAACACAAGGTGATGCAATTCTTGTCACATTTAACTAGCTCAGTATAAATACGAACATTTTATTATTTTTATCGCGCTAACTTTGTAACTGTTTTCATATAACATGAGACTAAGATAAATGTAAACAAATGTTTAAGAATGGATTATTTCGTCCTGAATGAGATTGATTGAACTGTTGTAGGTTTGTAATTTCTTTGTCTTTTTATATGCCTATATTTGTTTCACTTCTATGCCACCGGTAAGTAGCAATTGTATCGATATCGATATTATTTATGAGTTCCTTACCCGTCACTACCCCCGAAGCGCCACCATAAGCGTAGAATTTCCCGCCGTGTAAACGAAACTGGAAAGTTCCAGAAATAACTGGTACAATAAACAATATCAACTATTCGTTATTGTTAGGTTTTGTTTAAGAAACCACCTTTGACTTCGCCTACGGATCGCTCTCATAATATTTGCTTCGAAGTGATAACCAAGTTTTCAGCTTTTAGCTCGCTGTGTTTATTGGTTGCAACTCTTAACGAGTTGTAATGAAAAGGAGCAATAAGTGATTTTTAACTGCCTTGTCGAAAATTTTCAGAAATATAATTCTAGCATAATTGCTGTTTGAGAAATACTTCTATGAGTCTAGAAAATCTAAAAAGCAGGTCCAATTTTAAAGAAATTGACTAAGATTTAAAAACAAAGTGATGTCAGGCAGAAAACCTTCTGTCGGGTTCATCAACATATAAAAATAGCACGATCATAGTCAAATCAACTACCAACAGTTTCATAGCATGTAAGTTCATTGGAGTCATGCCTACACAGCACGCCGTACCTTAAAACAAAACCACCACGACAGCTGTAGAATTACGAGTACGAAAATCACAAAATGTTAATTAAAGAGATCACACCTTTTGCATACAGAGTATCCATACATTTATAATACAAACAACATATTTCACACACGTCCCGACGCAATCGGTCATTCGCCCACTCCATACAAGTGATGTACGTGACCATGAATTTTGTATGAGTGGATTGAACGATGGGAAAATCAATGGTTGTTTTGTTTTGATCAAAATAGATAAAGGTATTAAGTAACATAAAAGAGAGAAAGTAGTAGTACTTGAGATCGATTCAGCTACTGAAGTAGGAATAGATAAAGCAGATAAATTATATCAACTTACATAGGTATACATAGTGTTGGTTACTAAAACAAAGCAAAGACCAAGAATTGTGTGATTTTAGTTGACTCTTTTTTTAAACTTCTCTGGGGTATCTTAATCACAGAGAAGTTGAAAAACAGAGTCAGTAAAATAAAAAAGTTACATGTATTGCATGTTAAATGAGTAACAGACGTCGAATCGCAGTGTGCGGTAAAACCAATACTGGTTTATAATCACACTGGTATTAATGTACCTAGATTAAGTTTTTCTGTATGATTTTTAATAAATAAATAAAATAAAAAAAAATGTAAATATACATACACCATTTATCGATAAAACGGAATTCATTATTTCGAAACGAAGAAAATTTCTTTGATTTAAAAATCCGTAACGACAAGATATCCGGCGATAATGACACTTGGGTCCTAATTACAGTTCATTTCCTTTCAATTGGCCACAAAAGTAGCATAAAACTGATAACGTTTATGGCACAATCAAAAACCAGCGTTGACTCGATAATTCAGACGGTATTGCTAAAAATAAAACGTAAACAAACGCAAAGTTTGCAAACAACACAGAACCTGTTTGGGAAGAGTGGTCTGTGTCTCAATTCTTGGAAGAGAAGCGAGAAACTCAGACATGAGAAAATCAGGATGATTACCAAATCTGGTCTTGATTTGAGAATATAAATTGATTTTATCGTTCTTTCAAACGTTTGAATCGTTTTTTTCTTGTGGAAAATGCCACATTGCTTGTATCTGATAAACAAAAAGTTAAAAGGTAATTTTAATTGAGATCATTCGTCCTAAACTTGAACACATCGAATTCAGTGACTTTAAATTCAAAATGGACTTATCCAGTAACTTTGAATTAATATGTATATCTAATTCATCTTTGGGATCTACAATTAAAAATGTTAAATACAACGGCATTTTCTGAAACAACTTGTCCTAAAAAAAACATAGGTACTGGTACCCCTTTACCACCATTGATGACGGAATAGCGATAGATTTTGCGACAGAACTAATCAACAGCACGTCAAGGTAGACATTGCAATATTATACGCTCTTGTTATGAGGGCTAGTTTGCAACAAAAGTGAGCTGAGCTAGCGACTGGACATCACGTCTTAATTCGCTACCGTCTCTCACATACGCCAATGTTGTTGTTTGACCAGCTTGCAACAAGTACCGTTAAATTTACTGTCCACCGCAAGTAACGCATTACGATGCCGCTCGGCTCACCGAATTTGATCATCGGACGTAAAAGGCGCCATCGAGGTGCGTGCCCCCAAATCTGAGGTGTGATTGTCTGTTGTCATTGGGGAGGCCCTTGAATGCATATTTATGTATTTAAGCAATATCATATTAACCTTCATTTTAACAATCAGTTAAAAAACATCCTGATCTGTAAGGCACATGATCCAAAATAATAAAGTTTACTCATATACAATTTATTAAAAAATCTCACTAACAAGTGTTAGATTATTTAATATAATTGTTTAAAATATCACACAAATATTGTTAAATGTTTTATTATTGTCCTGCCTTCGTCTCTGAGATTTAATTGACCATGTAGTAGGCCCTGCTACGCGTCCATTCACTCGCACACAGGTTTAGCGCAAGAAAGAGAAGGTAAAAAACTAGTATCCCTCCCTCCTTCCTGCGCCTCACAGCACTGCCAGCCGCCTGTCGCCCATTCGTGTCTGTGCGCGCGCGCCGTTCCGACGCACGCAGTAACCACAGCAAAAAAGAAAAAACCGTTAAGTTTTTTATTTCGTGCTAAACGAAAGTTACCTTATTGTGATATTCATACTGAAAAAATTAAATTGTGAACGTGAACTGAAGTTAAACGCATAACCCAGCGTGGCTGCTACATGCATGCTTTACGCTTCGCGGCCGAGCTTTTACGAGATACTAGCCAGTCCGCATTTTAACGCTCCGAATCAATACGCGATATTGATCTGTAGCAATTTTTTGGCCGAGCTGGCACGTGATGCCAGCCAGTCCTAATTATCTTGAATCGAGACGTATGGTATGCGTTGCTTTCAATAAACCTACCCTTATTTTCATTGCGTTTCGACAAATGAAAAAAGTGAACTAATGGGGCCACAAAGGCATTTCATTAAAAATGTTAAGCAGCGCTGACGACGCGCCATCAGGGCCTCTCAGTATGAAGCGTTCCTCGCCCACACTCATCGAGCCCCAACAGGCATCATAGTGTGTCCTCCTGTGCCAACGCGACGCCATGCGCCGTGAATTGCTTGTTTGTTACGGTGAACTACCGTCCAACAATCCTAGCGCTTCAACGTCTCGCGCTCGAAATCAGAATCCGACCAAATAAAGGTAAGGTCTTTTTTCATTAAAGCTAGCTAAGCTTGAAGCCGTACTACGTGTTACGGGCTACCGTATTCCATTCGTGGTAAAACCACGACCGAACACTTGACTCAGTCAATCTTTTGACATAGATTGGACTTGAGTTTAATGTGAGCTTTTACACTTACAAACAAAAGGAGCAATATATATGTTTTACTAAGTACTTTTTTGTAAGCACCGAAAAACAATAGTGGCAGCAGATTTATTTCAAATCTAATAAATTTATATTTATTTTGTACATTTTTACCTGAAATTTTAAAAATGAAAGACTTAAGAACACTATAACTGCCTAGACTGATAAACATAAGTACGTATAGTGCCACCTGCGATGCGGTGCACGCTCCTTATTTTTTTTCCCAAAGCTCTAAAAACGGTACTGTACACATCGATACTACATAGCTCACAATATTATGGTCCTATGTCTGCAATTGATTACAACTCTTTTTTATTTATTTCTGGCTAATGGCTATAAAACTTGTCTTGCTAGACAATGCTATGGAAAACATAACATCGCTTATTAAATGAAATATTTAACATTACTTAAATATCGAAGTTTACAGATTGTATAAAAAGAAGACAATTATTATTTTTTAAGTAAGCAAGTTCTTACTTACATTTCTGATTTCTACTCAATGCATATGGTTGGGTCCATATAAGAATTATGTAAAACTGATTTTATTTATAGCTCACAATTTAAATAGCTATGCTAATAATATTGAGCTTTGCTCATTAACTGTCATTTGTATGATTCTGAATGGTGGAATATTTACAGTAGGTACTTATTCAGTCTTGAAATCCAACTAAGATTTGTTTCACTCCTCAGTTAATAATTCGGTACAGCTTAGATTTTATTAACCGACGTAACAACAACCAGCTGGAAAGCGTAATGTGTTTTTGGTTTATACCAATGAGTTTTCTTGTTAAATTGCGAAATCAATATAGCACTACCGTCATATTCGATTTAAATAGGTAGACGGTAATTAATTGTTTTAGATGCTATTTTATTTTTTGAAAAATATGGTGTGATATGCACTAAACTTTTCATGTATGCTTCTTAGATTAAATCGTCGCAAAGTTCGGTACTTAATGTGGAGTCTGAAAAACTAAATAAAGATCTGTGTCCATTATCTTCAGAAAAGGCGATGCCTGAGCCACCGCCAACAAAAAATTGTGACAACCATAGGTCAACTTGAATTGACTTTAGTTTTTTATGGGCTTGTTTTTTTTTCTCACCATTTACCACCACAAACACCACCGAAGAATAATTCAAACATAGAATGACCTATTGTTTGAAGTACTATTATTATTCTTTATATTTTTTGGCTATATTTATTCCACTATTTACACACCTACGTCAAAGGTTGGATAAATAAAAGACATGGTCATTATTGTACAAATTACAAAAATCGATCTTTTTAAAACAAAAGGCAGCAACGCAGCATCAAACCTAAATTGCACTACAAGCATCTAATTTGAGTTATTGGAAATATAAACTATGCATATTTTTCCCACTATATTCTGTGATTTAAGAATTAACTTTATCGAGTAAATATCTTCTCTCATCATCAGTTTTTTTTCCAACTAATCACATACACCCACTCCACAACCATCTCCCCAGCAAAGCTACTATGATATTAGGAAACCATTCATATGGAAACATTGCGGCATTAACTATAAAACAGATTATTTTATTTTATGAATTGTATCGTTTAATTGATGTTTAAAAGTATTGAATATACTATGTTAAATAAATTTTCAAAGGAAATCTTGTCTTAATATTCATCTCATCACTGAGGTATGGTGAAACAATTGCCGACCACAAAATAATAACCAATCATGGTCTGCCAAGTTTTAACATATTTTTTGCAAATGTTATTTTTTACGCTCGTTCTTATACTCTTGCGCCGTAAGACGTCGAGTAGTTCGACGATTTATTTATAAAACCTGAAAGTAATTTATTTATTACAAAGAATAATGCTTGAATCTTTTTATTTATCATTTATATTTGAGGGTGTTTTAATATGTATGAAAACCAGTGTTCCCTGGTGACATCGATCTATGACATACTTGTTGTAACACGACATATTCATTTACTTTTGGACTTCTTGTCACAATAGGTACCCTAATTTTGAATCATCAAGATTTATTTTACACTGCTCATAATATTGAAACAAGTCCCATCTGAAGCCAAATAAGACACAAATACATTGGCGGCACAATAATTGCGGAAATGCACATTGCCATTACCCCCAAAAAAGAAGAATAAGTCACAAATATTTGTCAAACTCATAGAAAATATAAACTTAAATAAAAATAAAGTATCTCATCAAAACCAAATCGATAAGATAGGATCGCTTTTTTTTTTATGTAACCCTCAGTAATTCAGACATATTTTATCCAGTCAATATTTTTGAGTATTTTTTTTTTCCGACTATGCGCCGACTATCGAATACTCGGCGAACATTCCTGTGCTGGAAGTCTGAAGCGTCATGTTTAATATTTCGCGTAGATAATTTCAATATTTTGATTTTCTACTCCATCTAATATCCTTCTAACTTACATAGCTAAATCTTTAGTAAATCTAAAAAAAAAAAAAATTAAGCTTGATTAAAACATTATTCTCAATCAGTAAATACACGAAAATACCAATTTTGTCTCAGCTTTTTTCGAGCGCCAACTGGTGTTTTTTACAAGGAACTATGTCGAGACTTCCGCGCCTGGTTGATAAGTTAAATATTAGGCAAACGTCGGTTTAGGTGGTACCAAAACTTCTATCGGAGAAATCGTTTGCGCAGAGGTCGTTTCCAAGCTTCTTTAGAAAAAATTTAAATCACTCAATCATTACCTACTTCCTTAATGCTTTCAAGTTTAGATAACGATAATATTTCAAATTCATTGAAATATCGTATTCTTATTGTAACCCAGAAAATAATAATAGCGTTGATATACACCGATGAATACATCTAAAATCTTATATACCCACAAATGAACCAACTATTTTTTTTTACCAATCATCTTACACTTATTACAACAAATCATTTTCTTTAGAATTCAAAATTCGAATAATAAGTATTTTGTTTTCGGTATACGGCTGAATATATTTCAAACAGCTGCATAAATACATAAATACCCAATACTTAAAAGTAGTCGAATACCTATCATGCGTGTATTTTTTACAAATCTATGATTGTAAAATACGTTAAAACTGCAAGACAAAAAGACTCTCCAATAAGTGCATTAAAAATGATAGGGCGCTGGATGAGAAGTATTTCTGTATGTAGCTTTCGCAATCTGTCTCAACAATACGTATTTCGTATTTATTTGCAATTTTTATAACAGACCAAAAAAAAAGGGAACTAAGAAATTTTCGTCCTATTTCAGTTAAGATTACTAAAATTATTATTGTATTTACATATTCTTGGAGTTTAACATTAATAATATATATATATATATATAAAAAAACTAATAAATATCTTCTTTCTTTCCCATTAAAGAAATTACTTATCAATTATCATGCACCCATAACAATAGTGCATAATGCCAAACATGGTAACATAAAACATTTTTGTTATTTAAATGATCATTTTAATAATCAAAGATTACTAACTATAGAGGTGTCAACTTATTTTTGTAACAACATTGATTTACTCCGAACATCTACATGGTCAATTAAATCTCAGAGACGAAGGCAGGACAATTGGATGATCAAACGAACTTACCTGTAAGTGAAGTTCGATCCAAATTGTCCTGACTTCGTCGAAGAGATTTAAGTTCCCACCCTTCCCAATTCCCATAGGTACGTGTATTTTCTGCAAAAATTGTTGCCACCCGTACCATAAATCAATGTTGTACATCTGGAACATCGGTCTCCTTGCTCTGAAATGAATTAGCGACAGGCGGCTGGCAGTGCTGTGAGGCGCAGGAAGGAGGGAGGGATACTAGTTTTTTACCTTCTCTTTCTTGCGCTAAACCTGTGTGCGAGTGAATGGACGCGTAGCAGGGCCTACTACATGGTCAATTAAATCTCTTCGACGAAGTCAGGACAATTTGGATCGAACTTCACTTACAGGTAAGTTCGTTTGATCATCCAATTAACCATTAAAATTGTGTTTATTTGTTACACTTAGACATCGAGTAATTATTTACTTAGTGATTTCTTTAATGTTTTGAAAAATAATAGCTTTAAGAGGATATCCGGTTAACAGTAACGCCATCTATTATTACTTTTGAAAAGTGTTAAAATAAATCCAGCGGAAAGTCCGGTAACCTTAATAATTAATTAAATATTATAAAATCATCAATTACCTGCTCAGTGGCGCCATCGATAAATTGTATTGGTTAAAAATAAAATGATTGGAGCGGATGTCCGCTCAGCAGCGCCATCTTTAGTTTGTATTTGTGAACGCTATTTGGATTACTTAGAATTAAGTCAGTCTTGGTTTAACTTTCGTAGAAGAAGATCATGTGAATAATAAATGTTAAAAGTCGAACTGTGTTTAGCTTAACTCGTCAAGTATGTGTTAACGAGACACAATAAAAATTCCATTGTTATGCGACTCTCGGCATTCGTTTGATACCTGCCTGATTACAGTTGAAGTGACAATAAATGTGGTGAAGTGTATTTGGAGTTTCATTCCTGGGAGTGCAGTTACAAATTCAGAAGTGGGATTGGACACATGCTGTCCGTACAGGTTTAGTATAAATAAACGAATAAGGTCAGTCCATATTTATTTTATTACAGTGTTATTGGTGAATATCGTAGTTAAACATGCTTATAACTTTTATTGATGTTCAAATATCATCTTGATAAATCAATTTAACGAAGACCTGCATGATCAAACGTAATATTTTTACTTAAAGTATCAAAATTGCAAACAGTAAAAACGAAACGCATATACGTATTTATTGGATAACCTTTTTTTAATGTACCTACTTTTCTTATAAAACTACAGATGTTATAAGCTTAGTTTTCTAGTAAATTAATTTTACCAATAGTTAACAAGATGTTAAGTCTACTCTTATTTTGTTGCATTATTTTCTTCAACCTTTAACTACATGTAAAGAGAGTATCTTGACAAAAAGTACTCTTGGCAAAAGGTAATTCAGCAATAAAAAATACTCATTGATAAAATATTGTCCGCAAGATGTGTACTCTTATTTTGTTGCATTATTGTTCAACCTTAAACCACATGTAAAGAGTGTACCTTAATGCCAAAAAGTGTCTATTTCAGCGATTAAAATCTAAGAAGCAGTAAGTTCGTACAATAGTGCACATAATTGTGAATCTTTGCAGGGAAGCTGTATGGCAAAAGTGTGGAAGTTTCTTTCGCAGCTAGTTTTATGGATAATGGTCACTACCATTGTCCTCGAGTAGTTTGTGTTTGTTTAATAAGTGTGTCATAGTAAACCTTCATGTAATAATAATGAAATTCATATTCGTGCCAGTAGTACATAAAGCAAAGCAGGTTGATTTACCTACTCAAAAAAAAACAGGTCCTCTTATAATGAATTATTTATTCAGTTACATTGTAAAATGGTGTAATCTCCAGCAAATATTAGGCGATTGGTCTTATTAACAATAGGATAGACAATAATATTAAATGATGTTTTCAGAAAACATTACTGGTACCTAAATACAATGCCAACACCAGGGTGGTCGCGGGAACGCACCGACGCGCCCCCTTCTGGCGAACGTCGGACGAAGGTCGAAGACGGGCGGTTGCGTTCCGCTGCTGGTCTCGCTCTGCTGCGAGGCGACAGTGTCGCTCTGCTGGGAGGCAGCAGCCTTGCTCTGCTGCAAGGCGGAGGTTTTGCTCTACTGCAAGGCGATGGCCTTGCTCTGCTGCGAGGTGGCGGCGTCGATCTACTGCGAGGCGACGGCTTCGGTTACCTGCGAGGCGACGGCTTAGCTTAGCTGCGAGGCGACGGCCTTTGGGCTTGCTGCAAGGCGATGGTTTTGCTTGACTGCGTGGCAACGGCCTCGTTCTGATGCATCATGAGGTTAAATATCAAAACCAACGTGAGTAGTAAGACTATTATTACATTACAGGATCTCCTAAATTAGTTGATCATAACATGAAATAATCGTTAACTGTTTATTATTATTACATTATTAATACTTGGAATGTTCAATCGACCATTATTTTATTAGGTATAGAGCCCATATACCGTTCCATTTCAAGTGATACCCTTCAAGTGGTATTTTTTATATTTAAAAACACATATCATCGCAACTTAAAGTGGAATAACATATTATTATGATAATTTTTAGTTCTTTGTGAGATTGTACAAAGCTTCCTTGTTTCTATGAATAGTTTACTCCTTTAAAAAACCAAAGGTTGTCTTTTAGCGGTAAGGTCGCCTTGGTTGTATATTTGCTTAAAAAAATATATATAAATTGTAAACGACTTATTGTGGTGTGCAATTAAGAGTTATATTGTTATTTGTATTTTTCCTGCGGAATATCACGTCACGGCACAAGACCGGTTCTTGGGGATGGCTAACCTGGGCATATGGATCCAATAGAAAGAGGCTCATTTGAGAAATAGCGTGTTGTGTCGATTATTTACTATTATCAAAGAATTTTATCCTTGGATTGAAGGAAAAGAAAAATAGATATTTAATAACAAATTAAACAAAGAGCTTGATTTTCGTTGTAATGTGTAAAACAACAATTATGGTTCATCTAAATGTTTTTACGAATAATGCATTTGCAGGGCCTGGCACACTTTCTAGCATAATATGACAGGAGTGATTATTTATTACTTTTATTACACATCTCTAAACACGGAACCTAAAAGTTAAAGCCTACAGATTTAGTTATGGGAATAGCACAAATGTATTCATGCAATGTAATTTGTAGTATGGCTCAGGAAGCAGTGGATTTATCAGAATAAGACGTGTGAGGAATTTCGGAACGTTAATCATGATCGCAATCTGCAATGAGTAAACAAAAAAAAACGTAATTTTCATTTTGCTGAGTTTCGGCATTAAAAAAAGTGGCATATAATGATGTAAACAAACATTGTATTTGTTTTAATTCCTGACATAATTTTGAACACTTTGCAGTATCCGTGGTCACAGACGGACCACCAGAGAAAGTTTAAGGTATTTTAATCCATGATTATTATTCGTTTGTACTTCAGTATATTTGATTATTTTGCGTCTAAGCATACCTATTCATTGCTACGACTAACAGTTCCCCGCGGCTTCTCTCACGTAAATAATTAAATGCAATGTGCATAATTAAGCGCGAGGCGAACCCAAAATTTTCCAAAACATTGTAGCCTTTGTTACTCTGGAAAAATGACACATGCTAGTAGAAACATTATTTCAAATGACAGCTTTTCATGTAAATGTTTGCAAAAATATCTAACTCTCCTATTTATGACATCAATTAAATATTTGAAAAGTATTCGCATAAGTATTCAATGCCATAAGAATAAGAGGTATAGAAAAAGTGAAAAATGTGTGTATGTATATACATGTTTGAATAATGAGTATGTCTTTAATTTATCAGTAATTTATTAATCTCTGGTGTGGCGATGATAACTGATAAATAGTAATTTTGCTGCATTTGCCTTACAAGGTTCTTGAAAATTCACATAAAAAGATCTAGTTAAATTAAGTCCGTAAGTATCAACAACAAATTCGTACTTGTATCCGCAATACAAGTAGCTGAATTCTGGGCTGCTACGTTGTAATTTCTCCATTATAACTCCTCTATATGGGTTTCCATCGACACGCTAAGAAGAAGAACAACAGATTGCAAACTGTACTTTTAAGATTTAATTTAAAATAAAAACAGATGTTACTTTGATACTCATGAAGGTCAATCTGGCTTGTTAGTGCCCTGGCGTCTGAAGTATAAAGTTCAATAAAATAAAATCCAGACACATTAATTTGATATAGTTCACCATTATAAAGTTTTTTTTCATGTCAATATTAGCACGAAGACGCAGGACTACTGTTTAGTATAATAGATACAGGCTGTTCTAATAAATTCATTTTACCACCCGTGATTACATGGATAATCGTTTAGTTAAATATTCAGTAAATAGTTATAATTGGTTTATAACTGAACTGTTGGAGTAAGTAGTCTCAATGTTGTCTTATCGTTATTTTTGCAAGAAACATGCTAAGGTCTGTGACCAAGCTATCTGAGCTCAATTAGTAGATTAACAGTTTATTAACTTACATTACTATTTCATTTCGTGCACTATGAAGGTGTTATTTATTTACAGGTTTTCTTAATGGCCATGTAAATAACAATTATGATTTTGATAAGTGCCTGAGTAAACATTTTGTTTTGAAATATCGTACTATTCCTGAATGATTCGAAAAGAGTCTTTATCTCAGATTATTGTGCAACATAGTCATTTTAAACAACACTTACGCGGTTCTATACAAAATTAACTTTGTCATGTGGTAATATTATGGGTCAGGTACTCTTATGATAGTCGTATCTATAGATCCATTCCTTTGGTATAGATCATTATTATTTGTTGATTGCGTTTAAAGTTAATATTAACACTCGTGGCCGAATATAAGTAAAAGTAACTTATACAATTATCCCTAACTACAACAATAACGATATTCTAAGAAGAGTTTAGATTAACTGTACAAGATTGTTTTAAGTGTCATTATCGATGGTCTAAATGACGATAGTTCGACAATGCTAACAAAAGCTTGAAAGATTTAAATAAAAGCTATATCAAGCGTTTATTATTAAAGAATACAACATACAAGACGGATCTCAAATTTAGGGTAGTCCGTGTATTCAACTTGTATGCAGGCATGTAAATATTGAATTATTAGTTAGAATACGATTTAACTTTACATAGCTATAAAAGGAAACATAATGGTTTTCTTGATTTCTTAATCCAATTAAAATATTTTCTATATGAAAAAAAAGAAATGAGTCAACATCCAGCTGATTAAGTGACCTTATGGCAAGGAGATCGGTACAGTAAGTTTTATTTTGCAGTTTTTTGACATTATCCCGCTTCTTGAACTAAAAATAGTTCCAGAAGGAAAGGCTTTAAAAAAAAGTGTCTTTTATGTACATGCACGTAATGTAAATCCAGATTACTGAAACAGTGAGGTACAATATCCTGAAACCACTAAAACGCACCATTTAATATTAGTTTAAAATTTCTAGCCCTATGGCACATGGTTTTATCATAAACACGACAGCTGAAGGTTTTTGCGTCCTTTGAACAATTAGATAATTGAGAAAATTATGATTATGTTATATTACATTTCTGGATTTTAAGGGTATCCACATTGTTATGAACATTTATTTTATCAGGTATTATGTTCTATATCTTAAGTCATTTATAGGATTTTAAACTTTCGCGTTGCATTGCAATAACTATTAGACATGACGGGTCTAAACGCGAAATCTTAAGTCATTTATCAAAACTAGTGACAAAAGGTCTGCCGGCGAAATATGCATGGCAGTTTATTATGGAATTTATAGAAATACTTTTCTGGTATTATGTGAGAACCCGTGGTAATGATAAAGTAGAAAACGATGTAGGTTCTACTAAGAACAGTTACACTTATGAAAAACTAGGACAGTTTAGCTGCAGTCATGCTTAAATAAATAAAAACTTAATAAAAAGACAATCTATGGCTATGCGCACTGATATTATAGTGACAAAGAGGTAACAACTCTTCAAATTTTAATGTAATACATTTTAAGGTATACCTTGACGAATTAATTATCGTGTGTATGTTTCATAGCAATATTAAGAAAGGTCAAATATCTCACAATGTGAACTTATATCCAACAGCAGTGTATGCAACGTTGAATTATGTGTAGCGCAATGTGCGCAATAAACGCAAAGTGCGTAAGCAATTATTCTAATTATGTTTCATATTGATGTTATAAATAGTTAAATGTACGCAAAGTGTGCAAATAATTATTTTTATGTGTTTTGTAATTATATTTCGAAAAACTAAATGACATCTGTGTGTGTGTGACGACATGTGTAGCGCTAAGTGCGCATTTAAACGCAAGGTGCGTATAGCTTATTCTGTTTTATTTTATGTCAAATAATCGGAATCTTAATGTTGTGCATTGCATTGTATGTCTTAATATTTTATGTGCTGCGCAAAGTGTGCATTTAAACGCAAAGTGCCTTAACGATGATTCTTTTGTGTTTTATAATAATATTTTGAGTAGTCGAGAGGTAGATGGGCATTTCAAATGTATTATGTGTAGAGCAACGTGCGCAATTAAGTACATATTGCACAATCAGATGCAAAATGCGTGATTATTATTATTAAGCGCAACTTGCGCGGTGAAGTGCAACGTGCACAATTCAACGCAAATTGTATGTTTAAGCGCAACGTGCGCGACAAAGTGCAACGTGCACAATTAAACGCAAAGTGCGTGACTAAGCGCAACGTGCGCGATCAAGTGCAACGTGCACAAATTAACGCAAGGTGCGTGCTTTAGCGCAACGTGCGCGATCAAGTGCAACGTACACATTTTGACGCAAAGTGCGTTATTAAGCGCAACGTGCGCAATTGAGTGCAATGTGCACAGGTAAGCGCAAAGTGCGCAATTACAAGTGTTTAGGGCAGAACCTATAGATTTAGTAATATTAACATTAAATCTATTGTAAGTAATTATTTATCCATGTCAATTTATTAATGTTAAGATCTTTACTTTTATGGTCATACACCTTTAAATTGTTGGGTACGGAATTGCAAAATTCGCAATTAAAGAAATGTCTACTAACTGACTAACCGAGTGCACACAAAATTTTCAAGGCTTAATTTATCAAAGCAAATATATTTTACAATGTATTGTATTGAAATGCATTTTGTAATTACATATTATATAAGTATGTACATGTTATGTACTTCAAGAGTAACGTGTGCAGAATATATATGGTGAAGTGATAATTCACTAATACTCAAAATGTGTAATTTTGTAATCATTAAGTTGTTATGATTCCCTTTGTTTATTTATTGATGTTTGTGGTATGTACTTCAAAAGCAACGTGTGCCGAATTTATATGGTGTAGTGATAATTCACTAATACTCAAAATGTGTAATTTTGTAATCATTAAGTTGTTGTGATTACCTTCGTTTATTTATTGATGTTAGTGGTAATTTCTTTAATATTTGTTGAGCTCATACCTACGTTTTGACGTAGCAAAAAACTATCAGGCTGTTCACGAGGACGTGAACTTTTTATCAGGATGGACGAGGTGTTAGATTATTTAATATAATTGTTTAAAATATCACACAAATATTGTTAAATGTTTTATTATTAACCATTAAAATTGTGTTTATTTGTTACACTTAGACATCGAGTAATTATTTACTTAGTGATTTCTTTAATTATTAATGTTTTGAAAAATAATAGCTTTAAGAGGATATCCGGTTAACAGTAACGCCATCTATTATTACTTTTGAAAAGTGTTAAAATAAATCCAGCGGAAAGTCCGGTAACCTTAATAATTAATTAAATATTATAAAATCATCAATTACCTGCTCAGTGGCGCCATCGATAAATTGTATTGGTTAAAAATAAAATGATTGGAGCGGATGTCCGCTCAGCAGCGCCATCTTTAGTTTGTATTTGTGAACGCTATTTGGATTACTTAGAATTAAGTCAGTCTTGGTTTAACTTTCGTAGAAGAAGATCATGTGAATAATAAATGTTAAAAGTCGAACTGTGTTTAGCTTAACTCGTCAAGTATGTGTTAACGAGACACAATAAAAATTCCATTGTTATGCGACTCTCGGCATTCGTTTGATACCTGACTGATTACAGTTGAAGTGACAATAAATGTGGTGAAGTGTATTTGGAGTTTCATTCCTGGGAGTGCAGTTACACAAGGTTGCAGAAAGCAAATTCACTCTACAAATTAAGGTTATAGGGAAACACAATTACTGAAAATATCACACAGTGCAGCTTTTAAAGACAAAACGGTTTTATAAGCGTATTTCAAGGTTAATACCTCGTGGCTATTTAATTTATGTAGAAAGCATTTATTATTGTAAAATCATTATTGTACGAGTAAGTATATGTGAAATTGTGATTTTTCGAATTCATTACTCATTACTCGTGTGTCGAAGTTAAAAATACCCTTCATCACGACATTAACCTTTATTCGTTCGCTGTATGAGATCTCAGAATCTACCCGTCAAGTTATGGCTCATAAATTCTCAGTGTAATTGTGCTATTTTCATGTCTTTATTAAACACGGGCGGTAATCTTTATTATTAAGTTTTACGTTTAAAACAGCTTGTATCGACTCCGATAGTTGTATTAGCACAGATGTCTTCATTGCAAAATAAAGCACAGTTTATATGATTGAATTCGTTGATTTTATTGTTTCTCGCGGTATTTCAAAGTTAATTATTTTATCTTACTAATGCTGTGCCATAACTTAAAACATTAACGTGCCTGGCAAGAAAATATTTATAATTGCTTGTATCTGCGTGCTTTATTACTAAAGCTAATAATGACTGTTCTGCACATGCATTTAACTGCAACAGAGCTTTTTCATTCAACTTTAAGCTCTGTTGTGAACAACGAAAAGTTCATATTATCAAGACAAGCAAATTTATACATATCTATTAAAGTTTCTATACAAATATAAACAAAACGTTGACATTCAACTTGCAAAGACTTGTAGACCTTGATTACTACGGCCCTACACATGTACTTAGACTTCAGAAAAGCACTAGATACATCGATTGTCGAAGTAAAGGGAACTTTATTGGTAGAAGGTTGAAGTCGATTTTGTGATAGCATCGATTTGAAATTTAAGATGTTCTAGAATTGTTGAGGCAACTTCGTATGTGATCGAATGAGTTGAAACATGTTTTTACTGAAAATGGAAACTGGAAAAATGTTTAGTGCTATAAAGTTGCCCTTGGCATTACTTGACACGAGCTTTATACATATGTGGAAGATAAATTTAATGGCATTAATAGTGGATGAGTGAAATATGGCGTTGGTTAGTATTTAAATTGTAGTTCTTGTGTTTCTGACAACTTTATTTAATAGAGTGCAGACAGGTTGTCAGTTTCTGTGATTTTAAATAATGTTGGTAATACATTATTCTTGCGTCGTTACTACTTAAGTACATATAGCTGATACTGATGATTAATTTTACTATTATTATCTTTAAGTTACGACGTAACTTAGGTCACGATTTGAATAGTGTAATCGTTAGTAGGATAGGATTTTTTTTTTATTTCGAACTGTAGGTATTGTTTCTTACAGCCTTCTAATTTTGAGACTAGGCATTGGGCACAAATCTACTAACTTTAGACATAAACAAAAGGGTATTGGGGTGTTTCTCACCGCAAAGTTTTCGGACTACGGTGCGAATCGCAGTGTTGTTTCAAAATGGGGTCATCCGCACCACCATCCGTTGTTTCGCAAATCGCCCAAGATATCTTTGAATGGACCCATTTCATAGACCACTACCCAAAAATAACCCTATTCTGAAACAGCACTTGTGCGATTCGCACCGCGCGGTCCGAAATCTTTGCGGTGTGAAATGCCCCAATAGCCACATCAAAATTGTTTTAATTTTAACCATGATAATGTAAACTGACATAAAACAAAAATAATGAGAAAATCATGGAAAGACTCCACAAACACACCAATTTCTTAAAGATATAATATTCAGAAATTATTATTATCTTTTTTTGTCATTTTGTGCTGTTTGTGCAAGTCTATTTTACTTAAAGAAGAAACATCGCCTAATTGTGCTAGGTATTGAGAGTTTTTTTCTGCAAATCTTGTTCTCAATATTCCTCATGATGTCACCGTGTAAATCCATTGGATAATTACAAAACAATACCGTATTACAAACTCAAACACGTGCGCGCAGACTGTGTGGCGACGCGCTTTGTTTGATACTTCGGTCTCTCTTAACTTGTGTGCTTTTGTTTGCACCGTTTGCAAATACTGTTGCATGTGCTTTATTTGTGAACTTGCTTGTGTCCGCGTTGATTTTTGTATTTCAGCTTTTACGTCTTGGTTTTTGTGCTTCAACCGTCCACTTTATGTTTTTTTACTAATTTAGGTTTTGTTTTTTGTAAAACTTAAATAAAAAATTGTGATGTCATTTAAAAATAAAACTAAAAATACATCTAAAGTATCTTCTTACTACCTACTTCTTGAAATGATCAAGGAGTGTTTTGGGATCTTGCTATCTGGTTAAGTTTCAGACAGTTCAATTCCCAATCAATAGTTGTAGTCGCAAAATTGGCACTGCGATCTAACTAAAGACAAATTAAAAGTAAAATTTATTTTTCACTCACTCTTGTAGTGCTGTCTCACGCTTATCTGCTTAGTGGATAATACAAAATCGCAAGACAAATTTGCTAATCAGTTCAAAGGCAGAGCTACTTTTAACTGTCAAAGCATCATCGCAATACGCACCCAGTTCAACTATCTAGTATGCACTTGAAGTTGCAAAATACGCCTATTCATGATCTTAGTGCGTATAATACTATTAGATAACTTCTCGTGCGCAGTTCGTTCTAATTATGGAAGTTTATTCCCACAGCATCCAGTGCTAGTTTATCTTATTATGTCACCAATTAGCAGATAAGCTGACATTTAAATCTAGTCATATTTCTCACAAGAGTCATATATTTTTATTGCTTAATTGAGATTTTTCTCATCCTTACTAGGTTTATAAACTGCCAAATGGGTGCACCATTAGTTGAATGCCTTTTAGATAGGTCATAACCACCAGCTGTGCGTATGCGCATGTCTCATTGTCGCGTACCCTTTTTAGGATACTATTGTCATAATATTTTCTTTCTTATTTGATATTTATAACGGCTAGCTACTATTAGGTCTTTTCGTGCCTCAAAGTATACTCAAGCTCAATAGAAAACTACCAATGTTCTGGAAACTAGGTCATAATCACAGATACAATAGCATTACCCCTCACTACAACTGTGTTTTACAAGGACAACGGATAACATGTTACTGATATCAAACAAAACTGAACGTACCTAACTTATTTACACAAGAACAAAACTTTAAGTTCATTGGGTCTAGGAAACAAACTATTTTCATTCCATTATTATGAACAAGCTTAACAAAATCAATAATTTCAGTGTCCATCTCCTTTCAAGCACTTAACAAAGACCATAGTTCTGTTAAAAAAAAAAAAAAACTGAATAAGTTGTATTTAAACAACTTCCTCATTCAAGATTTCTTTTGATCCTGGTTGTCACTGTAAATTAGATGGTATGATTCAAGAACATTTATCTTTACCATATTTGCAGTTAGATATTTATACAAAACGCGTCACCACAGAAATATCCGCGACTCGGTAGACTTTGCGGCGGCTATATCTGACGAGCTACATTTGGCGTGTTATTTCATACTTCGAATGCTTGCATCTGCATGCAACAGTTAGAGAGTATTTTGTTTGCAAATTGTTTAAAGCGATGCAAATAATGTGTCAGTTGCGTGTGTGTCGGTAAATTCTAAGCCAAAAGATTGTTTTAAAATTGCGAGCATTTTAAGGATGGGTTTTGCTGTTTTGTTGCCGTTGTGACAATCTTAATTTTAGCAAGGACGAAAAACGATGAATGTCGTCGTATTTAATTCTTGTAGGCTGCACTTAGAATTTTCTTATTTATATCAATTCAATTCAATTTATTTATTTCAGATAACATTCAGATCCATCATCATCATCATTATTATCATGTACTTTAGGTTATAAATAAAATTCAAAGTTATGTGAGGTGTGCTTCCAGAAAATCACTTGAACGTCACACTTCTATTCCTAAGCTTGTAACAACTTGACATTTACACTCCATTTTATTTTAATTCCACAAAATCTTAACCTTAAAAGCATCTGTCATGTCAACTCTCAACTGACGGATTCCTAACATTTCCGAATTCCTAGCTGCTCAAGATACGGGAGTTTTAACGAAAATAGGGGACTTAGTAATTAACCTTAAATTAAAACGTCGAAAATGTATGTATCTGTCTGTTTGTCACAGAGACATTATCACTCAAGACTTGGAGTTTCATTTTTTGTAGATTTCTCCGGATATTTTGGGGACTGTTTCCTTAAATAGTTCGACAATTGACAAGATAATTGGCTTCTAATTTTGTTTGGGAGAAGATTCACACAAACTAAACGTGTTTGTAGTACTTCTGCTTATTACAAATGTAAAATGATAGTTTATTTTTGTTTTTATAGTGTTTATAGGCATACGCCCGGATTGCGTAAGACACGGGGTTCAATTCCTCGTTTGTCACAGGTTCACAGTTGTCTTTTTACAAGTGCAATTTATATATAATGTAAAATGATGTAGATAGAAATAAAATATATTTATTGTTTTATTTTGTACTAGCTTTTGCCCGCGACTTCGTTCGCGTGGACTTCAGGTTCGTCCCGTCTAGTAGCGCAAAAAATGTGTTTTTTTACGACCTCACATTAGAAACCTCAAAAATTGTAGCCTATATGTTATTCTGATGTATAAGCTATATTGTGGTAAAGTTTCATTCAAATCCATTCAGTAGTTTTTACGTGAAAGAGTAACAAACATCCATACATCCATACAAACTTTCGCCTTTATAATAGTAGTAGGATGACAAAAAAAGTAGTTGCTGTAGTTGCTGATCTTTTGTAACCAGAGTACCAAATACTGAATAGTGTTCAATATGGTAATTACTTAATAATGTTAAATTTTTGTCAAAATATTTCCAAACATTAATGAGGGGTCGCTGCGTAACTTGCAAAATGCAACAGGCTTGCCAAAGTATCGGTGGACGAGTGGTATTAGCATGTCCCTGGATAGAGTGAGACACAGGGTTCAACTCCTTGTGTGACACAGTTGCTTTTCCAAGTGTATTTTATAACCTGTTTCAATTACAAGATATAGTAGTCTTATTAATCAAAATCTCAGGTTACCTAAATTATTAGATGTACTAACACCACCTAATTACCATTATTAATAAAGCGAGAACTAATTAAGTAGTACCTCATTAATGGCAAAACTAGCACCGTGCATTTGAAATTAATCGCAAACAATATTTCAAGTTTTAGTGACAAACAAAACGCTTATGACAAATAGCCCCTGTTGGATGACGAAAATAGTACAAAAGGCAACTTAATCTCAACTAAAAATCTTGTGAACTTAAATGAATATTAATATAGTGGGGACAATAAGGCACCCTAATTTGGGGAAACCAACTAAATTCAAATAAGTCAGAGACAAAACGCTACTTAAAAGTCGACGCCTGAACTTTGAGATCAATGCTGTTTTTTTAACTCGCATGCTGGGGTTCAGTCTAAAATAGAATGCTTGAGAGAAGCTTTGTTGTGATCTCAACTTTTAAATCATTGAAAAAAAAACATGATCCGTCCTTGATTGATTGTTTTATCAAAAAACAATTCATTTTTTTATAAAAAAAAACAATTACAAATTTATTTATCATCGATATGGTGTTCAGTGTTGCCGTTTTGTGCAGTCATATTTATTTGATTTTAGATTTCCTCCATAAATATTTTGAAATTAAGAAAATTAATTCATTATCAGCCTTTCGCAATTACACGTACCTACCTATATGGACAACTTATCACTGGCACAAAATAAAAACAAAAACTGTGTCCCTTCTACAGAACCCTTATTCACCAACCCGGACTCGAAAATCTCCTATTTTTTACCGCTGTTTTTTCATCACCGCCTGACAAAAGGTACCCCTCTGTTCAAGACAGCCAATAAATCTAGGGTAATTATAGCCATGGATATTTTGTTGAAAGCCAATTTGAGTTAAAACGGGTCCAGTTGTAAAATTTATTAGTACAACACCAACATTTGGTACTAAATTCTACTTTGAAAGTGATTTAGCTACTAAATTATTGACTCAGATTATGGATAAAGGCCCATTGTTGAAAGTTAAACAAACCATTAGGTGTATCCGCATGATAAGAAGAGTGCTCACAGAAAAGATAAAGAAAACAAAAACAAAACTAATATTTGATTTAATATTGCACTTAATAATATCCATCGTCTAAGACGGAATTGAAACTTGATGTTTTTTATATAAATTGCACTTGTAAAAAGACAACTGTGAACCTGTGACAGACGAGGAATTGAACCCCGTGTCCTACGCAATCCGGGCGTATGCCTATACCACTCGGCCACCGTCACACTAACAAGCCTGTTGAATTTTTGCAAGTGCTTTTTAACGCGTAGTCTGCAAGTACAAGTGCAATTTATATTATTAAGTTTGTATGGTGACAAAACACAATAAAAACAAAAATAAACTATTGATGTTTTTTGTTATAATATTATTTCCAAACTATTATTTTTATTTTGTTGCGCACTCGTGTGTACGACTGTTTTGTGTGTATTTCTATGTATATGTGTGTATATGTGTGTGTGTGTGTGTGTTTGTGATGTGATGTATAAATAAACGCTTCTTTCTTTCCTTAAACTTCCATTAATCCCTAAAATGCACTACACTCGTTAACTTGCAATAAAAATAAATATGTGACTAGATATGGCGAAAAAAATATCATCAAGTCTTCAAAAAAGTAATCTACAATTCACAAACGTTTTCAAGCCACATCACCCATTTAAGGGGTTATCAAAAATTCTGAAAATGCTTTCATAAAAGCACCAAGCTCTCTGGACCAGCTTTAACCAAGCCAGGATCTTCAAACTTCACTCATATAGATGTCAATTTACTCCGATAGGGTCGTAACATAAAAAATAATGGTAACAGCTCAAGACGCTTTCCGTAGGTAACTTAAATCTCAGTTATTAGAAGTCAAGACTTTAATAATAGACAATTGAGACTTAAAAGAACCTTAGACAGAATTAATCGACGTGTTTTGATTTTGAATATGGCATCTTTGAAATTTCTTGAAACTTAAATCCTGTTTGAAGATAAATTATAAACTATGGTTAAGCTTATTTAACTTTTGTTTATATTTGAAAATGTGTTCAGCTATACTTAGAAGCAATGGCCTGTGACAAAGTGAGCTGAGCATGAACTTTTATGATGCAGTTTTTGACGTTAAAATTTTAAACTACCGTTTTGTTTATCCATTAATATTTGTAGATGACGTAGTTATTTTGGTTTACTTCAAAAATGACGTAAAACGAGATTAACTTGACTACAGGCATATCGGTGAGGTGAATTGTTACAATGCAAGAAAGAGTTTTAGTAATTTTGTAAAATTCTAGTACAGATATGCAACTGAAGGTCATTATAGTCATAGATGAAAATGTCGTCTAGGGAATACAGTATATTATCATCTTAGTAGGTACGTTTTCTATTAAGTATTATGTTAAGAATAGCAGGTTAGTTCTGGTCTCTATCAAAATCCTATTATGAAGTAAACCTTTTCCCTTAACATTTTTGTTCAATCCCAAAAAAAAGATATCAACTAAATCAAAACTACCACACTTCACACATCACAGACACCAACTAACTCAAACATCATTAAATAACAAAAGCCCTTAGTTCAACAAGTTCATACAAAAATACACCAGTAACCCGGCATAATCTTCGGCAGTCTAAAAAGCAATTACCATTCTTTACGACGTTAAGTAAGGCTCAGAACAAATCCCCTTAACTGACTGTAGAAGATGATGGGATTGGTTATAAATTAATCAGTGATGTTTTGTTTTGATAAGAATATTTTATTTGCGTTGAAAGGTGTATAGAATTTATCTATGAACAGTTGCAGCGTCAGCTATTTCATTGAGCTAGTATTGCGATCTTGATTTAATCTGTTCAAGTTCCAGCCAGTTCAATTCCTCCTCAGCTAGCTGAGTCGCCAAATTGGCATTGCAAATTGCTATACAACTTAAGAAAAAAATTTATTATTAATATTTCACTCACGCGTGTAGTATTGTCCCGCGCTTATCTGCTAAGTAGATTATACATAATCGCAATATGAATTTGCTAATATACGTACTTTGTCACCGCTACATTTAGGTAAATGTTCAGTATTTAATTACAAAAAAAAACAAAAACACAAATATTAGTGGCGAGTGGCTAGCGGCTCGCAAGATAGATCATGTATCTTATGATTGTCCATTGTTTATTCTTCCTTCATATGGTTGAGTTTTATGCTTTTGTTGGCAAGTGTCTCGCTTTTTCTGGAAACCATTCAATACTATGTTTTTGAACTCTTCTTTGATTAGTTTCGTTAAGGGGTCTAGGACATTTCAACTTTTTACTGGAACCTTTTTGACTTTGCAAGGTGTTGCCAAGTTTTTGGAGGTGAATGAGACCATCAATGCATACAACTTTTAAGGTTAAAAGCTTCAATAAAAAGTTGTAGGTATTCGTAGTTTTTTTTACCTCCTACCTAAAATTTGACAAAACTTTTCAAAGTCACACTAAGAGTTTCTATTTATTTCTAATTCGTTTTGAAGTATTTGTTTTGCCATTTAATCTTGGGGTGGCCTACCCTAATGTTTTTAAAGCTGTGTAACAATGCTGTCAAAATTAATTAAAACCGCATTGAAACTGTTTCGATCATACGTTGTGGCTACAAATAACTAATCTAAAGTCTATTTTAGGTGGCATGGGAACTTTTTACCACTTCAACTATTAAATTAGGTACTTACATCGGTAAACGTCTTGGTATTACATACTCAAGTGCTATATTATTAGTACAAATGTTTTAATTATTTATAGGACTATGGGAAAGTTTCTATCGAGGGATTTGATCAAAATTTAAAAGTCAAATCAAATGGTTAAGTGCTTGAATTAGAAAGTTTTAATAAGGGGTATGATAAAAGAGTTTTATGCCTATTTAGCCTTATTATAGGAACACAATTCTACCAAAAGCAACTAAAAAGTGGTTGAACTACGAACAAACACTAACAAAAAATATTTTTTTGTCAAATGTGCGATACAAATTATGTGCGATTAAAATAAAATTTATCAGATCCCAAAAAAAATATTAACAGTACCTGACAAACAGAAAGTTCAGTAGAAGAAACAAAAAAAGTCTCCTGATTACGTATACCTGTCATTTTGATATCCCATCTCTGTTGCAGGCGCAAATTAGCCAGGGTTAGAAGGAGACAGCACGAGGTAGTGCAGTGAGGGCCATAATTTTCCGACACTCATCATGGTAATTGGAGTCTCACTGTTACACTGTATGTTTATCGATGACTTTTCTATTTTATGCTCAGGGATTGCGTGAGGAGTGAAAATAAGTGATGTTATAAAGATCTTCTTTTTCTTCGATATCGATTAAATTTTAACTTAAAACGCTTACTTACTCACTTTGATTACTAACGAGGGAAAATTATTTACATAATATTTAGCACAAAAAACTTCCTCTTTAAAGAGTTTCGATGTTTTAGAAGTGTACATATTTGATATTTTTTTATTTTTCTTTTGTATCGTTAAGAATATCGAAAAATTTTATCCTAACACATCACTTTAATCGAATAATTAGCTAGTTAAATAACTTCTTTTTTACTAAACAAAATCTTCATACTCCAAACAACTTCCTTCTATAGTAGAGTTACAAGGAAGTTGTATAAAAGGTTGTATTGTAAAATGCATAGTCCATCAATCCAATAGATTGCTTGCCGTAGCTATTTGTATGCACAATAAGTGAATTGAACGTCGAAATAGATGTATTTACTTTTGATATTGGCTATAAATCTTGCTGCATTTATGTCTTTACGTAAATATCTTGTTTAAAGTAGGAAATGTGATTGCTGTTTTCAAGTTTATCTGAGTCTTATGAAAAATGTGCAGGTATTTTTTTACGTAGGTAATAAAACGTATTACCTTATTTAAAACAAACTCGTTTTAATTGTAACATAAATTAGTCAGAAGTTACAAAAACCTTTTACCTATAGGCATCTATTAAACTGTTCTAACACCTTACATTTTTTTTAATTCCATTAAATAAAAGTGAATTAGGGGGCCAAAGTGTTCATTTCAAAAGTGAGCTTTTCAATTATTGTATCCTCTATCGATATTCAGTCCATCACTACTTCACCAGAGGCGGTTGTCATTACGATTGGCTACAGTAGCCGGGTCAAGTACCAATGCACTTGTCCATAATGTAATATTGTATTCGTAATACTTATGCATTACTTTGTAAACATGGGTTTTCGTTTGATCGTCTGTTGGAGATTGTATGTGTGATTGTTTCAATTAGAATTGAATGTAATGTAGTTTCGATTTGTTGGTGTATAAGAATCGAATGTAATTGGAGCTTTCAAAGTAGTTATATTTCGATTAATCTGGTTCAATTTGTTGTTATCAGTTTCACTTGTGTTAATAGAGAGGAAAAGATTATTTGGCATTAAAATTTCGGGATATTTCTGGTCTGCACAACAAATCATAGAATAAATTGTGTTATTTTTTTCATAAATTGTAAAACCAACTTAAACTTAGTATAGAAACTAAAGTGAACTTTGGAGTTGATATTGTTACCAAAAATATGTTATTTGAATCTTTAAAATGCAGTGAAATCTGTTTTCCTATGCAAGTCAAATATTGTAAACAATCTTGACATTCCTTCTTTCTTACCAACATAGGTATATCATAATTAAACATTATTAATTTATATTATTTCAAATTATAAAAATAATTGCACAATTGGACTAGCAAACAAAAACAGACTATAAACATTCGTTCGATTAATTTTATCTATGCACAAACACCTCCTATAAAACCCATTATTTCTTTACCCAAAGGTTGTCTGGAAGAGTTCGCTTTTAGCGAAAAGACCGCCGAAGGTGTACATTTCCTTTAAACGAAATTATAAATGTATTAATGTTATGTGCAATAAAGAGTTATATTATCTTATCTTATCTTAATCGCTTTTATGGATATTGTTAAAATGTAGAGTTGACTGATCTGTACTAATCTAAAGAGTGAACAGGCTTCTTCTGGGTGCTGAGCTCGCTCCATCTTCGTCCCTATTTATGCCTTTGGTATAGTCTAGAGACAAGAGCAAATCCATATCATATGATAAAAAAAACTGGTTGGAAACGGCCCTCTTTTTCTCACGTCAAACAATCTCAAAAACAACAGGATACGGCACTCGCTATCAAAACCTAAGCATTCCCATTACTGACTTATTACGGACAATTTGCGAAATGACCGCCTTTTAAACTGCCTTAAATCACTCTAAAACTATCCTTAATTGATCGGGTTAAGGTAGCAATCCGAACGATGAATAAATGGATAGAAATAATAAGTTAATGATGTTGAATTAAATGGCGCAATCTACTGCATTTCTTGAGGATCTTAGGATTTCGTAATATGTAAGCGGATAGGTTTTTGTGATGACAAGAAGATACACTATTATGTGTCTAATTGGATGTGTGAGGTAGTGATTCTGATATGTTTAATTCAACCACTGGTCCATTTAATATTGAACCCTAAGATGCCTACATTGATGTAAGATCAGAGTCAGTGGGTATCAGCACAAAATTGCAATAAAGTTAGAAACATACAACGGGTCTAATAATTACCGATTTTATATACCTATTTCTTTGGAAGTAAAAAAAACTCTTTAGAATAGAAGAATGGATTAATCGCTTGTATCACTTTGCATATTTCCTTTACAGGGGATTGACATACCATAAATAATATGTATCTTCATTTGATACTTTTAGAAATTTTTAGTATTTTTTGGTAGTTTTATCAATTTTGGTAATTTCTATAACCATGGATTTAAATTCAACAGTTAGTTTGATGGTAGGTATGGATCATGTTTAAAAACTCAAAACTCAAACTCAAACGTTTATTTGCCAAGAACACAGTAAATAAATATCACATTTAAAAGTAAACTAAGTACACATGTGTTCAGTCTGCTCGCAGACGTGCAAAAATTCAATTATTTAGTTATTGCAAAACATATAATTAATATTGATGTAAATTAGAATTGTATAGATTAAATTACATTATAAATTATATTAGGTAGGTTAAATAAATAAAATATTAGTATGTTAAACATTTTCTTAATATTATATTGATTTTATATCCTCTGTCAAAACATTGTGATGATGCATAAATTAAGTGTATCAATAATAAGTATCGGTGTAAGTAATACTTACAATATACGAGTAATATTACAACAGTGTTAAATAACACATTTAAATGGTCGTAAGTTATTAATTAAACGGCAATAAAACGATATCTCGTTTCATTGCGTTTACGAGTTTAACTCGGGATCGTTTATTACGTAATATTTTATTAATAATTTAATTACTCTTTGTCAATTAGTTCGATTGAGGCGTAATTTTGCAAGCCCTTATGATTATGCTCGTGATTGATAAGAATTTATATCAATAAATCCATCAATTTGCAAAAAAAAGTAACGCATATGTGGTAGGTATATTGTGAAAACGAAAGGCTATTTCTGTAAAAAAGTACTGACTTTTAATTCTCGTTAAATAATCATATGTATCTAATCTAATATCTATTAAGATGTTAGTTAAATGTGCTAATGAATTAACTCTTCGATTTGGCTGTCGTAACGCCAATGTTCATTATTATTACCGACCGACTTCAAAAAGGAGGTTAGTTTTAGACCTCTTAAACTATTAAGTTAATTTTACAGTTTTCAAGCTTATAATTGAAAGGTAAGAATAGTAAAGTCACGTGATAAAAATCATGCGTAGTAAGTCGACTGGTAACAAAGGGAAATTGAATGTGTGTTTATGCAAAATAAATGCATGTGCACACAAGTCCAAGGTTAAGTTCTGACGTAACATTATTATCATAATTGTAATGCATAATTTCGATTTCAATAATGTATTAGGTTAATCGACCGTTGGTGTTCATTATGTAAGCTAATTATTACCCGCGGCTTCTAACGTGTTAACGCTCTGATGACAAAACCAAGCTGCAAATGACCTAATGTACTATAAATTAAAAACCAGCCAAGTGCGAGTCGGACTCACACATTGAGGGCGCAAAGTGGCTGTGACATACGGACAGACAGACAGACTTGACGAAACTATAGGGGTTCCGTTTTTGTCATTCGGCGACGGAACCCTGAAAAAGGTTACTGTCTTAAAGTGTGATAAATATTTTTCTTAAAACGTCATGAAACAATAATTCTTAAGCAATTAACACTTCAAAGTGAATATAAATTATTAGTATATCTACGTATATAGGTACTTTATACAAGGTTAAATAGGTCTGGAGCGAATGATATCCAAAGATTAGCGTATAGACCGGACACTTGCTCTCAAACTGTTCTACCATTTACTCTCTTTTTAACAATCTTAGGATTGACCCTAAAAAATAAATAAATGTCGCAGCCGTAGTACATTCTCTTCAGTCGCGAGTGGAACATCGAGATGTGATCAAGACATCATACTGAAATTCTTCTAGAACTTTACTCTTCGCTATTGACTTATCAAAGACTTCATTTACTACGCCTGAACGTAAATTCCATCGCGATTGTAAGGATAATACCATCTTAATAGTTGACTTAATAATAAACGACACGTAACATCAAAATAAATAAATAAGATGCGCAATGACTAACGGAAATAACGTCAACTCAATCAATATTTATCATAATTATTCATAGAGTAAGTTCATTCGTTCATTTCATTCACTCATGGTGCCGCGCTCAATCGCAAGACGGGCAGTCTTTACTCAGCTCTCGTGCCGAGCGGACGTCTAAACAAAGTCAGTGCGAAAACCAGCGTACAATAATGGTGATATTCTGTTGGAGCAAGTACAGGTCAGTTATTATTTTCCAATGTTGCTTCTTTGTGAAATATGTTTATTAAACGGCCAAAAGGCTTAAAAACAGTGTGATAAATTAATAAATGTTTGTTAAAATGAGAATAGTCGTTTCATTCCTTAAAATAACTCTGAACTCCTACACGATATACAGCGTTAACAATAAATAAAATAAAGCATTACTTTTATTTCCTACTTAGAGCCCCTTATAAAATTAAAAGTGCGAAAACAATTACAAATTACATTAAAAAGTCATTAAAAATAAGAATTATCCCCTAAGTTAATAGCAATACCTGCTTAGGAGTAGAAAGTCGAAAGCGAACTTGTCAGGTGCATATTTTTAGCTCTGGCTATTGCTTTTAATATCAATAAAACTACTGCGCTATGACACGAAATTGCGAAAATTTTATGAAAACAATACTTATTATGAATTGATCTGATTACAAATTTTTGTATATTTTTAATTGTTTTCAAGAAAGTATACAGAAATTTTACACTATATTCACAACTGTCTGATTGCACAGCAGATATGTGTGGACAGTGGGCAGTTGCATAACCATCCTTACTACAGTTTGAGGAGCGTCATCAAAATAGACCATAAAGAGTTGCGTCCGCAGAACAGTTTATCGTAATCCGAGACACGGTCATTTTTCATTTGCATCTGTGTGCGTGGAAGTGAACGTCAGCAAAAAAAATATATTAAAACACAGTCCCCCACGAACGCTGTAAAGTGTTTGAAACGTCGGGATTTAAGAAATTTTTGCGAAAAATATCCGTAGTTTGTGTTTTGATAAATGAGTTCCTAGTATTCGCGTAAACTTCAGAAACAAGTAAAAAAATCTAAATTCTCATATCCCTTCGAAAGTAACACAATTACCAACACAAAAGCGTGTTTTAGGTACCTCGAAGGCTTTGAAGGAGTCTCCTGGTCTGGTATTGGAAGTATTGAAACGACACCTTCAAGAAACATAGAGTAACTGTATTTCCATAGGAAAATAATAGTTTTACACAAGAATAGCTTGAAACTAAATAAAAATGGTGTTAGGCCAATAGCGCCATAACCGGAAGTCTATTTACCGACAAAAAAGCAAAAAGCATAGAATTATAAATTATTGCCACATATAAAAAATATGTCTCTCATCCTCAGCAAAGTCAACTCAAAAAAAGTATTTACATCATCATTTTAAAGGAGTACTTATTTATTTTATTGTATTTTTAATCAACCTAGTATAAATTATTTAGAAAAAGTCTCCTAGATTGTTAATGTGGCCAAATTACGATTATTCTTCGTAGTAGTATTAGCTCAATTAAATGTAAATCTTTGGATTCCTTTTTGGCTGACCTTACATGTTGCGTAGTTCGTAGTGCGTACGCGCAGCGAAGCTAGTGCATAAATGTTTTAGCGGCGAGTGAGATATTCCTGCGCTTGTTTTATGATAGTGAAGTAAAAGGTATTGGGTTTGGTTTTGTCTCTAAAAATGTTATTTCAGGATCTAAGAGCAGTTAAATAAAATGAGAACATAAAAATGAGCATTTTTTGTCTATCACAAATCACCATATTTTATTGGGTTAATCAATCAGTGTTTTTTGTTTAAGTATTTCATAAATGGACAGTCAGATACAGTCTTCATAGATTTACAGTCAGATACTAGGCCTTAAACTTAAGTTTATGTTACCGAATGGTAATGTCAGGTTAGATTGTTAAATAGGTATTTTTTTATTATGAACTCAATTATTTGGCCTACATGTTAGCAGTGGCTTATAAAATATCTTGAGTATAGAGAGCCTGTCCTGGACAAAAGTGATAAAGCTCGGATACTATATTGTTCCAAGTTATTAAAAATATCCGATTTCCTTTCTGTCGACTTTCTAGTCATCATAGCTCTTGGTAGTTATCCTCGTAAAAGAAAAAAAAAAGAAAAAATACACGATATCAAGCAATGCCAGAAGTTGCATAAAAAGTGGTTTATTTATCCATCACCACATCTATTTAAAGGTTACTACACACTGTCCGCGCCAGATGCGTTCAAATTCCAAAATTTTTATGACACATCTTCGCTTGCCATACCACGTGCCTGCATCATTGTGGACGTAAACAAATATGGCGCGCGCCAATGGTGTAAACATACCCTTATGTTTGGGGTTTCTTTCAGGGTTCCATAGTGAAGGTTTCTATGCTTCTAAATTACTTGAGGTGTATTTAGATTTTAAACACAAAGTTTTTTGGGACATAAAGAATATATCTCTCTATGGACATAAGAAAGAAAGAAAGAAAATGCTTTTATTCGACCTAAAAAAAACTCATTAAAATACATGCATGTACTACTGGACTACTCGAGTCGAAAATGCACCCGATCAGCTTAAGTACTACTACAAGTATCCCTTTTTACTCTCCCTTTATTATATGCCCAATAATTCCCACCTCCATAAATTTAGATCACAATACCATTACGCCTATATTTTTACAGGCTTATAAATAGGTTGGTGAAAATTAAAAAAAACTATATGGAACCATCAAAAATATTAATCAATTGCCAAAGTCGACACGTGTGAGGTCTACTTTGAAGTCAGCCTTTATAGTTTGGGAATCATTTTTTGTGAACCTTAAACTATCCGGTATTTATAACCAAATAGTGCACACATTGAGCAATCTACCTTCTGTCAACAACAGATGGAACTTCAGAACTTTCATCGTTAAAAAATATAATCATATCATCACAATATTGACTGAGCACTAGCCCATAATTTTCCTGAAGCTGTGTTTGGGTCTATGTTGGGACATGTTTAAGTGCCCCCAGTAGGTCTTGCAAAAATAAAATAATTTTACTAGTTTTTATTTTTTAAAGTACGATAAAAAAGGGGAAACACGACCTAATAATCTTAGTTTACTTCATACACCACAAAACTATGTGTACATAGCCCTTAAATGCCACTAGTATCGGTGTCATCGTGGCCCTAAGAACAAAACATACGTGATATGCCAAAGCTTTCACAACCGCCATTTTAGATAATTTCTTCAAATTGAACCCTTGGTGCCCTAATTGGTATATAGTGGAAGGATCGGAAGGAAAGGTTAATCTATAAGGATCTTAATATGAATCTGTTTGTCTGTTGCTTTGTGTTATATATGCCTAGCAGGCATAGGTAATTAAATTGAAAATTATATTAGTGGTAGGTAAAATCTTAAAGTATCAAAATGTTATTGTTAGCGATACAATTTTGGTTGGTGGTTTAATACTTCAGAACTAAACAGACATAAAAAAAAATCAAGAAACAAGAATATTCGTTGATGGAAAGATCTGCTACCAACTTATAAAGAAAATATAGCATACTTAAACTCTGCATTTAACATAGCACTATAACCCAATTCCGAGATATATACGCGTACGAAGAAGCCATCAAATGTTTGCAATAACAAAATAATAAACAAAACATGCCATAATTAGTCTTTCAATCTTCAAACTTGAACCCTACTCAATAATGATCGTAACAAATCTCAGGTTCTACTCTGTAGGTGAATATGATATGCCTTCAGTTTATATAAATCTATTAGACCAAAAACAAATCAAAAAACCTTAATCCTTATTTAACTTATACCCTACTAGCTTTTGCTCGCGACTTCGTCCGCGTGGAATAGTGACTTCTTTATCCCGTTTTTTACACATTTACCACTATGTCTTTGCTCCTATTGGTCGTAGCGTGATGTTATATAGCCTATAGCTTTCCTCAATAACTGGACTATCCAACACAAAAAGAATTATTCAATTCGAACCAGTAGTTTCGGAGATTAGCGCGTTCAAACAAACAAACAAACAAACAAACTCTTCAGCTTTATAATATTATTAGTATTAGTATATTAGTATTAGTATTAGTATATTAGTATTATTAGTATAGATGTTCACGCGTGTCCAACGCGTGAAAATCTTGGTGTGTCCAGAGGACGAAATAATAAGTAATAATATTTAAGAGTTAAGAGTAAGAAATAATTAAAATGTAATAAAGTAATTTATTGTAACAACTCTAAACACTTATTACCATTGAACTATTATACTGTATTTGCCAAAGGTAAAAAAATACTTGTGTGTTTTTATTTTTATTTTGTAAACGAGATAGTAGAAAACCAACTGAGTCTTTGATAGTAGACCCTTAAACCTAAACGCAGGTGTTCAAATCGCAATTACTGTAAGTACCAAACTGGATATTGAAGTACTAAACTCGCAAACGTGTCAAGGGCTGAGGACAAAAACACAGTGTTATTGTGTTAAAGGAATTATACTAGACGGTGTAACAGCTAGATTTTGTTATTTTATGCTAAGTAGTGTGAACCGAGCTAGATGCAGTTCGAATGATCGTGTTATTATACGAGTAGCATTTGGTGCAAGCGGTATGGTAATTCTGAATACTTTAAGGGCCGCTTCCCAGAGATTCATCCCGAATTTTGCAGGTACAGTTTTCTGCAGAATGCTGTTAATAGCATTCGCGTTTAGTGCTATTATTCACACGTTCATCCCGTTCGCAAGGACCGGTATAAAACCAATACCGGGTTGGTTGGCACCTACTACCAGAAAAATGAAATACATGCTTTGTTTCAAATACATGTGTTGTGTTGATATTCTCTTAAACCTCACATCAAAATGAACAGAACAAGTTAGCGGGTTAAAATTAGGTATTTAAAGTCGTACAATTTGTGTTATCGAGGATCTGCCGGTGTAACGTTTCAAGGGTGAACTCAAAGGGCCACTGTTTACAAATAATAAGAGATTGGTGCAAGTTATAAGCTTAAGACATGAAAATATAAGCATACTTTTCACGTCGTTTACTTAGAATTTATTTTAGCAACAATAATACTTGCGGGGACAACAGCAAAACAACCCAAAAAAAGTGATGGCGAAAGTCCAATATTGAAAATTAATAATATGAGTAACATTATTTACACAAAAACCCTGAGTCTTAAAATAGAAAGTCAGAAAACATATTTTTTGTGACTACTTGTTACATTTCACCTAAGTCTTAGAGGAAAAATCTAATGGAAATATAATTTTACGCTTAGGTTGTTTATGCTCTTTACTGTGCAATACTTATCTGGCTACAAACTATTAAGTACTCGCGGTCTCTGGCAAAGTCTCCATCACTTCTTGACTTGCACCACACCCACACATAGCATTGAGTGCAAACGTTCAATTTGTCAGTAATTAGCCAAGTAAGCAGGTCTATAGGCGCTCTGTTTCTACCAACAACACGCTATTGACACCAGCAAAAGCGTTTTGCGATAGATTAGTTACTAAACTCTACCTCTCATCACTTGTACCACAATCATACCAAGGCATTGAGTGCAAACGTTCAATTTGTCAGTAATTAGCCGAGTAAGCAGGTCTGTGGGCGCTCTGTACCTACCAACAAGACGCTATTGACATAGCGAAAGTGTTTAGAGATTGATTAGAGTGACTGGCGTAATATTTATACCACTGACCAGCTATTGATATGGTCAACCTACGCATATTTAGGTACAGAATCTCAGTTAATAATCTATAAATAGATGGTCAACCTACGCATATTTAGATACATTGTAAAACTCAGAATAATGAAGAATGAAAAGTCTATAGTCAAACGGTCTCCATAAGTAGCTAAATTGGGTCGAATAATAATTATACAGTTATCAGGGTAAAGTGTAAAACAAAAAAGTTGAAAATATTTACTAAATTTTACTTAAACGCTTCTCATTCTTTGTGAATTAGAACTCTATGCTTGCTCCGTGTGTATATAATAAAATGAAATGCGATTTCCTTTTGGAAAGCTTGTCCTGATCCAGACCGAGATATTTGACGAAGACAATAAGGATTACGAGATGACAAATGAATAAAAAATGCAAAGCATAATAAGATGAATTGTTATACCTACCAATATCAAGTACTTTTTCTTTTGCTCCGATAGTAGAATCATTTGAACTTTTTACGATCAAACTCTACAGAGATCGGTTAGACAACACAGACCTTGGCCCAGCAGTGGCCTAATTGGTTATTAAGTATCATAGTCCCGGCGGTCGTGCGCCCGCTCAACTCTAGATCACAGGGTTGCCAGCAGTCAAAACTTTTTTTTTACCTTATTTTATTTTTTATTTCGAGAAAGCCTCATAGTATACGATTAGCTAAGAAGAATTTGAGCCCCTAAGTTAACTCCTCGTCATCCTAACTACCTACTGAAAGAGGTTTAATTTTACGAAGTTACGAAATCGGTAACGGATTTAAACAGATGTTAATCTTTACCATGGATTTTGGTACTGTGTATTTAAGCTTGAGGACGCTTAATTAAGTTAAGAGCACAGGTAGCACAGAATACAAGCTTTATATCAATCTATACTATTATTTTTTTTTTTTTTTTTTTTTTATTTATTTATTAAAGAAACATACAGCTTTTATATTACTGTTGAATAGATTCTTAATGTTGATAGTACATTAGCCAAAGCAGTTTCCAATGATGGTATTTTACATAGCGAAGATTTAGTACAAAAGTTTTATTACATGTTTTGAGTTAAGTTACTTTAACTTAGTAGTAGTTTCTTACTTAGACAAGGAAAAAAAAAAAGCTATACATCAAATTAGAACTATACTAACATTAAACGCTCGGAGTCCCGGCGTAATTTAAACGCAAGTTTAAACCTTGTTTCATGCCAATGAAAGACTAATTTGTTTGAATAATTGTGTGTCAAAAGGATTAATCTCGTCTATTTCGCAGGCAGCGAGTGAATAATTAAGCTATAGTATGACCGACAAAAAAATTAAAATAAGTAGTTACACTTAAGGGTGATCAACTTTCTTAACAGCTGAAATATAGGTACATAGTTTACAGTTAAATATATCAATGTGGCTATAGTAATAGTTATGTGTGTTGCAAGCACGGACAAGAAATCTATTTTTAGAATATTTAGTTCTACAAAAAGGAATCGAGAAAACAGCGTTGGAGCGAGCACTCAACCTTGGGCATCGAAACGAGACACGACTTAGTAGATAGGGAGAATCTAAGTAGTTGTTTAAGATTTTAAACAAAAATACCTGATCCCTATGTTCACGACGTAATTGCAAAGACTGAAGCTGTACTGGATTATCTCTAAATTTGTAACTCAGTCTTTTTATGAATTTATTTTGAATTCTTTCTACTTGTTCGATATAAGTACTATAGATAGGGCTCCACACTGTAGATGCGTATTCTAAATGACTTCTGACTAAAGAATTAAACAACATAATGTATGTATTTACATTTTTAAAATCCTTACACTGTCTAAAGACAAAACCCAACATTTTATAAGATTTGGCAGTAGCCTTATCTATATGAGAGGCAAAATCAAGTTTAACGTCAAGTTGTACTCCCAGGTCTCTCACCTCAGTCACTCTTTTGATCGGGGTATTATTTAATTTATAGCTGTAATTAATAGGTTGCTTTTTACGCGAAAAAGTTATAGTGTGACATTTTTCAATGTTGAGTTTTAGATTATTAGCTGAGCAATATTCGTAAAAACAATTTAAATCATTTTGAAATAACTGTGATTGTTCATCAGATTTAACAAATGTAAATATTTTGGTATCGTCAGCGTATAATAATGCTTTGGAATTTTGAAAGCAACGTATAACATCATTTATAAATATATTAAAAAGGAGAGGACCAAGATGAGAGCCCCGAGGCACACCGGACGTGATTGGTACAAAACTTGAGGTGTAGCCCTTCACAGCTACCGCCTGAGACCTGTCACGCAAGTAGGAAGTTAACCATCTTAAAAGGTCGCCGTGTATACCGACGTTTTCAAGTTTAGTAATCAAAAGATTGTGGGAAATTTTATCAAATGCTTTCGAAAAATCAGTATACACGGCGTCCACCTGATAGCCATTTTCCATGGCCTCTAAAGTTGAGTCTAAGAATTCACACAAATTAGATTCAGTGGATCGACCAGAGATGAATCCATGTTGGTAAGATGTAAGTAACGGCCTAATGGCAGGGAAAAGGGATTCATAGACTATTTTCTCAAAAAGTTTAGGTACAACCGATAATTTGGAAATACCACGGTAGTTAGATATATTATGCTTGTCCCCATTCTTGAAAATTGGGACGACAATTGATTGTTTCCAAATCCTAGGCAACTCACCATGTTTTAAAGAAATATTAAAAAGTATTGAAAGGGGCATCGCCAAGTTTTTAGAGCATTGCTTGAGAAAGACAGGATGGATACCATCAGGGCCTGTACCCTTGCTGGTGTCAAGATTCTTAAGATGTTTTTCAACGATGACACTATCGATATGAACAGAATTTATTATACAATCACTACTAATCGCGTCACAGTTCGAGGCATCGATAGATGGGGGCTCGAAGACAGATTGAAAGAATGAATTAAATAGGTTAGCAATTGTTTGACCCTCGGATGCATGCGTATCACCAAAGTATAAAGTATCAGGAATGCCGCTGCAATTCCGCTTAGATTTTATGAATGACCAAAAGTATTTAGAATTTGCTCGAATATTTCCTTCAGCATGGGCGATAAATTTATCATAACACATAACTTCATACTTTTTAACATCACGACGTGCGTTGGAAAAACTCTCGTAATCACTCTGTCTCCGATAAATTTTCCATTTTTTGTGAAGTTTTAGCTTTCTATTATTGAGTTTTATTAGACGCTTGTTAAACCAGACTGGGTGTTTACTATTGTTTTTAATAACTTTTAGTGGCACAAACTGTTTAATCACATCATTTACAATATCATAAAACTTTTCCACAGCATGATCAATATTATCTAAGTCTAAATGGTCCTCCCAGTCAACAATCGACAGTTCATGGTTAATTTTATCATAATCTGCCGCATGAAATCGCCGTACCACTCGATTGGCTGGACACAAACTTGACACGTAATTGATAGCTATATCTATGCTTAAAGAGGGGTGGTGTCCGTCTTCAGGCAGTGAGATTGGCGCGACTCTTTGCACAGTACACTTTAGGTCAGATATTATCAAATCTAGCTTTCTATCGTTTATATTGTTAACATGATTATATTGAGAGAAGTCGTTGAAGCATAGAAACGCAAACAGTTGAGATGTTAATATGTTATCATGTGGATTTTCAAGCGTTAAAACATTATCAGATGAGTGGGGATTTAAGGTCCAATCAGCAATCATGATGTTAAAATCACCTACCAACAAAAAACTGTCACTGGGATAATCTATTTTTAGATCAGATATATATTCATAAAATGATAGCTCAGCTGCCCATTGAACATCACTCTGTGGGAAATAACAACAAAATAATCTCAACATAGAAGTTGAGGGCGCTTGATTCAATAAAATATTAATACTAGTTATGTCAGCATTATGCACAAAAGGCAAATCACGAAGTCCCTTCATACTTACATTTATCCCTCGGCGAACCGCAATCATGGTACCACCACCTTTTTTAACAGTTAAATTATCATAATCGCGATCGGTACGATACACATTATACCGAGAGTCGAACAACTCCGCATCACAGATCCCAGGCAACAGCCACGTTTCACTAATACATATAATATCATAATCAGAGTTTAAAATGTTACTAAAGAATAATTTAACTTTAGTCCTTAGACCTCTAGCATTCTGATAGTAAACGTTAAGGGCCATTTTTTTAATATATAGTAGGGTGAACTAAATAATTATGTGTGAGTATTAAATTCAAAGTTAATCGATGTATAAAAAGGTGTAATATGCTTTTTGCTCGCTCCAAAGCCAATTTAATTAATGCTGAGTAATATTCGTTTTTAACTGTAAATAATTTTAAATACAGATCTTGCAACAACACTACAATGTACGTAACATAAAATAAAAGTTGATAATAAGTAGAAACCGCCCGAGTTATTAAACTATAAATATAAAGTATCGCTAAAAGTACAACAGGTAAAGAAGTATGAACTACCGAAATAGCTCTTATACAATTTTGTTTAAAGAATGTTCTGAGGAGATATGTATAATCGGTGACTGATCGCTGCGACGCACCATAATTGTGCAATTACGGACCCAGCAGTATGCGTAACCTTTCTCTTTCGCTAACCGTTTAGCTTGTTTGAGTAGATATTTATTTCTTGCAGACAGATGATCGTTGAAAAATATTTTGTATCCACTTTGCGCCCCAGTAATACCAATGTCGCTTGCTGTACAGTTCTTTAGTTTGCGAAGAGATGTTAAAAAATCATCCTTTTTATATCTCGAATGCAATTTCACAATAATTGGCTTTGGTGTCTTGTTGTCCGCGTCATTCTTAACCGCCACTCGAGTAACAAAATCCACATCGCTATCCGTGTTCAAAGTACAATTACATTTTTGCGCCAATGACCTAACTAGATTCAAAAGGTTTTCACCCTTTTTCTCGGGAACCCCATTTATCTGTATATTTGAACGGCGAACCCATTGTTCATTGCGATCATTGCAGTCAGAAATGTCAGTTACCTTTTTGCGGAGGTTATCAAGCTCCCGCTTCAGGTTATCATTTTCGTCTTTAAGATCGGAGATTTGCGCGTTTACAGATGCAATAACAGTAGTTAAATTGTTCATTTTGTTCTCCCATGAATGAACAGTAGCCGAAAGTTTCATTAATTGGTCATTAACGTCGGTTTTCAGGGTGTCAATAGTTAACTGTAAAGCACTAAACCTGTTATCGAAATGATCCATAATGGCGTTCACGTCAACATTAATAATTGAATGCGACGAGCTGCATTCCGAGCGCGGAGTGTTCGGGCTGCTGTTAGTTTTCTTTCCGGTCTTGCAAGACGGACATTTCCATTTTATCTTATTCATAGGCAATATTTTCTTAAACTCCGATTCATTTAATCCTGCACATGTATAATGGTATGTGCAGTGACATGCTGAGCACTTAATTACGTCCTCGACCTTTATAATCACCATACAAATTTTGCAATCCATGGTTTTATTTGAAAATCACAGCGGGTATGCAGAAGAATGTAAACAAAACACACTGCGCGTCGTCCAGTTAGCTTGTAAAAAGTTCACGTCCAAAGGAGCTTAAGCGCCGTGAAGGCCTAGGCGCTTACGCGTACTCGTAAACAACATTGAACAGCCATTGTTATTTGATAGCACAAAACTGTTTTTTCGTATTAACACTATTAGTCGATGTTAAACCACAAAGATAATTATGTCCAAATGAAGATTAATGATTTAAATCACTTTTGCAGTAGTCTTCGCAAGCAGAAAGCACTTTTTTACCGGTTATTTGATTAAAAATATGTAGCACAGATGTAACACGCTCAAGGCGCACCGGCCTATTATTATAAAGCTCTAGAGTTTGTTTGTTTGTTTTAACGCACTTATCTTAGAAACTACTGCTCCGATTTAAAAAATCTTTTTGGCTTGTATAGCTTATTAATCGGGGATTTTATAAATATTTATTACTCGAGAACGGCTGTACCTATTTTCGTGATTTTTACCGGGGAGGGACGAACTTTAAAATTAACTTACATGTTAATAACGGCCAGACGGGTAGATGGCGCTAACGTCACACAATGACGTATCCCTAAAAGACCGAGAATTTCGCGCGGTCGGACCGACACAGCACGCACGGTAGCTCAATTGGAAGAGCAGTTGGCCCGGTTAGCCAGAAAGATGCTGGTTCGAGTCCCGCCTGTGCGCAATATATGGTTTCTTATTTTCATCTTTAACTTACATGTGTCAACCCTGGTATAGCATCCAGCTCTTTTTGCTTCTGATATCTAATGACAAAGGCGTCATTATCTAATCACGCCTGTCGCTCCTTGATGCAGCCCATGGCGTAAATAAAAATAAACGCCACTTTTAAGTAAGCACCATAGGTCAGATGTGGCTACTTAGCTTGTGTAATCCTGAGTTAAACTATTAAGTCGGGATAAAAACACATCTTACTGTGTCAAACAACATCAAATGAATATACAAACAACAAATTAATAATATTTACTCTAGTAGCCATACTTTACAGTCAGGTACGGAAAACTCTAATAAAGAACAGATTAGACTCTTCATTTGTTATACTGAGAGCTGTGGTGCAAGTCTCGACACAGATTTATTTGTCGAACAACCAGGAATAGGTAAAGATGTAGATACATAAGTTAAAATGATATTTGATGCAGTAGAAAAAGACTGTGACCTGATACCTACGTGTAAAAAAGATTTTTTTAGTGAATCAAATGCGCTTCTCACTTAATCATTTTACAGTTGACTAACACAGCCACTATTCTAATGCAGAATGACCCATAACAACTTTGTATGAAAGAATAGTGCCAGTCAAAAATTTAACAAAATGAATATCTTCAATTAAAAAACTAGTATGCAGTAATGGCTGCCTCTTAAGTAGTTAGTGCCACAACTTTATAATGACTTCAAATTATACAATACTACCTATCGGAGCTAAAATTACCCATACAATAGATTACGAAGAATTACAAATGTATAGAAATCATGTCCGTAATGACTGCATGATAATATCGATGATTTGGCTGAAATCATTGTTGGTTCTACATTGATAGGTACAAATCGACAATTTTGAAGATGATTTGTAATGGTAATAATAGGTAGGATTTAAGTAATTATTTACTCATTGACCGACAGCTTTTGTTAAGTCAATCATCTAACTATTTAATTCTTCGGATTGGATTCCCATTTTATTATTAAGTGTATAAAAGTGTGTGTGTATAAATTATTTGTGGCTTAAGTAAATTCCCAAGTTATATAAAACGTTACGAATTTTAAAAAAAATGGTGAGCATATTAAAAAAATCTTTTTGAAATAAATGTACTAGTTGGAATGACCTTATATGTATATAAAAACTTAAGTAAATAAAATTATGATTGCAAAAGTCGTTCCATTCAAGTGTAAAGGTCTGAGCTGAGTGATAATCAGTAAGTTCAAGTGACAATGAGCAGGGCACATAGCGCGAAGAACTGGTCATTACGGCGGTAAAGTTTTAGATTGGAGACCCTTCGACAAAAAACGCAGCGTAGGAAATCCACTGACAAGATGGACAGACGACTTTGTAATGATCACTGGATCACACTGGATGCAGACCACTTTCGATCGGTCGATATGGAAAACTTTGTTCAGCAGTGGACGTCGTGGACGTCTTTTGGCTGATAATAATGACGATGGTGAACTTTTTACCCTCGGGTAGACAGAATAGGTAGGCTAGGCCAGAATAGGCAATACTGACATTGGTAGTCACGCCTATTACCTACAGGACCTATCAAATCTAGGCACGTCGTGGAATCAGCTCAGTAGGAATATCTAATAAGACCGTTACTTGTCGTGACTTAGGGCCTTGTATGGTAGATAAATTTACAATTCATTAGCAGTATTGACCTAAATAGGCATATGACAGTGGGAAAGAATTTGCGGATGAATAGTAACGGATTGTGATAGAAAATTTTGCGTGAAAGCATTTAACTACGATGTCTTATCTTATTATAGCCTAAATCAAAGTATTATGATGTCTTTTTAGTAAAAAAATCTGTCATAACTAACTGAAAATCAATCCATCCTTATCTAGTAAAAAAAAAAATGACAAAGGGATAGGAGGGAAGGGAAATGAGAAGTGATAATTGTCATTTTATTTCATTCATTTAATGACAATTATCACTTCTCGTGGCTATTTCTGCAGATTTTTGCTCTACATTTAACATCAGTTTACACGGACGGCATGAAAAAATTATCCATTCAAATGAAACCATTCCAAACAAGGAAGATCAGTATTTCCTAAACGCACTCGCGTGAATGCACACTACATTCAAGTGTATTGGGGTCAAGATCGATCAATCTATGAATCATTTTTGCGATGCTAGACTTGGTTGCGCAAACGTTAGGAAGCGTAATTTGTTATCATGAGGTAGATAGGGCTTGAGATTAGTAAGCAAGGTTGAATATAGGATTGTTTGGTACCTATTGTGTTAGTGCTTTGTCAGTCTTAAGGTCCTTTAAGGCAAGTCTTAGAAAAGCTATAGAAGACTGAATTTTTTTGTCTGATGGTTTTTAAAATACTTCAATGCTAGAAAATAGCTAATGGTAGGTAATCCTAACACTGAAACTTGTAAAGTGTGTTTGTTTGCTCGTTTTCATAGCTAAACGGCGGCATCAATTTTGGAGAATTCGATCATGTAGATATTAAAACATAGAGACGGACGAAAATATTATTCAAAAATTGTGGATAACCACTAAGACTGTTCTGACAAAAAAGTTCTAGATTGGAGACCCTTCAACGTTCACCGACAAGATGGACAAATAACCTTGTAAAGATTACACTGGATGCAGTCCTCTTGCAACTGGTCGCTATGGATTTCTTTGTTCAGGAATGGACGTCCTTTGCCTGATAATGATGATTACGATGATGAATCTTTGATAGGAAACGAGATTACTACGACGTACACAGCTGATAATATATTTTTGTCTAAATTGAGAAAAGAGGACAAAATGATATATGATCTCAATTAATTTTAATATTTATTACAAATAATAATTGACTGTAATGGGAATTCTGGTTGGATGGTATAATTTTGGGGTTTTATTAGAAAAATCTCCACCGACAAGACCGTAGCTCTTATTTTTGATGATGATGAATAAATTGGCTATTTCAGCCATCCATGACGTACATTTCATTAATGAATATATCTAATTCGATAGCAACGAATATAATACGAGTCCCTACAATCTCTCTATATCAATTGGCCTCTAAGGTTTCATTCCGTAGAACTTGATCACTATTTTAAAACGAAATATTCTCTTACATTATAATAAACTTCAGGGCAAATCCGCGGCTAAGCGTCCACCTGCTCAAATTAGCATACACGCGAAGTGGGTGGGTCGTGGGTGCGATTCCCGGGCCGACCAGTTTCAGCTATCTTAAATAACTGATAATAATCTCTTAGGTTTGCTCTATAAGTAAAGATTGTGGTTACACGTTAGTAGGGATTTAGTCAAATGTCATGTTTTAATTGTAGGTTTTCGTGGTTGTGTTTCAATTGCTTCAGAATCATCCAATATTTTTTTTTTGAAACATTTATGCATACATTAGATTTCACTTAGCTCTTCATTTACTACGCACAAAATATCCCTTCCTATAAACCCATGATTTCTTTACCCAAAGTCTGGAAGAGATCGCTTATAGCGATAAGACCGCCTAAATTGTAAATTTCCTTTAAACATATTTGTAAATTCACTAATGTTGTGTGCAATAAAGAGTTATCTATCTATCTATCCTATCTATTAGAGCATTTTTTAATGGAATATCAAACACGTTTTTGTCCCACAAAGCATTTGACACTAGAGTTGATTTCAGCTCTTAGCTCTTACCGATCTTACTAAGGACAGTTTGTGTATTATATTTTATGTACATTTACAAGTGATTCCTTTAATTAACATAAAATATACAATTAGCCGACAAATATTTAGTTTCAAATGACACTAACGAAATATAGTCCTAAATTCTGTGACAACATCGCTAAATAATCGCTTTAAAATCAAAGACTGAATAATTGTTGAACATCAATAACAATTTTAGTTACATTTAAATGGTTCTCAGTAAAGCGATTTAAACTCAAAGTTAATGGTTCATAGGGCTCGGATCAGCGCTAAATCGATAATTAAGCTGGCTTATCTGATCATCAATCAAGTACGTCCTAGTTAGGTATGTCTTGAATATAGGTAGACGAAGTGTGAGCCCTCTTATTTTAATATTGATTTTATAGTTTTTTTTTAAATATTAAAACTATGGTCTAAAATTTCTTTAAAGCTGTCTTTGATTACTTTTATGGTGTTGCAAAAAAAAATTTTTGAAAACGTTTGAGTTAGAATCATGAAAGAAAACAATAACTTATTGGCCTTATAGGCTCGATTAACAATTTTCTTAAGAACATCGCACTGAAGGTGAGCCCTTTTTATATTTTTTGCATATTATTAACTCGTCAAGTATGTGTGAACGAGACACAATAGAAATTCCATTATTATGCGACTCCCGGCAGTCGTTTGATACCTGACTGATTAATAACATTCAAGTATACTTTTCCACGCATAGTTATGAAACATTTTTATAAAGAAATAGGACTCGGATATCTATCGTAATTATCGCAGACAGCTGCTAACTATTTCCCAAACTATAGTTTAGTGGACATGCGTAGGAAAATGCCAATTTAAATGGCATGTAAATCGAATAATTTTAACATAAACATAGACGTATTTCGACTGATTCATAATCATTTTGAATAAGAGCTTATTTTAAATTGAAATAATTATGCGTTACGTATCACCTATACAATAAGTGGAGTTAAAAAAACTGTAAATATCAGTAAGTGACGTTAATAATTGAAAGCTACAATAACGTTTATAAATTATCAAGTTGTAAGATCTAATTAATTAAAAAGTAATAATTTAGTAGTCTTTGACGGACAGCCAAGAATATTCCATGGACTTATCATTATGTAAAATGAAATGTTAAATAGTTCGTCAATTGTATTTCAGCACCTGACGTAATTATATCAGACTGCAACAGAAAGTAAAAAAGAAAATAGTAATATAATAATACCAGATTAACAACAATGCGTGCGTTTAATAACATTCAACCTACGTTTGTTTTGTTTTTTGTTGACAAGTGCAGTTTTGTCAGTTGTATTAATGTTTTGTGTACAATTTGGAGTTAAATTTTGTGTACTGTTTAAAAAACCTTTTAATAAAGTGTTCTAAGCAAATATTATTTAGAAAATTTACTAATTTTAGAATATTTTTCTAGTAAGTGAAATAAGTGATAATTGTTCTTCATGAGAATTAAGATCTTCTTAACCTGATAACTTACTGTAACCATCTGAAACTCAACCGCACAAGAATTAGACTGACTAAATCTGGCGTTAAACAATCGATTTATATGAAAATGCGTCAATTTCAATAACATCAAAAGTCGTAATGTAAACTCGTAGAGTGTACCCGTGAAAAAACAAAGCCATTTGTTCTTAAAACAAAGGGATAAGACCTAAAATTGGACAGAACCTTGTAAGGTTAACTGTACATCGAGTAACTGGCTCGTGCTAATCTTGCGTAAAACGCAGACGCAAATGACAAACTAACTAACACTAACAATAAATTTGAAACTGTAGCTTATGCTGAAGAATATAGAGCTTAAATTTATGAAACAGATGCTAAAACTACATCTGTAGATGCAAAGTAGCTTTATGTCACTGCAATCGCCTCAGAACTGATATTTAACGACTGCTTTATAATTTATGTATAGGAGATTAGAATTATAATGTTTTGTACGCAGTGTCGAAAGCTGCGGTTTTTGAGTGTCGGTTTTGCGCGTCAGATGGTTAAAGTCACTGTTTGTTACTGGTTTCACAGTTAATTGACTTTTATAACTCGTTAAAAATAGTTAAATTACTTATCAAGGACTGGCATTTTTGGGATTAACTTAAGCATGCAAAACTAAATCTTAAAGTGATTATATTCTTAAACAGGTTTTAAAAATTTCGAGTTCCTAGATGGGATCCTTGGGATATAAAAAAAGATCTGGGGCGTATTGCGATCCAACTTAATCCGTTCAATTCAGCTCAAATTAGCAAAAAGAATTGCTAATATGACAGTAAAGCAGAGCTGTTTAAATGCCAAAACTGCATCGCAATACGCACCCTGAGTTGTAAATATTTGGTTTTGCTGATAGTAAAGATAAAGTTCTCAAACTAGAAAAATCACTTAAAACACCAACTTCTATCTCTACCTTGCAAAAACTGATTGACTAATATTCTCACTAGACACCAACTTATATATTTTCTCCAACATATAATAAACTAAAGAGGTGTCCACTAATCTTCTTGAAAACAAAGTGTTGTACTTAGTTTTATTTAAACCAGGAAATAGAATATACAACACAAATACTTATAGTAAGTGATTGTGCTAGTACGTAGTGGAGTGAAGCAGCGATGGTATCTATGAACAAGTAATAAAGACGCTTCAGAGCTAGCTTAAGGACAATAATGGCATGGAGATGCCAATAAAGTGTAAAATTTTAGAAAAAAGTTTGTCTTCGAGATATTGAAATTTAAAACCACAACTTTCAGTTCCTTCTATTTTGAAAGAATCATATTTGATTGGCATTTGTTTTTCATCTGGTTTCAGTATCGCATGACTTGTAACTTATTACCCGTCAATACAATTTCCAGTGCTTAATTCATATTTAATCTTTTGTTCCTTAAGTGGTTCTGTTAACAGCTCAACTTCTGTATCGTTTTGTTGATGGATAATATCTAAGGGCCAGACCAGAACCGAAACCTGAATCTAACGAACTTGTTAAACAAATGACCTGGCATGATAAGATTTATTAAGACACGGCCAATTGTTGACTTTATCTTAATACGCCACAGGTTCGTATCTGCGCATGATATTAGGACTGAAGTGGGTTAAGTAATATCAAGTAAGCTTTTAGTTTGCAGGCTATGATTTATTATTAGGTAATTTTACTGGTAAACAAAGAAATACAAATATTTATCTCAGCCACCTTTTAAGTGCAAAATAAAAAAGTTTTGTAATATTAACCATAAAATCTGTCTCAGTCAATATCTTCGTTTTGTTTTTTTCTGTCAGAGTGAGGATAGTATGTTGCCTATTGCATTCAATAATCTAATATCACTTTAGTTTACTGCATTTTCTCTCTCACTCATATGAGTGATTCGAGTTTAGAGCCAAGGTCCAGTCTCTCCCTAAAAAATTACACTCGCATCTCAATTAGAATCTCTACCACTTCCACGAAACTAAAAAAATAACAAGGCAAACAGCCTTTCCACTCATCCCTTGTGCCAGAGCCATCGTGCAGTATTCCGCAAACCGGTTCCAAGCCACTCCTGCCAGCCTGCAAAAGTTCATACGTGTATACGTTAAGGTATAATGTACTACGTAATAGTATAGTTTTAAGAGTGGAATAAGTTATAAGTGGCAAGGAAAACGATCTTAGATGTAATAAAATAAAGAAAATTTTCTTACAGAACCAATTCTGTATCTGTATCTGTAATTTAGCACTAATGCTGAACTTACAAATTATCTTACTTTATTTAATAAGGTGTTCTTCAAGGCGTATCGTTAGAGAACTCCCGAAAAAGAAATTCGATGGTGCATTTTTAGACCATAAGCTCTCAGAGAGATTTTTATATTTTTGTTTGTTTTCACTTTTACCTCGATCCTTAGTGTTTACATTAGCGTAATCTTTGAAGATTATAATTAGAAATAAGTGTAGTGGAATGAATTTGCATTCAGTAGAGTCAATTTTTTTATTTTTTGTTTATTATTGTTTTCAAAATATACATAGAAAAAACACTTTAATCACATCTGCCAAACTGCACAGCAGTTTGTCGGCAGTTGTTCTCGCCTAAATTTAAAACTTAAAAACTACTCAGTGAATACATAGTATTTTTTTTTTTTTAATATAAGACCATACACATTTTATTTACATCTAATAAGTTGTGAATTTGCTTTCAGGAGCTAAATGTAGTTCTATTCGCTTATAACTTGGACCATTTCCCCGACAGTAGCTGTTACCCTCCAGCCAGCTATTTCTTAGGTTTCCTGACGACTTAGTATTATGTTTATTTTCTGTTTACCTCGCAGTGAGTTAGGTTTTTAGGTTAGACGTGGCAGATATAAGCAGGATTTGTTTTTGCAGTCGTTCCTTCGAATACAGGATTGGTAGAGTCGAAGCTTGATCTTTTTGTACATGAAATTTTATTTAACAGAGGGGATTATAGCGAAGGAGAGAAGGATCTAGTCTATTTAGACATACTCGTATGATTAAAACTTAGAATGTGTTTTGACATGGGGCCTGTTGAAACTAAAACTTTATTATGACTGCTTTCTATCAAACAGTGAAATACTTGTTATGTGCATACTTCATATGATTTAAAACAAGTAAGGTAGTTTAACTTGAGCAACAAAAACAATTTAGAAGTTCCCTTTAAACTGTATGCAATATTCAATGACCAGCCCACTCCAGATAAAGTGGTATCATAAAATGAAAAATCCTCGATAATTTAAAGTAAATTTATATTTCTCATCCTACATAATTATCTTTGATTTGTGTTGACTCTGATAAACTATATTGCAGTTGTTAGAGTGGATTATAAATACACTCGATACGTTATCTAGTATTAAACTGTGGCACTTTAGAAGTTACCTTTCCTCGTATATAAACTTATTTTTTGGTGTTCTTAATTTCTTCAGAACTAGTTCAATGAGCAATTTTGAAAACTGGTCCATATTTTATAAATAAGACAGTGACAGACAAAAAAAAAGTCTATAAAGTAGATTTGCATATGACATCATCATCATTAAATTTAAGTGCTAGGTTCTTGACGGTGGAGTTTTTATTTTTATGAAAACTCCAAATTAAAGAAGATAGTGTTGTGGTTTCCCGTTTGCCTTCCACAACTTCCCAGTCAAAAGCCTTTCTTGATATACTTATATCTTCAGCCTTCTACCAGTTCTGCTATTGCTGCTAACTAACACCAGGGGAACGCTTATTTAATAGCTAACTATTGCATCGCATTGAGTTAAAATTTTCCTGAAAATTTAATACAATTTGAATCAAGCTGCAATTTAAGAACCACAAAAAACAATAATAATATGCTATAAGTTTGATTAATTAACACAAAGTGCCACAACAACGCAATACTCATAACGACTGATAATTTTACACACGAGTATGACACATACTACATAACGTACTTTATTTACGTACTACATACTACGTATAGTACTGCATATAGTTTTACAACCCACTACTACGCGTTTACAGATAAGAGCACACTATGGCCACTTGCACTGTGTTAAGGCGAATAATAAGTTTTTATAAATATAAATTATTAATATTTCAATAAATAGGTAGACTTTGAATGATTGGCGGTCGTGTGTTTAATAATGTTTAATAATAAGCGAAAATATATTATGTCATGTCTCAATTCACCAGTTGGAGGCAAAATTGAACATATTCAATTTATTGAATCAAAAATAACATTGCAATTAAATCTTAACAAACTTGTTAAACTGTAATTTTATTTTATATATTAATACATTTTCTCAAGAAAAAAACCTTCATAGTACTTAAATGTAAATCTCTCCATAGCAAGTAATTTGTTATTTGCAATTCATTTAAAATCTGTTAAATTCAATAGTTAGTTACATGTCACTATTTAACTAGTTTAACAGATATTCTACATGTAACCTAAAGATTTGACTTTTGAATAACTTTGAAGTTTAAAATTTTTCAAGTGCAATTCTTAAATCTAATCCTAACTAAATATTTTATTAACTGGGATCATTGTTTTTTTTTATGAAATATCAAAATAAAAGCACCAAAACTGAGAGCTACCCCTTAATTTTTAATTAATGCAAACAAAATGTAAATTGAAACGAATGCTATCAGAGGAAGCCAAACAGAGGCGATAGTACAAATTATAGAATATTATCAGCCCCTGCTATAGTAAAATAAAGTTTATTAAATTTCCTATTTAATGCGTATCTCGGAGACGATAAAAATGTTTCTGGAAACTTACCAATAATAATAAAGCAATACAATCATAGATCAATTTATCAAAACAATGGTTTTGTGACCATAAATATTATGACTGTATTGTGTCACAAATAAGAAATGTATATTGGTTGATAACAGCCATGGATACTAACAGTAGTAGCAATGTTTTAATTAATCACTATAAGTGTGAAAAAAACAGATTCCTCATCATGACTTTTTAGTGAGTGGCTGAGATGCGAGGTGGCAAAGTGAAAAGTCGAAAATAGCACATTTTCAGAACTCCCGGAAAACATTCCAGGTAGCCTAAGGGAAATACTCCCAAATGACTAAACTAGCAGGCCTGTTTCTGAACAGCCTTGTCAAAAAGCTGTCAATTTGCAGAAAAGTTCAAAAGAAGTTATATTTCAGTTAAGAAAGAATGGAAAATCTACTCATAACAATTCGAAACACTACGCAATTACAATCAAAGCAAACAAAATCAAATAACACAGTAGCCCAACACCTCAATACAGATAATTTAAAAACCGATCGCTTCCAGTCGGCAAAATCAAAGAAGCTCAATCGTTACTTTGGAAGAAAACAAAAGAATATCGACAAATACAATTACCTCACAGGAGTTATTATGTAACCTCAATGCGATGGCTATGCAATTGCAATCCGTGTGTGGTAAGGCATATCTTGACTTGAGTAAGTTCTTAGCAAAATGGGGGATGTATTGCAGGAAGTCTTGGCATTCATCCAAATCCGATATGTGGCGATTCGAGAATGTGTTGGATCAAAAACAAAACGTATGGAAACTGAATCAGAACTTGTAAGAGTAAAAACGAAGTACAAGAACGAGAAGAAGAACGAGTACGAGTACGAGAACAGATGAACGAAGAAAGAGATGAAGACCAAGAATAAGATATATGCATTAAATAAAGCAAAAGTTAAATGTTGCGTCATACTCGTACCAAGAGGTCAAGAGAATGGCGAACTGCACCGACAAGAGCGTAGATCTTAAATTTGATGATGAAGTTAAAGTATAACAGCGTCCAAACCTTACTAAAATGACCAAAGCAAATCAAAACCGGAGTCGTATTGGATACGGATGCGTGAAGACAATACATTTTTAAATGAACTAAACCTAGTATAGTACCAAAATGTTATAAGCTCGTTAGCTTTTACATCAGATCTTTCATAACTCTTTTTATTCTTTACAAAGCAATAGTGATCTAGTTACGTAAAAGCCCAGCCGTTCAAACAATGCATTGAAAAAACAACGTATTCCAATATTAGATTAGCTTTCAGTATGCTCCGGTTACTTCTTCCATTTACAACCGCGTAATATTGTATTTTCCTAACACCGCAAAACCGTTGGCTTGATACGACAAACTGGAAACTGGGTAGGGATGGGACGGTTACACCTTTTACGAGCTGTCGATAATTTTAGCAAAATATTATCGGACAAAAGCAACTGACAGTTCTATGTCAAAATTTCCTGTAGAGTAATAATGTTGGAAAGGTTGTAGTAAAACTTTAACTTTTTGTTCTTAAAAGATGAAATATGAAACCAAAAATTGCGCACGGGCGGGATTCGAACCAGCATCTTTCTAGCAATCCGGGCCAACTGCTCTTCCAATTGAGCTACCGTGCCATGTCGGTCGGACCGCGCGAAATTGTTGGTCTCATTGATACGTCATTGCGTGACGGTAGCTCAATTGGAAGAGCAGTTGGCCCGGATTGCCAGAAAGATGCTGGAATAAAATATGACACTGTGAGTGTTAAATATTGTAAAACCATTTAACTTTTTGCCCTAATACTGTTTTTCTTTCAGCTACGTATTTATAGTAAAAAAAGTTTTTACGTACTTATGTAGATCTTGATCGAACATAGATAACAATATCCACTACTTAGAGTTGATGATAGTTTTTTTTTACATGTTTGTATTAAACTCTATATAATAATTGTTTATATAGGGCCGATTTAGCTTTGCATAATAGTATTTTTATAAATTATCTACCTCATACACATCTAGTCTAAATAAACCTACTCTCTACACTCTTTCAACTGGCTGTAATAAGAGCTTTTTGAAAGGCTGCTAACGTTATCACCAAATCGAAGGTTCAATTTTCTTTTTCTGACTAAATATTGCTGCGAACGATCCGCGAACGACCTGTGCCACAAGAAACATCGATAGTTTTATCGACACTTTCCCACCACTACACATTAGGTGGATTGTAGCAGCGCACGCGCCGCAATCGTAGCCGCTTGTAATATAATATTTATTGCGTTTATTGCGGGACGAGATGACACTCATTGGACCACCGGATAGCGAGATGGTTTCGGATTTGTTTTGACTCACTTAGATACTCAAGGCCTTCGTTGCTTTCATGGTGCGTATTGCGATGTTACTTTGACAGTTAAGCATTTCTGCTTTTAAACGGATTAGCAAATTTTTGTTGCGATTTCGTATAATCCACTCAGCAGATTAGCGTGAGACAACAGTGATTAAAATAGAAATACTATAAATTTTTCTTAAGTTGCAATTTGCATGCAATGCTAATTTGGGTGGGACTTGAATTGCCTGGGAATTGAATTGCCTGGAACTTGAACAGATTAAACCAAGACCGCAATACGCGCTCATGTTTTCTTAGAAATCATATTACTAGTTTTATAATAACAGTGGCAGTGTCCTATGAAATGGTATCAAGTTTGTTATGACTCATTTGCTCCAAGGTCTTTGTTAGTTTCGTGTCTTCTTAGAAGTCATCGTTTAGGTTCTACTAGTCAATATTAATAGCTGGTCGTAGTATACTATCTATGGTATCAGGTTTGCTTTGACTCCTTTACTTTTTATTACTTTGAATTGTATCATTTGACTTGTAAGCGAATGTTACTACTCGCAGTTTCGATTGCGTAACAGATTGTTGTATCCTATTTGTTTTTTTACTCACTCAAGGTCTTTTTGAAACAAGTATAATCTTCTGAAAACTTTTTATTATACTAATTATAGACCTAACCATATTCTCGTACTAGCAAAACTTAATGATGGATGAGCCATGACATAATTCATAGTTATGAAGAAGACAATAATCCATAAAATAGCCGAGAAAATCCCAAAGTACTTAACAGTGCTGTAATTTTCAAATTAACTGCTTTGCGGTTAAGGCCGTCTTATTCCGTCAAATTATCTCATAAGCCCCGCCCCCTTGTTAAAAGTGCGGGGCGCTTCCCCCACCAGCACCCCCGCACAAAACTTTTTCTGTCAACTTTGTCTTACAAATCTCGTGTATAATTAAGCCATCTAGTGTTTATTTAAGGAACAAAATTTTCTTGAATAAGATACTTCATGCGCTTTTGTAAGTAACATACCCACGCCATCTAGCAGAACCCCGAAGAACTTTTACAAAATGGTTTCTTTAGTACACCATACATGCTTTTTAGTCTAAACGTTTATCGAAAGAACAAGGAACGCAAAGAGTGGCATTTCATTCTCACACGACTGGTCAGCACTTTATGCCAGCAACCTGTAACCATTATAAAAACAAGAAAGAATATCCGATAACATTTATATATTTATATTCTTTATTGCACTTATAAGATGTACAGAAAATAGGTACAAGAAGTCACAATGTGAACAAAGGTGGGCTTATCCCTAAAAGATACCTCTTCCAGCCAACCCATAGGTGTAGGATATGTAATGTAATAACATTTAGGTGGTTTATATTAAGATCCTTTTTGTCGACACAGTTATAGTCTCACTACTATCTTCCATCAGTCTTCCAATTGATGATGACTGAAGACCATTACAGATATGGCACTTCAAATTTAGGGTTCCGTACAAACCAGTAGGTATATAAGTCAAAGTTCACCCATCACGAGAATTTTGTCATGGTTTTTTTTTACACACTGAAATTCATAACATTTCAAATCATCATCATCATTCTCTTGCCCTGTTCCCAGTTTATCTAGGGTCTGCGCAGTATGTTTCACGCTTCCGTTTAACATTACAAATATGGAAAGCTAAATTAAAGACAAAGGTTTCTTTATCGTTTCAGTAATCCTTTAATAATATCAAAGTTTTTTATTTACTAGTCGTCTCCCGCGACGTCGCCCGCGTATATTTTTGATGTCCCGTGAAATGGTTCAAGTAAATTAATGGTTTAAAATAATTACTATCGAGGTCACCCACACCACGCTTAAAATACTCGCTTAATATCAGCCTGAACTATAAAAATGACTTGACTATCATGTGTTAGAAAGTAAGAAAATAGTAAGGCAAAAGTAGTTAATAGTAATCTCTCATTTAGATGCAATACTTTTTTCGGCGAAGTTCACTATCAAATATACTGAGCATTGAACTTGGCTATCATTTTTCACATTGATGTTTTTGTTGGGATATCATAACTTTTTATAGAAATATTTATTTGCTTATTCATAAATCATTAATACATATTTTGTGCAAGCTTCCATCCACTTAATTATAAAGGTTTCAGACCCTACAATTAGAAAACTTTCTTTTGTTTTCAGATTTTTTCCTTCGCTTACACATTATTACCTAGCTAGATGCCATATTTCAACTGTCTAGGTTTGTTAATTAGAGCACCGCACCCACACAATTACTTTGATAAACCATATATGGTTGTGCCATGTTTGACTTTTTGTAGTCTAGCTTATAGACCTTTTTTACTATAAAACTGTAATTTGGCATGGGTTTCTTTATATCCTAATCACACCGCCTAAAATATGTATTTTAAAATATTTTTGAGACACCTCCCTACAAGGTATGAATTATGATGAGCATGAGTTCCTGCACCGAAAGGGCAACACCAGGGTTTATCTCATGAATCGTGATAGTAAGACAGTTGAAATTTTCAGAAAGGATGTATTCATGTTGCCGTTGAAAAAACAAAAACTTAAAAAACAGTTTTTTTTTCAGGTTGCTCTCATACAACTTATCTACTCTAATAATGATAATAATGGGGGGCTGCCCCATTATTAGGACTTCATATCTTTTGTATGGGACTCCCTGACAACAGATATGATGTTTATGCCATTTTCATAGATAATGGTACGGAACCCTTCGTGACCCCGAAGCGCCATTTGGCGCTAACTACAAGATTAATAGAATTATTATGTGTCACAAATACCAAAGTTGTTTTAAATATTCAGTAACAGCAATTTGAGGAACGGTTATAAAAATAAAATTAAGACAGTCTCCACACATTTTCGACAGAACAAAATTGAAAAAATTATTCAGATTTGACATTTCTGAATGTAAATATAATTGGATTATACTGAGTAATCTCCATGTTCGTCGCTCAAGTCCATGTCACCAAATAAGACATAGATAGTCAATGCATTATTACTACACGATTCAGAAAATGTGTACGTACGTACGTAAATAACATGGAAACCTGAGTTCCATACACGAAGAGAGCTAGACCGACCTTAATTTAACCTCCAATGTTTGTATTTTGTCACAGGAGTCTAGATGTAAATAAATAAATAAAATTAATATAGACCTATCACCTAATAATTTTCTCCCTCCCTCAAATTCATATAATATTTTCTCGTCTCCAATATACTAGAGTCACCAGGGCACAGCTTTAGCATTTGAGATTACTGCTAAACCTACAGTTATGGTTTAGCTCTGATTTTTCCAAATAGAGAAAATGTTCAAAACTACAATAATTTGACATGAGTGTTTTATGCTTTTTGTTTATATTGTTACTATAGAAACGGATTCATCTCTACGATTGGTACAAAAATATAGTTAATTTATTCACAACAATTATATATGTCGCTACAGCCTATCTCTTTTTATTTTGCTTAACACGTAGAGGTTGGGGGTTCCATCCTCATGGCATTGAGGAGATTTATCCGCATGGTGATGATGTTTTTGATACTAATTTTCTTTTTGAAATTTATTTTCATTGTTATGTAGTTTTTTTAATGGGATTTGCTACTTTAAAAAAAAACTAAAAATTTAATTAGTTTTTATTTTTATTTTTTTTTATTTTAAATGTTAAAATGTCCAAAAATTAAAATAAATACTTATTTCGTTTTTTAAAAAAATATTGTGACTATGTAGAAAAATATTCATGATACCCCCGATTTGAACTCGCGACCTTTGATTAGTATAAGACTGGTGCTGATCCAACTGAGCGTGACGCGGCGCGGCGAAATTAGCTATTATTAGTTCTTAGGTGTTTTACGTAATTAAGTACGCAAATAAAATTGCAAAAATTGACATAGGTCCAGCGTTCGCAGTGGCGTCAAGGGGAATGAGGAAATGGTGTCTCGTGCTTGTCATTTGAATAAAAAGATAGCGCTATTTCTGCTTGCATGTATAGAACAGAGATGACACGACGATCAACTGTTGCGTCAAAGTCGTTGCGCGAATCACCATCGTCACAAGTGTGAGAATCACTAAATCAGTGTTTTATGAATGAAAATGTTAATAAAACTGGAAAAAAACGATTGGACGCCCTAAACATCTTTGGTGTCTAAAGTAATCTTAAAAAGACAATTGGAAGAATTTGCTGCTTGTAAGAAAGAATACAGACTAATGAAAAAAATGGACCTTTCTTTGCCTGAACATAACACCGATAAAAACTAAAAAAAAAACATTTGATTCATAGCTGAGATCTCACTTATGTGGTCAAAATGTATATTCTTAGTATCCCCTGTTCCTCACATCTGTGTAGCTTGAGCAAATCAAGATCAAAAAAGTCGAAATAGGTCAAATAAAGTGTTTTTAGATATTTCGTTATTCTGATCTAAATAACAAACATTTTGAAATCATTTTAACATGTATATGTGTAGAATAGAATTACCTACTAAAACATGTGAGTATCATAAATATAAGTCCAATAATTTGAAAACTACATAGAAAATACGAAAAAAAAGGGGCCCACTTCTGAGACAATTATTATCGAGCAAAGTAATTACAATCGTGTTTCCAACCACAATCCAGCTTTCTAGTAATCTTTTTCTATAACATATATAGATTCGAGATTTAAATAATTAGTGTTTCCATGTTTAAACTCAATCGAAACATCGTAAAAATGGAATATCTAAGCCTTAAAAGCATTTCACCAATTTAACAAAATTAATAGCTAAAATACATCAGCCATGCCATACGTTGTGTCAACGTTAATGTGTCAAGCGATCACGGATTTACCGTTGTACGGGATGCGTTCATAAATCAAAAGTTTAACTCCTTTCTACGTCGTTGGATGAGGTGCATTACGCTACCTCAGAGGATGACTGTTACACCGAACCGTGATTTTGTAGCACATTAAAAGTACGATGGCATATTTTGAATCGACTGATCAGTTACAAGTTTATTTTTTACAAAACCAGATTTAAAACTGCGAAACTCTAATTTAAGAAAATATAACGGCGGCACTCTTATAAGTCTTTCATGAAGTGATACTGTAAATATTTAGTTTGTATCTTAATAGTATGTTGGGCTTTTTAAAAATATCACGTGATGTATTAAACTATCATTAATCATGGCTAGGTCTTTAGTCTAAAATTATAATTTTAACTTTGCAATATTATAAGATAATTTATTCACAGCATATCAATTTGAAATCGATTCAAGCAAGCTTCATCTTAAATGCAGATCTCGACTAGTTGATGTATAAATAATTCACTATAGTACCTGTATATCATGTTACGAGAACATAAGCTAGATAAGCTATGTATTTGCATAGTACATGACTGTATGCAGTAAAAACAAAACAGGGATTGACCGTTATTTTACTAAGATAACTTTGTTTATGAACCTATAATGAGGCTCAGAAACTGTAGTATGTCCACTATCAATCAATTCACAAGCTAACAATCAATGTAATATCCAAACTTTTTGTAAGTATTTGTTAATAAGTCAGACAAGATTGAAATGTTTGAATTTTTATTAAAATTATATAATGAGGTATGACGGTGTAACAGGCGGTCTTATTCTTTGTGGCAAGCACGCTTTACTGCAGCAACTGCCATTGTAGGGTCATTTCGGGCTACTTACCTCCAAGTTTAGCCTTATGATTTATTTGCTATGTTTCAGCTTGGTTCTAACGTAATGGCGTATAAATATAAGCTATGATGAAGCTTTACAAACTTAAGTTTTGAGTTTGAGTTATTTTAAGAATTTGTTAGTTAGTAACCCTGACTATGCACTGAGAAATATTTCCACTATAAGTCACTATTGAAAGAGAAGATGAAAATGTCTCAGTAGACGTTATGGTTATGATTCTCATTACATGGATATTACGCGTAGAAATAAATACAAAATATTGACAGCTGCATTGAATTTAAAAAATCTGCATTTATCTCCAATCCAACCACCATCAACTTTTTAATCATTAATTTTTATCTACATTAATAATTTATTCTTTGTAAGTATCTCTATGCGATACACCATATCCATTGCAACTTTTCATTACACCTTGTATTTTATAGTTGTAACGATAAGTAGGTGTGTATAGTAGCACTATTTAAATCACCCCCTAATATGGAAAATTGTACTCGTAATTCATGCTTTAAATAGTTCAACCAACTAAATCTAGTTAGTAACAAATTCATAGTTGTTTATATATTTAGTCATTCAATTATGTCCATATTTTAGGCATGCAGGTGTTTATGTTGCTTTGTTTCAAAACGTATAATTCTATAGTTTTCGATACAAAGTAATTTTAGTGCGGCATTACAAGGTGATAATATGGCTCATAATGTGTCTAAACAGGGCAGTTACTGTTTAAGGCAAAAAGTTATTGATATTATTACTACTAAAGATTTTCTGTATAGTGTTTAGTTCTCTGGAATTTTATCGAGAAATCAGACACTATAAATTATAAAAATTGATATAGCATTTGTGCAATTAGGTAGTTAAACGAATGAATTTTGGAAACAAAATGTTCACTAATACTTGAAGGAACTTAGCGGGCAAAAAATATTATGAACGTATCATGATGTTTACAAAATAAGTATTTAGTCTTTAATCACGACCATTTTTTGGTGCCTGAAGCTGTACTTTGGTTGTAAACACTTTGCTTGTATTTTAAATATAGCCATTTCTTTTACTTATCAATTGATGCTGGCATGAGTGACAAAGATGACTAGATCCAAATCAAAATATAGACCATAGAGAAAGAAAAAATCTTCGCTTTATAAAGAGCGAGCTACTTAGTGAAATTCTATAGGATTTGACAGCGAAAGACCTTATGACAGCGAGACCGTTTTCTAAGAAATAATGGATTTAGTGGATACGTCAAGTTTCCGTCGCTGGAATTTTTGAAAAATTATGAATGGATATAAATATAATTTAAGTATTGTATAACAATTTCAGATGAAATGACTTGTGCTTTCAGCAACTGTGAAGTGCGCCGAGGATACAACCCCGAAAATCATACTTTCCACCAGTAAATATGAATCATTGATAAAAATTTTAATTCCAAATTTTATAAAATTTGTGAGTGAAATCGACTCTGATGCCAAATTGTACAGTAAATTTAGGACTTCCTTTGTGATTTACAGCCATATATCAAAGTTTCCAATAGAATATTTCAGGTATTTTCAGTAAAATAAGAAACCGTTTCTTTACACTAGGCCTTGACTAAATGATGACATCAGTATCGATAAATTTTTTGACTGATTTTTTTAGGTAACCGTAATTCTTGCACAGCTTCTTCTCAGCACTGGCCCACACAACTGTCCCGAAGCTGTGCTGTGGTAAGGTCTATGTTGGAACGTGTATAAGTGCTTCTAGCAAGTCTTCATACATAAATAAATAAATATGTAATTTAACAAAAAAGAGGTTGTCTTGTTTATCAAATAAAAAGTATTATGTTATTAAAAGTGCATTAATTTAATTATTTTTGTTTCAATTTACATGATTTATCGTAATCTCGTCGATAAAACTTGGACCACCATAAGATACACATCACTATTGAACGCACACATGTAAAGTAACTTTTTGGTTACGCTGAAAATCCGCGTTTGTCATTCTATACTATACTACTTTCTATGATATAGACAGTGTCTAATGCATTATCTGTTACGTGACGATGCGCAGGCTCAGCGTGTGGCAACACTTATGGACCGATTTTTAAGTGTCAAACGTTTTCATGGATAATCAGAGCTTTTAATGTCATGTGTAGTTCACTGTTATCTTTTTGTGCCTTAATTAGGAAGGCTCGACGCAATTAGTAGCGTTAATATGATTTAAGTAGGTACTTCAATGAAATAGGCTAGATTATAGCCTCTATCAGAAAGCTAGAATATATATATTTTTTTGAAAAGCCTTGCTTATCCTCAGTATTATATACCGTTAATTTGTTCATTGAAATATCGTTGAATTATCTTGACTAATCTTGAATTTTTTTTAAGTTTTCACTCTTGATTTAAATAAGGTCTTTTTGCCATTTCACAAATTTTCTTGCAAATCTCTCTCGACATAAATTATCTGTTACTTGTTTTTGTGAAACAAACCACCATAAGTTTAATGATGTAACAATAAGGACATAACCACTGAATAGATAAATAAGGTTAGAAACGTTCTGACAGTTCGTTTGTATGAGAACCTGTGTCGCCGGTGGGCGGTACGGCGTTGTTGCTGCAGTGCCAAAAGCTCCAATCAATGAATCAACGCATCAATATCACAAACCAATCACACTTTCCGCTGGGAGCTCTGTGATTGGTGTGAGTAGTACGTAAAACCAACTACCAATCACAGAGCTGCTAGCAGTGGAACCATCAATCATCATTCCGCTACGTTCATTCTTTAAATGTCAAAATACTACGTTGTGGTAAAAGTCGATATTTTAGGTCGATCGATTCGATATCGATAACTTCAATTACTGGTGTAATGTATTGTTTCAATATGAATAAAAAAAACCCATTAGATTTTAGTTTTGCGTATTTGTATAATTTTACGGCACATTTGATCGCATCAAAGGGTACAATTACCTTCCGATAAAAAAACAATAAGAAAAATAATGGTGTTGATAGCAACACCAAAAGTATTAATTTTCTCTATTTCAAGTTAAGTATAGACTTTACTTGAAATAGAGAAAATTAATACTTTTAATACTTTTAAGTATAGACTTTACTTGAAATAGAGAAAATTAATACTTTTACGTATTGCTTAACATTAATAATTTGATTAAAATAATATTAAAATAAATTGATATTAACATATTTGTTATTTTATATTTGTCAATAATTTGACATGTCTGAAAACGCAATGTTTTGACACATGTTTGTGATTGATGTTGCTCTCAAGAAGAGAGCTTATTAATATATTTTTTATGATATTTTAATATGATAGGGTAGATATCTACATGGCACAATAGCAATAGCCTACTCTTTCAAGCATCCGAAAGAATTAATAATTGACAATAGGCGTAGAAAGCATTTCCATATTGTTGTTTAATAAAAAGATAATATCCCCGTATAAGTTTGAAAAACTTTATTTTATTAATAGCAAACAAGAAAAATTAAAACTAAGACATGCAACATAAAAAATAAGAAAAAAATCAGAGCCGATTTAATCCAGGTCTACGTGTTGTGTCAAAGGACGTAAAATACATATAACATTTATTTATAAATATAAATATACTAATTAAAAAGCTGGATGTTTTTGTTTGTTTGTTTGAACGCGCTAATATCAGAAACTATTCGTCTGGTTTAAAATATGTCACATACATTTTTAGTTAGCATATTAGCTATGATATGATAGCATATTATACTATAGAAGTAGTAATGCGTATGTATGGGCTTACACAAAATTCTACGATTTATTGGAACGGTAAAACTTAGACGCACGAACGAAGTCGCGGGAGGGCGCTAGTTTGTTATAAATAATTACTAAACAATATTTATTTTTACTAATTAATCATGTTTTAATCTCTTAATACATCAGTAGGGAAATTACCATTTATCGATATTTTTACTGTGCCGTGAGCTACATCCCTATCGTTGTGTACGCAAGCGAACCATGCAAATTGGATGCGATACATTGCGTGCTAAGGTAACAATTTTGTTAGTAATGTGCGTGCACAGTCATCAATGAATATTTTTTTTAATACTTGTTGCAACAAAATCGCTGTTCTTGCAGAATATTACTGCAACGCTCCTGTCACGCGAATGCAGTTCTGCTCATGCATATGCTCACAAATAGCTCACCTCTGCTGCACTGACCGGGGCATTTCTAACCTTATTTATCTATTCAGTGGACATAACCTACAATAACACGTGCCCTATCATTTATATATTTTATTACGTGATAACCGAACATCTGATGTTGAGTGTTGTGTGGAACCTCAAAATCTATTTTCGTGTTCTAACACTTGAAGAGCCAATATCACCTTATCTCGGGTCACATTAAACCTCTGTGTCAATCTGCGTCTGCTCAACGCCACGTGCTGAGTAGTAATGTCCAAGGTTTCGATATTTTTATCGATACATTGGATAATGTTACTACAGTCATCGTGAAATCAACTAAGTTCTGTCACAGTGTCATGCTCATGCATGACTATCTCACTTGCACTTACCGATAAAGGTGCACGCTGCATATTTCTATATCTACGGGCATTAGGGCTGACACTGACAAGCTGTCATTCGTTGTCAAGGACCCTACCTTACGAGCCTTTGGTTATATCATCAAGAAACGTTTATACCTTGTTAAAAGCCCCCGGTGTGTGATTTTACTGTTGTCACTTCGACTTTTGGCAATTCACATTTCAGTTATTGTCTCCATGTATAGATTTCAAATCAGAATAATTTTAGCGACTATTTCTTTATACCTCAAACATAGTACTTGGCTTAGAACAGTACTAAGGTATTACTGAAGAATTTAAAAATTATGTCATAATCAGCATTAAATATTGGAGGTATATTTTTTTAATTAGTCAGGTAACCTTATTCTTAGGTCTTATCTTGTTTGTTCACTTTTAGGTATATTTTTCTGCTGATACATGTGACAGATATTGTCGATTGAGACCTACACACGAAATTGAGGAGACACAATTTTATCGATAAGTTTTAATCACATATTCCCATCACTAGTGTAACGAGCATACACGTTTATGGTTTTTATGAAACTTCCTAACAGACGTTGGGCAGTGATTTACAAATGGTCCTTGAGATCGTTATACTTATGTATAAATAATAAACTGATGATTTATTGTACAGTTCGACTATTTTGGTATGAGAGTTACCTACTGTATTATAACAGTCAGGATAATTAGGTATGATGACTGAGCTATGGTTACTTGAAAACAAGAAAATGTTACGTAATACTAAAGAAAATTGCAATATGAAATACGACTAAAATTTTATTAAAATTACTTACTGGACATACCAAAACGAAATAATCACATGATAACTAAAAAATTATAAGTGGCTTGTTGGTAAACCAAAGTAAAAACTCATATCAGACTTAAAAAGATTCATAAGGCAACTGTTCAGTAGAAATAAAGCTTTGATAATATAACGGAGAACGTAATTCAAAAGTTTAAAAATGACATCAAAGGTCTGACTTAATATTCATTTAAACGCATAATATTTCATAGTGCAATAATGCTTGTCATTATGACTAATACTTACATTATTTATTGCTGATCTCAGAAAGCTTTCTAAAACCAATCAAACCTCTCATTTACTAAAACAAAACCTCAGTTCTGAGTAGGTTAGTGCATTACTGTCATATCAGCCGATTATGAATGTCAACGAAGTCGTGACTATTGCAAAGTGTTCCATTGCCGATGAGTAGGTACTAATCAAAGTTATTATCATGAATATGAATGCGTGTACAGAAAAAGAGTTAACTATGAAGAAATCATATAAATTGCACTTGTATAAAGCATCTGTGACAGATGCTTTATACAAGTGCCTATGCCGTATGCGTGCGCGTATGCCTATATCACTCGGCCACCGTTACATTGGCGAAGGGAATATTGCAAGTGCAATTTAAATTATTCAGTTTGTATAGAGACAAAACACTATAAAAACAAAAATGTTATAAAAAAAATATTCAGGTAATTAAGGTAAAAATATGCAAAAATGTAGCGAGCAAGCAAACTGACCGTTTCCCCAGATTATAAGATTTATAAGTACTTATAACTAAAAATAGGTCTTAAATGGGTACTGATGGATGATTTAATATATCTGTAGCAGCTTTTGCAAGTAGAGATATACCTAAATTTTTATTTTATTGATAAAACCAGCATAAAGTTAGGTCAGGTTAGTAAACATAAGGTTAGTCAGGTATTACATCTGAGTAAGCTAATTTAGATCACCACATAGGCTTTTTGGATAATTACCTATAGAAGAATACAATTGAAAAAGAATATTACAGATGGGCGTATTAAAAAACACGCTTATCATTTCCCTTGCATCATTACCTAACAAAAATTGCACGACACATTTACGTAATTCCGCAGAACTACAAAGTGCCGATATATCAAGCCTTAGCGCTTGTCAACAACGCTAGTCCACCATTAGGACTACAATTTTTAATAAAAAGCGATGAGCAACCGTTTCGCTAGATGAATTCGATATACTTTTGCTAAATGAAGCGCAACGCCCGTAAGCCTTTGTATACGTTTTCTTGCAATCGTTTCGACTTCTTACTTTGTTGGTGCATCGACAATGTTTAGTCTTTCACTAAGAACTACCATGTCTGTGGATTTTGGACTCTCTTGACCAGTACTAAGGGTAGAGTTAGTCCTTTGAATAAAAATATCGCGGGTTGTTTTAAGTTTGTTAAATTTTCCATCAGATATTGTCTATTGGAGCGCGCTCGGTGTTGCTTGCAGATGATTTATGGTTTCGTTCCGGTTGCATCTAACCTTTGCCGTGTGCTGAATTCTGTCCTAATGATCGCTTTGTGCAATTTCAACGTCAGTTATGATAAGTTTGCGGTCAGTTTTAGTGGATTAAATTACTGGTATTGAATACTACATAATAATTTCAAAAAAAACAAAGATATTGACCACACCAAATTGTTTCTTACAGTTCACAAGTGTGGATTAGCTGAGTTGGAGTTTTTAGGCTATCAGTAAGATAAAGATCTTCTTAACATTGATTGTGAAAATTAATTAAAGTCTATCTTTACCTTAATACAACATGTAAGAATAATATAACCTTTAATATAAACTTCTGTCCGTCCTTATAGTCTTTTATAGCCAGTCTTAAGACAACACTCTTCAAATAATAATCATTTATTACTATCAAAATTTAATCAGATAAGTCGACTCATATTACACCTCTAAATCTGAAATGAAAGCTAATCTGACACTTTATACACTAGCTATGATCGATCGATTTTGGTCACCACAATTTTACTGACCTCAAAACGGGCATCCCAATTTTAGACCCTGTCCTAGATACGAACAAGGGTGAAGTTGTCATGTAGTTGAAGGTTTTAAGAAAGTAGTTAGTCACTCAGTTTTTTTACTAAGGTTATGTTGAGAATAGAGTGAGTGAACTTTATGGTTGGGTGGATGTCACAGCGAAGCCTCTGAGTGGATTATCATTACACTAGCTTTTGCCCGCGACTTCGTTCGCGTGGACTTCAGGTTCGTCCCGTCTCGTAGAGCAAAAAATGACGTGTTTTTTATACGACCTCACATTAGAAACCTCAAAAATTGTAGCCTATATGTTATTCTGATGTATAAGCTATATTGTGGTAAAGTTTCATTCAAATCCATTCAGTAGTTTTTACGTGAAAGAGTAACAAACATCCATACATCCATACATCCATACTTACAAACTTTCGCCTTTATAATAGTAGTAGGATCTAGTGTTGTTTTCGTTGAATATTTTAAATATAAATATGCGCCAGACAACACACCAATTGTCTGGTTTCGTGGTAAGGAATTTTCTTCCTTGTGTTACGAAGTACCAGACAACGATTATGACGGGGGCGTCTCCCATAAATACTTAGATACATAAAACATCCATGACTTAGGTACAAATGTTCGTGCTCATCATACAAACATTTGCCCTTGCGGGATTCGTACCCGCGACAGCCGGCGCAATAGTCAGGAGCGCTAACCAATAAATAAATAAATAAATAATAAATATTCTTGGACATTTCACACAGCGCCATCTGGTCCCAAACTAAGCAAAGCTTGTACTATGGTAACCAGACAACGGTACAATACACCAAACGCGTCGTCAAGTTTTTGATTGAACTCTACAATAGTCAAATAAAGGTTTCATATAGTAAGTAGTAGTATTTAAACACTGGAAAAATGCACAAATAGCAGTATTAAGTTATCTAGACAAAAGTCACCAAGTTAAACTGATCCAGTCACGACCTTTGATTGGTCATATGCAACTTTTGTAAAAAAGAAAGTCACTTACCACTGTCTTCATGAATAACCGAAAAAGAGAAAGGGTTACCTGAAAACAAAACAAAGCGAGAATTTGTTATCAAATTCACTCAAAAAGCTAGTTTCAGAAACGTCATGATAATAAGTGAAACCAACACCATGTAGTTAAGATTTGTATCCCCAAAATGATAATAATTAGAAATCCACATAAAACTTTATATTTAGTCATTTGACTGGTGGTGTATTATTTGTGAATTAAAAAGGTGACTTATCAGCTACTTTATGAGCTAGATAGCTATTAATTTGCTTGAAACCCTGCTACTTAATACTATAATATCAGCAAATTATAGCCTAGAATTGAAGGCCAGGTACTTAAATTGCTAAAATCTGAATTTCTTTAAGTATATTTGACTTAACTAAAAGGTCTGTTTCTCAAAAGCCCAAAGTACTGACATGAGATGAACTCTACTCCGTTGCCTTATTAAGTACAACATAAAGAAAGTTTAATAACATCGAAACAGTACACCAGTTTTGTAATGCCTCAGTTCAGTATTATAAAACATAATGATTTAAAAGCGGTAGCACGTTACTCGATGAAACCTGTTCTCTGCATATACTAAGTAATAAATTAACCTTTTATTACTTACAAGACCTTTTTGATGTGCGTGCCCTTCGAGAGCCCGCTGTGGAAAACGCAGGTTTCGTTTACATAAAGATTTAGCAGAGCCTCTAAAACAATTATAGCCAGAATGATAAATTTATAGCTGTTGTAAGTTGCCCGCTGTAACTCGCCGAATGTGGGCCCTCAGATGAACTGTGCCAAACACCAAATTACTGAAATGGACCAAATAAGATGATTTTAAAGAGTGGTCATATTTAGCAGGTAAATTATAGGGCAACATACGAAAGTAAGAGCTCTGCCTAGTTATTGCAAATAAAGAAAATCCAATAAAATGATGGGCCCTCAGTTCTTAAGTGCAAAAATTTTACTTTGATGCTACAAGTTTTAACTTACAACTTAATGTCTTTGGTAAGGTTTTAATTTTAGCAGAAGTAGCCACAATGCTAACCTGAGAGTACTGGGTTTATATATTCAACTAGTATAGAATAAAAGCTCTAGCAAAGTGAGCACTCGTACCACACGCTAAAAACCAACTCCATAAGAAATCTCTCTCCCTGGTCATTTTTTGATAAAAATAGTTTACAGCATTTTTTATACAAAATTTATAGTTTCAAATTGTATTAAAATATTATTGCTATATAAAGTATTTAAAGAAATATCTAGCTTTTTATATTCTCCATACTGATTTTGTGTATGTTAACCACATTATAAATTTTTTTAGGAAACTCGAAACAAAAGTATATGCTGTACGATTGCTTAAGAGGTATTCTGAGAAAAATATATGATAAAAAATACTTAAACAATGATGAGGATATTTTATGACTCCTAGAATTCTCAAGCAAATTTTTTTACATTTTGCGTTGACAATTGATTCAAATCAATATTCTAATTTTCTACTGCATCGATTCTACTGCATCCTTTTAACTTACGTAGCTAAATCTTTAAAAAAAAATTTAGAGGTTGAATCAATTTCATTTATCATTTTTTCTCAATCAATAAATACACGAAAATTTCAATTTTGTTTTGGACAAAAAAATAAATTTGCATTTATCGAGCGCCACCTGGTGGTTAACCGAGACTTCCGCGCCTGAGCAACGTTTGACAAATACAAAAATACAACATAGATAATAATGGATTTCTTCATTTATTTGTTAATGATAGTGGATAAATAATAAATCTGGTTAAATACCAGTTGTTCTTGAATTATTATTATGTATGGGTATAACGATTTTTTTCAGTTTGAGTTTCTGACAAATACACACTCTAAAGAAAATAATTCGATCTAAAATGATCGCTGAGACGTTGTCATTTTGAAAATTTTAGTGATTTAACCCAGTAAAATTGAATCGACGTTTTTCATACGAAGTAATGGTTACTTCTCGGTACAAATCGGCAGAAAGAAAACGGAAGAATATGTCATGTCAAGAAATGTCTCAGCGATCATTATAAAAAATGTACTTATAGATCAAACGCGCAACGGCAAAATTTAATTCTTTGAACAGTGATCTTGCATTGCACATAAGATGCATTTGTTATCAACGCTGTTTATTTTACAGTTGAAAAAACGTGAATCTCAACGTTTACATGTACAAGGTTGAAAATTAAGAACAATCTTACCAAAAATAACCATAAATAATTGCAGTTGCTATATTTTATTTATTTTTTATTTAAAGACTTTATTGCACAAATCATAGTGTACAAAGGTGGACTTAATGCTATAAGCATTCTCTGTCAGTCAAACCTTTAGGTCATGCGGAGAGATGGTAGCTGTTGGTAGCAACTTCTATCTATGGGCTTGGTCTATTTTTAACACAATGTGGCTCAATTAACTTCGACCCCGTATGAAAAAGCAATTTTCCATACATGAAAAGTCAACTTTCCTAACAGGAGTGATAAAAAACTAATTAACGAATAATGTAACTATTCAGATGTAACAGATTAGATTAATACGAATAAATAAAATGTGTACTTATTTATTTTTTCCATTACTTTCCACTAATCTTCTGATTTGTGGTTACCCTAATACGAACATTTTGTTTACATTTATATGAATTAGTTTTTTTTTCAAGAAAGGAAATATTTACACGCCACACAGATACATAAGTTTGTACTATGAAATGACTACGTTTTTTTACTAATAAGTGTAAATTAATACACCTTCCACTTTGACTCTCAATATGATAACTTTCTTCTAAAACGTGTGGTCTGAGGGCTCACTTTGCTAGAGCTTTTATTCTATACTAGTTGAATATATAAACCCAGTACTCTCAGGTTAGCATTGTGGCTACTTCTGCTAAAATTAAAACCTTACCAAAGACATTAAGTTGTAAGTTAAAACTTGTAGCATCAAAGTAAAATTTTTGCACTTAAGAACTGAGTGCCCATCATTTTATTGGATTTTCTTTATTTGCAATAACAAGGCAGAGCTCTTACTTTCGTATGTTGCCCTATAATTTACCTGCTAAATATGACCACTCTTTAAAATCATCTTATTTGGTCCGTTTCAGTAATTTGGTGTTTGGCACAGTTCATCTGAGGGCCCACATTCGGCGAGTTATAGCGGACAACTTACAACAGCTATAAATTTATCATTCTGGCTATAATTGTTTTAGAGGCTCTGCTGAATCTTTATGTAAACGAAACCTGCGTTTTCCACAGCGGGCTCTCGAAGGGCACGCATATCCTTTTTGTGGGAGGAAATTAATTTGGTAGCGTTTTGACGAATAATTGTTTGGTAGTTACTTGGGTGAAATAAAATAAAAGCAAAGATGGTAATCTAAAAGAAGAGCCAATATCAATTAGATTTATTTTATTAAAAGTACTAGAATCCATTTAATCGTGCAATTTTTTTTTAATTAAGTTTGTAACTTATCCTAGAATATAACCTTAGCTGTAAATTCAATGTATGTGGACAACCTTTAAACTTATAAATTTATTTTGCTAAATCAATAATATCAAAATGATAAACCAATGCTATGACTACACTTTTATGTGTCACATGCTTTACGATACTTTACGATTTAAAATATCACACATTTTAAAAAATACTTTTTGCACCTCTTTGTTTACATCAAAAGTAGCCTTCAAAATAATAACTTATCGCGAATCACTAAAACACAGGATGATGCGAAGGGCCCACTTCTTAGAATATGTACAATGGATGCATTTTCCTGTTGAGACGAGTCGAGGTGTCTTCGCCGAAATCATAGTGCTTGGTGGCGATTTTACGAAAACATTTACATTGACAAAATAAATATTTAATAGATTATGAAGTTTCAAGGAGAAAAAGAAATCATTTTTTTAAAACGTTTTTTTTATCTAAAAGATGAGATAGTAACCCCTAATTACATTAAAGTTTCCTTGATTTCTATTGAGTATAGTATCGATTTAGATAGATTTGCCAAAATTTTAAAATCTAAGAAACTGCAGTTCCGAAAGAGTTTGCAGAAAACATTCGAAAAAATATGGAACTTTTTTGCTATATTCGATCATAATTATAACGAAGTGAGTGCTTAGACGAGGATCATTCATATCACCCAAAACTCTTTCTTTCTTTCTTTCTTTCTTTCTTCAAAGGTTGCACTACAAAAAATACAACTGCATCCAGACAGGTTTTTGATTGCTTCCAAATTTTAAACTTTAATGAGGGGTTTAACCTAATACCCCATCATACAACTTTAAGAGCCAGATATACTCGTAGTTAGTTAAGTCACGACTCCAAACATCCCTGAGAAAATATCTGTCGTTATTAGTTTTGAGCAAGTATTTTGATGAAAGATTACACTTAGAAGTTCTAAAACAGGTTCTTAAAATGAAGCTTTTGTTAATATAACACTGTGTTACGCGTGTAAATGTTACATTGATTGTAATTAAGATCTGTTTGATTAGATTAAAATTCTCATGCACAACAGTTTTAAATATCTTACGAATTCTTTCAAGAATCTTAGGAATTTTAAGAATTGTTTGATGAAAATGAGCCTGAGAGTGTTTAATTTATTCGTTTCCATGCATAAACATTGTCAGATTTATTTATTTATAATTGGAACACAAACAGAATTACAATCAATGCATAGTTAAATCACTAATAAAGTACTGGCTTGACTGTAACCTAACAACAGAGTTCACATTATTAGTAGAATATTCTTTTTTGTGAGTAAATATTTGTACGTTGGTTTTTAGTTTGAACAACTTTTTATTTACTGTTTTTTAATTAAGTTTATCTTTATTTAGACTTAGATTAGAGCTCCTTTCATCTAGGTCAGATGACCTTTATTTCTCATAATGATGTTCATAATAAAGCGTTGTTATTACCCTGTATTCTTAACTGACGAGTAATTGTCATTAAAACAAAAGCTCTATTTAAGCCGTTTAGCTTTTTCTCATGCAATGAAGCATGTGCTGTTCCCACGATGCGTTTATTATGTTTACGCGTTGTATGACATGTATAATAGTGATTTAGGGATGTTAATAGACAATTTATAAATTTTATAATACTTCCACCTTCAAAGAAAGGTTAATGTGAATGAAGAGCTTTTTGACCATTCTATCTAAGCTTGTGTTTTCAAGATTGAAGTGGGTATCTTTATGAAGGTAAAGATTATAAAAGATTGTTAAAGTTTTTTATTTTTATTTTTTCATTCCAAGCTAAAGATTATGTCATTTTGCGCTATGGAGACAATTATTTAAGTTTAGTAAGTTTCACAACTTGCAAAATGTGAAATTTTAACGTATACGTAAGTATTCTTACAGACTGTTTCACAATGTCCTTATAATATGACCTGGTTACCATTATATGTCCAATACTTCATAATGACGATCTATGGATCGTTCGTTTGTTCGTTTTGAATTATTTGTTGGTTAACGCTTATTTCTCGATGGTGAAACCGGCCTTTACCATTATTACGGACTGTTTCACAATAGCCTAATAAGTATTGGTTACCGTTATCTGTCCAAAAATTCATACGAAATGACGTTTCATATTTAAATCTATTCAGTCAGAGTGAACAGGCTTCTTCTGGGCGAGCTCGTTTCATCTTCGACTCCGTCTTAGTCGCACTTGGCTTGGTCTGGAGTCAAGAGCAAACCCATACTAAATAAAAAAAAAAACATTGGCTTGTGCTTGTTTGTTTGTGGAGAAACAGGCCCTTAGCACATAAAATGAAGTCTGTTGATGTAATTGTTCTAATATCTCATACTTTGGAAAGTACTTATCTTCAGATCATATCAGATCAGACGGAAATCCCCCGGTTCTTAAACTGAGGTGTGGAAAGCAAAAAAAAATATATACTTACCACCACCTATCTTTCCAAATTTGGAGTTTTATATAAAAATCTTCACCGAGACTAGCTCATAAAGATAATGATGGTAACTTTCCGATTGTTTGGTAGTCAGTTTTTGTCATTAACTACATCTAAAAAAACTGATCCGGACATCACGTCAAACTTTTGCGTTATCTAGGTTATTCTGCTGTCACAGAGGTTATTTTTAATCAAAAAAATATTGTTTTTAGCTGTAACTACAACTGAGTATCACAACCTGAATACAGTTCTGGTTCTGCTTGTGCACTACTGAGACAATAGTCCTCGACCCTTTGTTTGTACATAATTGCACCCACGTGGCCGCGGCGAGTAGTTATAATATAACTGCAATGGTGCGGAACTGTTTTTGTGATAAACATACAGGGTGTCTCAGAAATAGTAAATCAAACTGCTGTGGGAGGCAGCTTGACTAATGTCCTATCCATAAAAAATAAAATAAAAAAATAAATCGCACATGAGCATAAAAAAAAGAATATCCAAAAAAATGGGAAAATCATCAAATTGTTCTGAGTTTTAAGTTAGTTAGTTTTTTTCTTATTTTATTTTTGTTTTTATTTTTTATTTTTTATGGATAGGACATTAGTCAAGCTGCCCCCATAGCAGTTTGATTTACTATTTCTGGGACACCCTGTATACAAAGCGGTTTAGTATGAGAGAAGAAAATACACGCTTTTAAGGATATTACAATAATAGATTTTGAGGTATTTGCCAATAGGCATTTGCTTGAAGGTGCGTATTGCGATGTTGCTTTGACAGTTAAGCAGCTCTGCTTTTGAACGGATTAGGAAATTCGTGTTACGATTTATTTTAATCCACTCAGCAGATTAGCGTGTGACAGCACTACACGATTGAGTAAAAATTAATACTTTATTTTTTCTCAAGTTGAATCGCAGTGCCAATTTGCTTAAACTAGATGAGTGGGAATTAAATTGTCTGGAACTTAAACAAATTAATGCAAGATTGCAATACGCCAAAGTAACAAGATAAATCTGATAAGTAATAATTTTCTAATAAGACAATAGGTACCAAATGTCTATGTCTAGTAATATCTATGTTTTATACAAATCGTTATTATAAGACTTTTAGGTCAAGTTATATCAACCGCAACCAAACCATTTTTTTAATTATTTTAGTATGTATAAAATTTTATGGGTTTTGGACAGCATTCATTATATTACTACTTAGATACCAAGTTATAGTAATTTACAGCATCGGAGTCAGCCTAGATTTTAAATTAATTATATCACGACACATTGGGTTTAGCCAATATTTTGTTCACTTCAATATTTATTAAAGACTTATCCAATGTAGTTATACTACACTGAACATTTGGTGCCATAGTAAAGTTGGCGTCTCATCATATTACTTCCTTGACATTTCAATGAGTAGCTATCCGTATATCTAAGTGATCATTAGCTGTACAGAAAGGTTCGTCTTTATTAACTACATTATCTACGTTATTGCATCATTGATCTTTAAGAACTTAGTTAAGAAGTTTAAGATTTTTTTGTTTATTAACCTTTATATCTGTTTTCATTTTTAATACTCTCAAATAGTTTATAACCTCTTTATACTAATATTAGAGGTATAAAGCTGAAAAGATTGATCGTTTGTTTGAGCGCGTTAAGGTAAAGAACTACTGAAACGATTTAAAATGTGTTGGATAGTTTATTTATCGGAGAAGGCTTAAGGCTATAAAACATCACGCTACGAAGAAAAGAGAGGGAGCATATCCAAAACAGGCGCAGTCGCGAGGGATCGGTAGTATCTTACAAAGTTAGGACAAACGAGTATGCATCATCAAAATATATGAAGTAACCAAAGAAATCTTTGTAAAATATAATTTTTTTAGAAACCACATCTTCTCTCATCCTTACCTGTAGTTTTCTTAGAAAAGTTTATCTCATTAATTTAGCAGCTTCTTGAATTGATATGTACATATTAACAAGGTCTACTTTACCTCGATCATAATGTTCTTGCCAGGACAATAATTTATTTATTTTATTTATTTATTACACTTCATGCACAAACAAAAGGTACCTACATATGGCGGACTTAATGCTAAAAGCATTGATAATAAAAGCGGTTTATTAAAATTTGCATTTCTTAACCTCTAGTGGTCAAGGGTTAACAGTATATAAATCAAGTGACCCCTTCAACACCATACAAACTTTATGACCCGTAAAATTGATACCACAAAAGCGCTAGAATTTGCATGTTAACATCTCAATTCTTGCTCAAATAGGAACATAATAATAAAGTGGTCAAAATTTCTTCCACTTGCAAGGATCCGAAAAGATGTTTTTGTAAACCTGTTAAATTGCACTATTAACATAATCATAACCATCGTTGTGGGAAATGGAGTTCAATTTGCATTTTATACCTACCTGAACTTAATGTATTAATTTTATTCTGATCATGTAACCTTAATTTGTTTTAGAAAGGATTCAGATTTTATATCAGTCCAAACGGTGCATTAAAGATGCATTTCTAAAAAGGTCCTTCATTAACTCGCAGCTACTGTCTTCGACGTCTTCAAAATCAAACATAAAACCCTAATTTCGAATTCAATCATCATAAACCTGTCTAACTCTTTAAAATTCAATGCGCGTCGCAATAAATTATCATTCGTTCCACAACTTCGAAGTTGAGAAAAAAAGCATCAAAATATACAAAATCGGGCCTAGGAGTGAGCCCTGACAAAGCTTTACTGAACTTGTATGAACCTGTTGGGTTAAAAGAAAAAAAAGGCACCTGTTCGAATAACACCTGTGGCATATATTAAGCCCTCCACTATCCTGGGATGAGGGAAAAAAATCCTAACCGTTTTTCGGATGGTGATTTCGATTTTCAAACGCTTTTGTTAGGTTCGGTTTGAAGTTTTATTTATGTAGTTTTACGATTGACTGTAGTGTATCCTTAGTATGTTGTGCTATTTTATTAGGGCATACGACACTCGTATAAAAGGTTTTTTTTTTATTTTGAAGAAAAATAGAATAATTAAATGTAAATATCTAACACTTCCATGCCATCTCATAATTTAAACTTTTAAATATTTCAATAACATAATTAGTATCATCGTATTTCATGTCTATGCAATGTGACGTAGTAACTATGTAAAGGTCCAAAGTTCATGAAGTATACAGAGTGCGAACATGAAGTAGTATTTGCAATTTAATATTATTTGAGCACTCTGATTAATTACACTTACTTATTTCCAAGTAATTATTCAGAGTAGGTTACAATGAATACGTAGTGCATTCTGTAGGTATTCAATTAAATTAGTTTTGATAATAAATCATAATGAATTTACCACCGTCAGAAGTGTGAAGTTTGGTTTTCCCTAAACAATATACTCATACTACAGCTGTTGTCCTAGTATATTTTTTTCCTACTTATAAAATATTACAAATGCAACGTAAAGTTTCACTACTGTTGATCAACATAAACAATCCTTAAAATAAAAAGTTAATTGAAATATGTAGGCATTGTAATAATAATATGATTCATGGTAACATAATTCTTGATTGCAGGATTAATATCGGATACGCACGATGAACTTTAGAAAGATGAAATGCATCTCCGCTGTTTACGGAATCTTTAAAATTGTGTAGCATACTTATCAAAACTACGAGATTACCAAAAAAATGCAGATACAATAATTAAATAACAACCACCCACAAAAACGAAGTCATCTTCGGATTCAACCAAGCGAATCAAACTTTTCACACTTCAATTGTGATCCGAAGTCACAGAAAGCGTGACTTACTATTTTTACTCCAAAAACTAAATCCCTATTTTCACAGTTTGACAGTGTACTTTTCGATGTTGCCGGCGTTAATTCTGAAATGGGTTAACAATTGAGCAGACCACACAGAAAAGATAATCTTGCTTTTCGATCCAATAAAAAAGTGAAGTTCGATCTTGTTAAGATTTTACTTACCATTTTCCGTAAAGCTGTAGCTTCGTAATGTTAAGTTGATGCCAAGTTTTCGTCCGTTGTGTGTATGCGCTGTTTGTTATGTTCTTTTGCATTGTATTTTGATTATTGTCAGTTTCAGCGAATTAGTTACTATAAAAATGGTTAAAGCTACAGAAGTAAATTATGTAGACAACCGGTACTCATATACGTTCCAGACTCAATCATGGCTTCGGAAGAAATTAAGACTTTTAGTACTGAGAAAACAGTTCAACTCTATCAATATTGCCTAGGAATTGTGTAATCACCAATATCTTATTTGGTAGTAAAATTCAGTCTGCTACAAAATGGGGATATTGACTCTACTCCAGTTGAATACAGAGACACAGTATACAAATGAAGTTTTCGATTTCTTCGCTCACGACTGTCGATCCAGATCACTTTTCGCTTTCAAGCGCTGGACTATTTGTGCTCGCTCCATTGCCAATGTTAAGTTGGGCTAAGACACTAGATAGAGCGGAAATATAAAAAAAAAGTTTGCAATACTATTTTAAAAAAAATTTTTTTCTTCTACAACTGCCATGATGAAAGACTATAATACTTTCTAGACTAAATAACAGTCTGGGTAATTATGTATCATACAACGGTCAACCTTTCACAGTTAAAGCACAAAACAGTTTCGGCCAAAAACAAATTAAATTCTAGCACACACACAATACGTGGATGTTTCGAAAAAAAAAAACGTTTTTAAGAGTTTCACAATCACTAAACAAGAATAATTTAGAAAGTTTTATAAAGCATAGACTCAAAAACATCAGTAGATTAGATACCTGCAGGCTGCATCCAGTCCAGACCGTATTACTTAACAGATATTTTTTACGGACCACTATTCTTGAGCTGACCAGTCCACGCAACGACAGGTCGAAACAAGTTTTTATTCGATGCACGTGGAGGTTGTATGTAGATAGTAACTATGAGTTCGTACAAATTGTTGCATCTAAAACACGTATGTCTAGTTTTAGTAGTCAGTCTTTCGAATTTGCTGATACTTGGAATAAGTTTAGCATTTGCTTTCTTTTTTTATATGTTACAAAAAATCACGTTCGTTCTCCTTCTTTGCACACAGTAGAAGTTATATTTACTGAGTAAATATTTGAGACAAATAGGTCATCATCAACTTTTGAAAATAGTGTGATTAAAAATATTTCTCGTTACTGATTATTAATGCATGTCTCGAATTTTAATATAATCTTATTAGAATATATTTTCTATGCCATTTTATCCACAAGTTTCTAACATAGACCAGGTCCACTCGTGACTAAGTCCAAGATCGTGGCAAGTTTAACTTCTCAGTTTTGTGTGCAACTCATGCCGTGTCTCGTGAAGTCCACAATTTAAGCCCTTGGGTTTTTTATCAGAATTATTGTGCTTTTGTTAGAATTTTATAATATTTTTTGTACTGGTGTATTATTTGTCTGAATAGAATATATTTTTTGGCAACACTGATAACTCAGAATTGATATCAGTAAAATATTTATGAGCAGTTGTGTTAAATTGCACTTCAGATTTTATTTCATTTGACAAATGATGTAGTACTTGTAGTGTTTTCTTAAGGATATATTTTGAAAAGTTTGCCAAGTTATAAAAATAATCATACCATAATATTTTTTTAATTTTGTGAGCGATATTCAAGCTTTCAAAATTCACAATGTAAACCTTGTAGCTTTATTTCTCCACACAGCTTAACTAGCCAGTTTGTTCTGACAGGAGGCGAATGTAAACACAAGTTATTTTAGACTTGATTGACGAACCGCGGCCTGACACTGCTCGAGTTCGTAACATGTGTATTGTTAGCAAACACGCGACATGATTGATCACAAAAACAATTGAATCAATAAACGTAGCTATTTTATTTTCTTCAAGAAAACAAAAAAGTTGTTTGAGACTTTCTTCTTAATTATTTACAGAAAATTATTTACCGAAGTAATGCATTTGGTAGGGTCGAAGCAATGGTGACTCAATTGAAATCCACATGTAAAATTTTTACAAAATAATATTTATTTCACAATTTCCCATTTAACTGTGGGGACATAAAATTATTAAACACAAACCTGTTTTATGTATAATTGATTACATGCTGTTCTTAATTATTATGTAGGTAGTTGTATATAATAAAATTGTAAATCGAGAATGCTTACTTGAAAAAAATCACAAAAATTTAAATGCAATATTTACATTTTGTTACGTAAAAAATCATAAATCTACATCGGTCTTTATACAAATCAGGAATATTCTTTGTCTTCAATTTATTTTACAATTTTTCGAAACATAACAGTAAAACAAAATCTATCATTATAACAAAATTACATTTAAGTGGTTCTATTTAAAGTATATTTACAAGTACCCTAAATTATAATTTTGTTATAGAAAAAATAAATGAACAATTATAAAGCATCGCATTTTTTTTCCTTGCGTTCATTTTTATTTTTTGTAATATTTAACTAATATTTGGTTTCTAATCAAATCGAAATGAAATTGAAACTAAATGTAATTATGACTATCGATATCATTTGGAACTAAAATAAAATTTGAGATCCATATACATACGTAATTACGATCAATTATGATTAATATAAATGTTTTCACTAAATTAAATCATCGCGAGACCGTAAACTTATTAATAATAAATTAAACTACTCAAAATTATCTGTATCAAAAAAAACCGTTAAACAAAATTGGAGATCAAATGGAAATGTAACTAAACATTAAAACTTAACAACACTATTTTTATAATTAATCGCCATTTTATTATTTAGGTAGGTACTTACAAAATGGTTAAATGTCGGTACAAAAAGCAAGAGCTTATAACAAACTCGTCCAAAAATATTTGCATGTTTAAAAAAAAATTTCGTTATTAAATGCAGTCGCTAAAAATTGTAGAAACGTTTTGTCGAACTTCACTCAAATGGGATCGAAAAGCAAGAGCTGAAGCGGTTGTTAGAGCAGTCACCAATTAAAATGAAAAATAGAGAAAAAAACTTTCATTTCACTTGGCGTCGTACCACCATTTACAATTTAAGTGCAGTTGGACACAACATCTCTAAAACCATACACTATAGGACTTAGAAATACGTAACAATAGTCCATATCTGCTTTGCAGTATCACTTTTAACAACACTTATGGTTACACGATTTTTATCTTATGGTGTTGAAGAGTGACGAGGCGAGCGATACTTTGATTATTGCCACGACCATGACGAGGTTCACGATGTAGGTCGAATTGCATCTTAAGTGGTAAGGTGGTGTGTTAGGTTCCCGAGGGCACTCACCTCGTCTGGCGTCCTGGGGTTCTTGGCCAGGTTGCCGAGACACCAGGATATGGCACAACACCTCATACAGCTCGCCCAAGAGCCGATTCAGCCGGGAGAAGTTCTCCTCCGTCGCCTCTCTCTCGCTTGGCAAGTTGAATGCTATAGCCATCTTTGTCTTTCACAACGTCTTTTCCTACGAAAGCGTGGACTTGACGTGACTTTTGTATGCATAAATGCTACAGGCGATCTAGTGCCAATTCTTGGCTTTACACTCCCACCACTTCAAAGTTTATGCTGTAGAAACTGATGAGGATTGCTATCTCGAATCAGCTCAAGTAGAAAAATCTCCAAAGTCAAAAGTTAGTCTGAAGTTTCACTGACACAATGGCACAAGTTACGACACTGTCCGGATCACTTTACGAAAAGTTCACAAAAAGTTCCGTCGCAAAAACTCGGCGTGCATTGTCCTCAATCATTTTAGCGATAACTGCACGGTCGATGACACAATAGCTAACTAACGCACTGCATCGCTACGATGTAAACAAACTCGAACTCGCGCCGCTACAAAAGAGGTCGACTCGTCAGACAACTAGTGTACGTGCGGCCGGCGCGAAAGCAAATCTTGTAATGAAGGATAATTCTCGATGCACGGCATTGCTTTGCTCCATGCGTGGCGATGTCCGCGTGCGGTGCATCGCGTCCCTACACACGCACACATCCCCAACCTATTTGATTATAAATAGTGGAACGCACGGTAGCACGTTCCCTTCGGACTGTTACCTCGACACCGCTGTCTTTCTCTCTTTCCCCCACGCTGACAGCTGCATGAACCCATCCCGCTCCAAACTCGTTACATCATGTAACAAAGCGATCGACTGAGGGATTCCGTCTCGCTTCTGTTTAGGTTGGTTGGTCGTATGCGAAAGAGAAAGGGATAATTGTTGCGCTTTTGACTTTGGAACACGAAAAGCGCGCCAAACTGAAAGGGCCAATGGGGTGTCGTTATTCGTATGGGGTGAGGTGACGTAAGAAATGGGGACTCGGTCGCTCGGGGTTGTTGTGCGAGCCCGCTCACTCGGCGTCGACGAGCCACGGCATCTAAACCCAGTATCCGATAGTTTAACGGCTCTTTGTTCGAATCTCGAAGATCGAGTTATGTATAGTGACAGAAGCGTGTGTGTTTTAGTACTAATTCAGAAATAGTAAATGTTTGTACTCGTATAAATTTTATGGTTGCGGTTTTGCCATACGCGTTTGTGAAACCGATGTGTTTTGGGTTTACGCTGAGTGGAAACTTTTGTTTTGCTCTGTAACGGCAATAAAATTGATAATCGACGGTAAGGAGAGATAATAAAAATCTTGCCGCATAATTTCGTAATTTCTTGTGTTGAAATGTTTAAAATTTCACTTACCGATCTAAAAAGTTCAAAACTTAAAGTCAGTGATTTTGTTTATATTGACAATGGATTGTAGAAACAACTGTGATTGGTGGTTAATATTATTTTGAAATATTTAAAAAAAAATTGAAGTATTTTTAATGTCCCTGTAAACCTACGTGTTTTACATTCTAGATCAAAACATAACTTTGTAGAACAAAAATAAGGGACTTGGACCAAGTTATTTTTAAAAACCAAAATCTGCAAAGTCAGCGGTTAGTATAAAAAATATGTACAAAAAGTACTTTAAAAAAATACATCAATCGAAAATGTTGCCTAGAAAAAAAAAACACAAAATCCAACTACGCTTTTCATGTTTTTCAGCTTCCTACTTTCAGCGTCGGAAAGGTTAAGTATAACATCAATAAACACACAAAGTGACCTAGTTTGCTAACATACTCCCACTGATTTCATTGTGTTAATAAATAGAGTGGATTCACTCACTCACAAACACTCACCACAATACATTATAGCTGAATATTATTCAGTCGTTTATTATTAAATATTTATTTTACACACAACACACTTCATTGAAAAACCAAAGAAAACTAAGAGATGTGTTCAAAAGCTCAAAACCACAAGAGTCTTTTATTAGTCATCATCAGATATCCAACAAATTTTAAGACTCAAGGACTCCCCTGACTCACTTCGCTCTATAGAGGAGATAAGCACGAAATATAAATTATTTAACTACATCACCTATTTTTTTAAACGCCTTTGATTTTCAAACACATTTTCAATTTAGCTTGATCAAGTTTATTTGTATTATTATAATAAACGTATCAAAAAGTATCGGCTAATTGCCATAGGAAATTAATAAAAAAACTCTTTACTACCGTGAGAAGAAATAAAAAGTATTTTTTCTTACTTCACTGAACTATATCTACTAACGTGAATCAATAAATGAACGCTTTTTATGTATACGCTCTCGATTTGAGTAATGTCACTAGGAAATAATAAACTTCCTTCTCAAACAAGAGATCAAATTACTACAATGGTGCATCTCTACATATTTTTTCCAAGAATTACTACATTTGAACTGGTTGACCGCAATAATGAGTCACTTCAATCGTTTCTGCAACCTTTTTTTATTTTTTCAACAAAATCCACAGCTCTCAAAAATACAGTTTATACCTCAATACAATCTTTGATGAAAAAAGAACAGCATAGACGTTGCACCTGCATCAAATAGCGTAGCCTCTTCATTTTTATAGATTTAACTGACAGTTCGGTCTACCTAACAAAGAAAACCGCAACATCCGATTAATGAAGAGTAATTATTTATTAGCCACACACTATGAAGGATATTCTAAGGAAAAGTATAATTTTGAATATTTATATTTGCTACGATACGACACACGTATTGTAATCTACGGTATTCACCTACTTTTATTTGAAAGATTTTTTCTTTAGGAGACCCAGTTTGTTACTAAGTATTTTATTAACAACTCATTTTTTTTTAAATGTATACGCCTTTTATTATTCTAGGCTAATCGCATAAGTTTTTATTCGAGATAATTTTTGAAATCTTTACAAAGGTGCAATCATCATAACACAACCTTTGGTGAAACTAGGTAAACGTATTTCAACAGATGGCGCTAGTTGTTTGCAAAAGTGCAAATAAGTAAGGAACTTTTGGAGCCTCATCTCATAAGTATATTAATACAATATTTAAAGGTAACCGAAAAATATCCTGAGTCTAATAATGTAGACAAAGCACAAAATAAAATAATTCTGAAGATTCTGTTATACTCTCCCAACTCGCTTCAAAACATTGTTGGGTCAACTGGTTTCATTAAACACTTACAGAGTCCAAATAAATTGCCGAGACCTATATTTTTACTCACAAGTTTTTATCAAGCTTTCTTCAGCACGTGTACCGTAAGGCTTTCACGGCAAATCAAAGCTCCCGGGCTTAATTTGTAAGCTCCGTGACTGCTACCGGTCGATTTCACGGTTTCAACTGAGGGCGGATTTTGTTGAGGTATTGGTCTTCTGACCACAGTACGCAGCGGCTCATATATATATTTTTTTATATGAGCCGCTTTAAGCAATTTTGCTTAATTGTGTTGCTTTTAAAACTCATGAGAAAAGTAACATTTAAATAGTTAAAATAAAAAAACTGCGACCGAAATTGTATGTAAATGAAAAATGATGGGTTGAAAATTCGACGCAATCAATTATAAGTTTCCTTAAGTCAAGTTAAAAGCTTTGGTGTACGTAAATTGTATAAAAGAAAAACAAGTAATATTTCCTCAGTAATAAAACTACCTCAATAACTAAATGAATACAAATCATGAACATGCTAAAGCAAAAACTGCATTTACTTCGAAAAAGAACATTCGATTGGTGATTTTTTAAGAATGTGAACTGAATGAAAAACGGGAATTAGAAATGTTACCTGCGGTTGGTCAGACCCAAGAATGGAGAATTTGAATTAAAAAATATCGGTGTGAGTAATACCTATTAGCCTGATTGCAGGTAGCATTTCAGATCGCTTACTATATAAACTTTATATTTTTTGGTAATTTACGTTAACCAAATCTCTTGAATAAACTAAAAGAAAATTGTAGGTACTTGGCTGTGTTTAATTTTCAATCCATAAATGTTCATACAAAATCATAGTGTTATGTTAATCAGAGAAATTATAGTACAATACCATAACGCAAACATGTAAATGGGTTCATTTATTTTAAAATGGTGTAATAATATTATGGCATCCACCATCCCATTGAGTGCTTTTATGTCACCTCATAATAAATTCATTTACATACAATTTCGGTTGTAATACTGATCCATTTGCAATGATGGCACTCTTTAAAAGCATCACAATTAATGTTTTGATAGGATTTTATCTGATACGAAGTACATAAATTGATAATTTGGTTTTTATAAAATTGGTGAATTTGCGTTCTCAGTTCATTATTCAGCAGGGCAATTCAGAACGTTTGATAAACCATTCGGCTTGGGTTTCGGCTAGATTTTCTATTCATTTTTAAATTAATATCGTAGTTTGAAAGGATGTTGATATGTCAGTTCGGTAACAAATTCCTATATAATAAAATAACAAAATAAAATAGTTGAATCGTATTAATCCACGTAGTTACGAATTTATTAATAAGTGAAAATTATGGAATCGTAACCCAATCCGTAACCGAAAGGTTCTGAATTGGGAGGCTGATCAGAGAAAAATACTAGGTATATACCAAATACAAAACCAGATACTAAATTCTGGTTAGAAATTACTTTAAAGATGTTTTACGGGTATGGGTGCAACTTCCTTTTAAATTGTCTGTAAAAAAAACCATCAGATACCAAAAAAAGAGGTACTTACGTGTAAAGTAAAATAATAACAATTTACGTTCTAATGTATATTGATGACTAGTTAAATGCTCTGATATTATACGTATTTATCTTATTGACAGATCAACATATTCACGTATAGGATTAATAGATTACTTAGTGCATCGAGAGTAGAGCTTAAGTGAAGTAAAGATAGGTTTACACAGAAGCAAACTAGTTATGTACTGGGTATTTAATTTAGGGCAGCAAAAGATCTTAGTATACAAAACCCAAAATTGAAATCCATACACATTTACAAAAAGTTCGAATGGTTAAAAAATAATTAAAAATAGGTTTGAAAATACTGCCTTTAGCGGGAGATCTATTACGGTGATCTGTAATAGACAACTTGACTGTTACCTATTCAATAAGTATTCCTGTAACGTATGCACTTAAAACGGTTTAATCTACCTACCTTACTCTCTTTGAAGAGTTTGTAAGGCACTCGGTGGCATAGTGTTCTCCACCATTAAGCTAATCTAAATTTCTCTTATGACATTCTTTGTCCTATTGTTTTGACCTCTCAAATTTATCTTATTGGCAACAACCCCTTACACAATTATTGCTATTAACTTCACTGATGTGCACTATGCCTAAATGACATTAAGCATCGGTTGACACAGGTGTAGTTTGAGTGAAATACGGCCGCGGACGCACTGCCGCTAAAATTAATCGCCCGCAAATGCAGATGCGTTGAAAACCGATCAATCGATAGTTAATTAACTTGATAAGATTTATTGCTTTCAAGGATTTGATGTTCATTGTTGGGTACTGATGTGGTACTTAGGTAATAGATCATCTATTATTTGCAATAACTTTTTGAAAGGTTTTGGAATGGGAAGACAAGAGGAAAATCACCACACTATCATCCCTAATAAAAAAAAATACACTGGCAGCCTACCTCTTAATAATGATGGTTACTTATATTAGAATAGGTTGTCATGAAGCTGCTACCATGTGGGAACTTTACTTTTTACCATATTTTTAAGTAACTCAATGATAATCCCATTTAAACTGTAAGGAAATATTGGAAACTCAAAAATTAGGTGCATGGTAGCAATCTCGTGACCCCCGAGCAAGCTTTGTCAAATAATTATGGTAACAAATATCTCATAGTCGTCACGTGTCAATACATTCTAGGTAGTGCTAGTTTATGTGTACTTATTTGTGTGTAATAATAACAAAAAATCTACCCTTGTGGCAAACAATTTTCATTTTCCACTTGATAGCTGAAAGCATTAAAAACCACTGGTCAGTCGAGTTTTAATAAATGCACTGCAACCGTGTATAGCTCTATTTGCCGATTACAATGGAAACTATTCCGTCATCCCCCAATATTGGGGGTAGTCGATGATTGCCCCCCTCGGACAAACACAGTTAATCCTGGGTGGCTTTTAATAGTTTTTAAGCCTCCACCCTTGTATCAATTTAAATACTCGAACAAAATATGGGGACTGTTTACAGTACAGGATTTAAGATTTTAAAAAAAACTTGTCATTGGGTGTAATAAAAAATGTAAATATGGTAAGTGTATAAATAAATAAAATAATCTACGAAATATGCAACAAATACGCCCAGTTCATAGAATTTGAAAAGTTAACCGATACAAGCTCAAGAGTATGCATTATCTTTCAGTCATCATCAGTTAGTCTAATCACAAATAAACATTATCTAAGTTAAAAAGAATGTTGTAGTACTGATCTACATTTGAAACAATCCTGACCAAAAAAAACTACCTCTCGCCAAATCCCAGCATCTCAAATAGTCAAACCGAACAAAAAAGGTTGACAAAACTGGCCGAAACCGGTAAAAACCAGCAAAAACCGGTTACAGCCGGACACATGTCCGTGCGCCGGATAATAAAGTGCAATCCGCGATGCGCAGATTAGTGGCGCAGCGTGAAGAGTTCATTGCACGGTGTGGGCAGATTGATGTAGAGATGATACAACTCCGACTGTAGATATTATACATATTTATTTCCACTTTATGTACGCGATTGTCATGATGAGGTTAAGTTCTACGTCTTTGTTACGCTTTAGCTTAGGTTTTGATAGGATATAAGCTTGGACGTAAGCAATTAATTTTAAATTTTACTAAAAGACATCTTTTCTCAAACTTATGAACCGGGCTAGATGATAGAAATACAGAAGTAACAATCGATTTACAAGGCTTTATCATATTATTATAAGATATATCTCTGGTGATATTAAAATACCTTCTTTAGTGTCATTTTATGCACTCACACGCCGATTTAATGTTGGATGTTTTTGGATATATTATTTGTAATAACTCCAAATTACTTGTTTCGCAATTGCTCTTGTATCTAGACTAGACCAGACGTGGCTTATACAGGGATGATGACGGTAGAGCGACCTCACCCAAAAGAAGCCTGTTCCTGTTGTTTTATGGCGGTTGTACCAACTCTCCATAAATACAGCCCCTTAATCCATCCCTGTTCGCTTAGAATTATGACGAGAGATTGTATCGTCCGGCGCACCTGTTATTTCGCGAATCCATATTATTTGCTCGCTTTATTACGGCTTTCGTTAAAAACTAGCTATTTGTCACACAAGAGTGATGGTAGCAGTGAAACTATGGGAACTGTGAAAATGAAAGCATGGGGTAGTTGGCACACTAATTGAGCGCCCACTTTGTTATGGTAAGGTGAGCGGTATGGATATTGAGGTGAATGATTCTTCTTGATATATTTGCTGTACAGTATTGGTGACGAGATTTTAAGTCATAATTAGGTAAACGTCTTGGTTAACAGGCGAATTGACATAAGTCAATTTACATTTGAATGCATTTACTCTAAAGCCTTAAAAAAAAATTTTTTTTATTATAACCAGGTCCATTTCTTGCAATGAATGCTTTAAAATCCAAATGATAAAAAGTAAGTATGTATTGCTGTTAGTAAATATCGACTCAACGGAATCAACAAGTGATAATTCCCTGCTCACAACACTTTCACCAGCACCAAAAGTAGGCTAGAAGGCTGGTCAGCTTCAAAAAGCCCCAAAAAAAGTCAAAAGGTTACAAAACCAGTCCCGAGTTGTAAATTTGGGGATCCTCTCTACCTACTGCATTTTATTTTTCAGCAAAAAAGTAAAACCTCAGCTGAGAGAGCAAAAAATGTAAACAAAACTTTTTTTCGAAGCAGGTCCGAACATGTTGTGGACTAGAGATAACCTTAAGGGTGCAGGGACCAGTTATGGTAAAAGTTTTTTGAGAAAATTTTATGAAGTTATCATTCATTAAGAAAAATACAAGGCCCAAATTAAAATATACAAAAGTTGCATTTTAACAAATGTACAAAGGAACTTCTGTATTCTTAGTTGAACATATTACGAAAGCACGCACAGGAGCTACAAAAAAGTAGGTAGATATTGAATCAATTTAATATACAGTTTGCTAAATTCTCCTTAGATACAAGCACCTAATTTAATTATCCAGTATTAGGTAAGGTAGTACACTTTTCTACTCCCTAGTAGCTATTTGATTTTTGATAACCATAAAGTTTCAAAATATACTTCGTAATCCATACTTGGATCCCTCACTGTGTAACCCGAAACCTACTGCGCAAAAGATATCGACAAAAACTGGACTCCTGTCTTCTGATAAAAAAAAAACCAAGACCATTAATAGATAAGCTAGTCCCATTACACAGCAGGACAGATAAACACACCCTTATCAGAGTTTAGAAAAAAAATACACACGTGACGTGATGACACTTGTAGTTTTGTTATCTACTTTCCGATTTGCGTTTCTGTGGTTTTATGGTTCTAACAAGCACTTGTTTTGATTGAGTGACAGAAAAGTTTGACTAGTAGACTGCTTGTTTATCATTAAAGGGCCCATCTTTTGACAGGTGTTGAATTATATTTCTGTTTTTGATTATGTGGTGTCAATCACCTTAGTGCAGTTTCAAAATGGGGTCATAACACCACCACCTGTAACCACTGTCATGCAAACGACACCATTCTGAAACACCACTTGGGCGATTCACAACGCGGTCTGAAAATCTTGCGATGAAAATCTCCCCAAACTCTTGATTATTTGAAAATATCAGAAAACAGAAAGAAAATGTTCAGAATATATTTTTACATAATTTTATAATACCTTAGGTCATGTTCGCCAAAAAAACGCCAGGTTTTTGCATGCTATGTTTGTTTTAAGCTTTTGACACTACAATTACTACCTACCTAGTAGCTTACAAAAGATTAAAAAAAAACTTATTATTAGATTACTTTACCTTAGATTCTTAAATGTGAGATAAGCAGCGTTGCTCTGTAGACAGATACCTACTTATGGTAAGGGGGCTGAAAAATCAGTATATTCTAAGACAGAAAATCAAAATTTCCACTCTCCAAACCAGTTTGCGCCGGTTACGAAACCGGTGTGAGCCGGTCACAAAACAAAGGAATCTGTGAGGCGCAGTTAAAACGAATCTAGGTTGATTGAACGACAGTTAGGGCTTATCCTCGATCTGGGTCTGCAGCTGGGGGCGTTTATTTTCAAAGGGTTTATGGTCCTGATATAGATTTGGAATAATATTGTTGTGACCTATTTTGAAATTCAAAATTGATATATCTACCTACATACCTACCATATTTTCCACATCAGTGGTTTTAAAAAAAGGTAAAGCAGTATAAGAACCTTCGATTCTGTTTTGATAATTATGATTTCAGATTTCAGTTTCAAAAGCTTGGTAATTATGAATTCCATAGGGAAATGTATATTTTTTCAATAAATTACCAGAATATTTTGCTGATAACTGTCGATAAAGAAACTCCAATGATGAAAGGGTATATTATAAAAATATAATTGAAGAGGTTTTATATATAAGATAATTAAGACTTGCATGACTACCTCAAAAATTTTAAACGTTTTGAAAAGAAGAATTGAAAAATAGTGACTGAGTTTGTTGTGCTGCTTCTTCTCAGCACTAGTCCACAATGGTCCCAAATCAGGGATAGGGTTATATATTGGGACGTGTATGAGTGCCCTTTGTGGGTCTATATGCAAAAATAAACTTATATTTTGACTATAACATCTCGCACTAAATTTTACTAATATATGTATAGCGTACAACAGGAAAGGAAGAGTTAGCACTAGTCTATGTTATTGGTCATCATAGTACTTTTCTAAATGATTACCGGTTAAGTGAATCTTTTAAATTATAAGCTGTATTGTGTATGTACCTTAAGTTGTATCAAGGACTTTAAGCTCCTGGAGCTTGAGACACTTAAATAAGTCGAATCTAAGTCAAGGGTAGCACGACCGCTACTCTATTTAACAGCCGGGGGCTGAATCATTAATAGGATTAACGTGGTACACTGTTTACATTATCCTATAACCTAATTTGCAAACTTCAATAAATTGCATTACCTTTGTTCAATAAAAGCAGATTTTTTTTTACTGGTGTTTGCTATGGCTAAAATGGTGTATGTATATCTTGCGTAGTAATAACAAGTCACTGGTGATATTTGTGTTTTATTTTTGATTGGAGGGTGAATTACTTCCATACAGCAATTTTTTTTAACGTACTGAGAAATCATCCTAAAACACAGCTAAGCTATTAACTAATGAGTTTGAACAAAGTAGTTTCATTTATTAAACGCATTTTTATTTAGACTCAGGACGTGTTTAAATTGTATTCTGTCTGTTGTTCGTTGATATAAAAATAAAGGCGTCAAAAAGCTTTGCGGTAGATATTAAGGTTTAAAGAACAAGTTAAAAGAACTCTATAGTCTATGGTCCATAAACAAGAAAGATGTTTACACAGCTGATCGGGGCATTGTGCGAGGGATTAGCAGTTTTTATGTGACCCAGCGTGGGAGTGGGTTCGATTTCTAGCCATGTATTTGAATCCAACACTCACTTTGAGGTAGCTTTGGGATTGTGATTTTGTTTTCTGTTTTACATTAGCACATTTATAACAACCCTTCCCTGAAACTTATTAAAAAATGTGGTAACATCTTTAACTTCACGCCTCATTTTAAAGCTTTGTTTATTTTAAGTTTGTGTATAAAACCTTTTCTACAATGTACATATCTTTTTTAACGAATTTGTAAATATTCTATGTTATGTGCAATAAAGAGTTATCTTATCTTTCCATAACGCAACCTAATAAACCGGCATAAATTTACTCCCCCCTCTCTCTTGTTGAATTTTTGAGTAGTGTACTTTTGCATATCAAGTTTAAGGGTGAATGTAACATAAAGTAAAGAATAACAAAAAAAACATAAACACCCACGTGCAGTTTTAACAAAAGCAAGTTTTTGCACGCATTGCAAAAAGAGTTGGTAGTTGGTAGAGTAGAGCAAAAATAAATGTCTTCTCCAAAAATGAACCATGCATCTTTAATCCCAAAGATAAAATTTGATAGTGTTGAAAACGGTTTGGTTAAACTACCTGTTATGCAAAAGAAGGGTAGTAGATTAGGGAATTGGGTGAAAACGTGATGTTGTGTTAAATGCTGTCCTTTGTCAAGAGAATAAGCTAATAAGAACATTTAGGCCGGTCTTGGGTAAAGGTTGTATTGTTAGTAAGTTTAGAGATCGAGTTTGTTACAAGATATGATTGTTACGAAAAAGCATCATCATTTCTTACCAGCGAGTGAGTTTGCGGTCACATGCCTGTAACAAAAAAAGCATGTGATTAGAATTGTGATATTATTTGGAGGTCTTTAACAGGACAGCATATTTGGTACAATTCAACAGGTCTTGCCCGTTTAGACACCTTTCCTTTTTGTTACCCTCAATGAATAAAGTTCCGTTACGTTATGTCACGCCACAAAATGTATGGAGTATAAAAATTTTACAAAACGCAACTTTTGTGTACCTGTATTAAATGAGGGTTACAAATGGGAAGGTTTCCAAAAGGATTTCAGTTTCAGGCGAAGTGACGACAAAATAAAAATGCTAAAATCAGAAGGTGCGTGTTGTTTGTTACCGAGTTAACTCGGTAATAACTCGGTTTTTTGGTTGATTTGTTGATATGAATGCACCAATGCCAGTAAATGACAGAATGTTTGAACAGTTTGCTAAAAAGAAATGCTAATTTCAGTACCAAATTGTTATCAAATCGTATCACAGAGTCAATGTTAGCATTCGTTCCTAATGACTGGAGAACATCAAAATCCAAAAAAACCTGTTGCCGTTGAAATTTTGACAGCCAACATTGGTTAAATGGTGATCGTACATATTAGCCGGTCAAGTGATAGTAAGTACGGACAACAGCACGTCAAGGTAAACACTGCGGTATCTTATGCAGTTGGAATAAGGGCCAGTTTGCAACAAAAGTGGGTAACCTGATGTGCTGGCGACTGTACCTAAAAAGTATTTTTAACATTTACATAATGATAATGTTAAAGATATAAAGACTTTATTAATAAAATGCAAGAAAAAATTAAACTAAGACATCCAACATAAAAAATAAGAACTATCTAATCAAGAACAGAACCATTTCGATGTTGCATAAAATTAATATTTTTTTCTCATTTGCAAGAAAATTCGGGTTTAAGAGCGTTTCGCACCACAAAGTATTCGGACCGCGCGGTGCGAATCGCCCAGCTAATGTTTCAGAATGCATTCATTCGCACCAAAATTAGTTGTTATTGTTTTTGTTTACATTGTACGAACACTCAAACAATCTTTTGTATATTGAATGAAATAAATATGTGATCTGCTTTTCTTCAAAATATGTAGTTAAATCAGAAGTTGACTAAACTTAGTATGAACACGCACTAATGCATCGTTCGCGTGTCAAACGCCGCGCCAAAATAACAGATGATGATTTAACCGAAATCATTGATTCACAGCAGTTTTACGAAGTGTTTTAATTACAACCTCTATGTTTGTCTTCGCTCATTAGTAAGGCTAATTGAGGTATTTCCAGAAACATGTGAAATAGGGGCGGGGACGATGAAAAGCTTGATTGGTGATAAAAAAATGTTAAGACATTAATTGTGAGTAAAAAATAATTACTTATATTAATAAATTATTTCATATTTTTTTGCGGTGTAAAGCTCGTGAAATCAGATTACATATCCCGATTTGACCGTGTTCTTTTGGAGAAAGTTTTTTTAGTTTGGCAATGGAACCTTGGACTTTTAGGCCATTTGGTCCTTACTTACACTCATAGCACTAGACATAAAACCGTAGTAACAATCTACCTAGTGGTGTTTAATTAATTTATAAAATTGATACCCTTCACATAAGTGGTAAAAATGTAAAGTTGTCACTAGTTTATTTGAATATCCAAATTGCTAGTTAACTTTTAACAAAAGGCAACTTGTAGGTTTGAAACACCGCAAGCGCGAATTTAAGATAAAAGAAATATTTTGAAAATAAGCTTTTCTCTTATCTTAAATCTTGCGCACAAAAACTTCAATATCAGTTGTTACTTTTGTTATATTGAGGTAAAAACCCAGGAGTAGGTAGAAAAAAAAATACAATAAGGTATGATTCACTTCTTTCCAAGCCACAGGATATGAAGGCCTATTTAACTAATGATGTTCACTCGTTAGAAACACAAATAAAAATGAAATCTTGTGATTGAAAATGCCTTAATACATCCGGCCATTCATTGGGTGCATTGTTATATTGTAACAGTTTTTGAAAACCCATAACGGCTTCTCTATGGAATATAAACATTCAAGTACTTATCAGCCTTTTATTGGATGTCATGATTTATTAATAAAAAAGGAAATCACACAATAGTGGTTGGCCATTGGTTAAGTCAGGTTGCAATGATCCCATTTTACATTTGTATGAATAAATTAAGTAGAATAAGTACTACCTAATAAAAACTTGAGGTTAATCCTTTTCCTAGCAGTGGGATTTTTACTAGTTTTACCTTTTACCCTCATTAAGTACTCGAAAAAATAGAAAAGTATACTGCTTTTTGTAGCTAAAGTCAAGGACCAATTGTTCAAAGTACCGCACCGTTGCGAAACCGAGAAAGTTTTTAACTCATAATATACTCATATGAAAGATACGAATAAATTATACGAACATTCTACGTTTTCTGTTTTTATTTACACCCGAACAATTGACAACGATCACCGATACTTAATAATCTGATCGCATGGGACATTCAATTATGGGACAAATTAATCTAATGGACCGTGTATCGTTATGGTTTCTGTTCTTTTTTCCCATGCAGGTACCTAAAAGCTTTTGATCGGTAGTAATAACCTGCAATCAAAGGGACTGAGCAGCTTAGGAAATAACTACGTGCACTTATCTAAATCCTTCAATTGAGTCTCATGATGAAAAACCTAATCAATCAATAATAAAAATTACGTATCAAATTAATCTTGTTTGTAGACTATTTAAAACTATTAAAATAAATTGGATAGTACCCAAATGATCACAATATTTTCCTACTCAGTAGTCCAAATTTCTGGGTATTTATTTTATTTTGGCACACAAATTACACGTTTTTGTCAATATTACCCATAATTTTTCCCGTGTCGTTTAGAACTGGGATTTTACGTCGGATTTTGACAACGAGGAAAAAAATAAGGACACCATTTGATTTTGATCATCAATCGGTAAATAGATTAATGACAATTGCGTATCTATTCTAATTTCAAAGAAGGAAAATGTATCAGAAAATATTAATGGAAGTTACCCAAGTTGTAATTTTTTTCGGTGCTACCAAAACAAAAGACAATCGCGTACGTTTTCACAACAAACAACTTGAGTCAATACAAACATCTTTATCTAATATTGTGCGTGTAACAAAGACGAGGGATGTTCCCGAAACACAGCTTGGTTTATTGTTACTAATAAAACGTGGAAATACCGTAAGTCACGTTTAGCCGCCATTACTGGGCTTAAACTGACAATTTATGCTTGATGCTTCTTTAAAGCTTGCTTTGTAGTACCAGCCACACAGCAACAGGTATTTATAAAACTTTAAAAAAAAAAAAAAACAAATATTTGATAAGTAGCAACTGCAAAGAAACGTTAACAAAATTCTCCTTTGTTGCAAACGACATTTTATTAAGATACAGTGTTTTCAATATTTAAAGGTAGGTTTGAAAAAATATTTAAGTTTTTTATTGGGTGTAAGTTAAAACATTTATTAGTCCAAAAATAAATTAAAATTAAAATAGGCATGAAGTCAAAAAATAAATAAACTAAAAACCTAGTATTAAAAACGAAACCATTTCTTTGAGGCAAAGAGACGATGATTCTAGCTTTGCTGCAGTTGCAATTTATTGTTTCTTGAAATTTATAGGACCGTCTTCAGGTTTTCTGTTAACTACAAAGAAACCTTTCATCATTACAAGAAAAAATAAGATTATCCTTAAAAACACTACAATATTTACCCAATATTTCGTAACGTGATTCATAAAATTATCGCTTCGCTTTGAATGTGGATGACTAAACTTAATTTGGTGCTTCTTTAAGAGTTGTTTATTGCGTTTACTTGACGTATTTTACACTATGTTTTATTTTCAGATAATTTTATGTGTTTTAACAGCAGTAACAGACTAACGAGGATTTCAATTCGAATTAGTGTCCAGTTTGAATCATGAATGATAATAAATAATAAACATCGAATAGATTTCGATATTTACATAAATATTTTATTTCATTGATATAAAGTACAAAATAAAATAATGCAGTAATTTGCCAACAATTTGAAAAAAAAAGAAAAATATTACGTAAATTTACAAGATTTAAAATTCGAAGGAATGAAGAGTCAAAATTATACCACGTTGTAAACGAAAAAACGGTAATGGGTACTTGTCATTCACGCTAAGTCCTCCTTTACATTACCATTTTACACCCAGTCATTTAAATAAGCAAATACCTATAACACCAAAAGATTTAGCCGTAAAAAGTTTATAGGAAACGCAGTTATCACCCAACATAATTAAAACCATTGTCTTAGGCCTCCAAAAATTACGGTCTCCATAAATTTTGGAGCCGACGTCGTTTAAGATGCCATATTTAAAATAGTATCATAAAAACTTCTTGTCTTATTGCGCCAGGCATCATGACCTCTGGTGAATTTACTACCGTTACTGAAATAAAGGTAAGAGTGACAGATGTTAAGGAGGGGACAGACCATGTTACGCTGGATGTCAAACGTTCAAAAAATAGGGAAGGTGCATCGATCTTGAGTCGGTGTTAAATATTTTATTGGCAGTTAAATCTGGTTTATTATGCAAAGCTAAGATTAGTGTAATAGGTAAAATCATTAGGGTGGGTCGGATCATTGTCTTTGGACGCCATGTTGTAAATAATGAGGTTGGAAGTGACTATTTTTGGAGTATTTTATATTGTGACGGGAGAACCGTTCCGGGTTGTAATTGTAAAGCAACATGTCTAAGATTGTCACACTTTGTAGGAAGTGAAGTTATGGTGGCACAGATTGAAGAGGCATTTGTGTTGGGGACCAAAATTTTATCAAATAATCTTTATTTTCAGAGTATAACTTTTCAAACGGAAGCCAGTCTCAGAGGTATTAACATTTAACGATGCAATAACAACATCGATGCGGTAGTGAATCCTTTTGATTGATTTTAAAGCTGATTAGATTTAGTGTGTGTTTGTCTGTTGAATGAACCCTTGGGAATAAAGGATTTCTAGAATTCTTGGATTTATGAGATCAGTAAAGAAAATTAATGCAATATTTGCTCATATTTAACCTTACCAAAAAAAACTTAGTGTTTTTGCTATTTGATTTCTTTTTATTCTTAAGGTGGCTTTTTAGAGCGACTAGACACTTTTTCAAGTTTTTAAGACCACCAAATTTTCTAACTTTAAACTTAAAATGCAAATTCTCTAACCAACATGAACAAACCCAGTAAAATCGTTAATTTGCATAATTATACAGAAGCTAAAAGTCACGTCAGACACAAGATTGATCTAAACAAAACAAGCTGAGTATCGCTATTGAATTAAACCGAAGACAATGGCAAAATCGGGTCTGAATCAAGGATCTACAGGTCTAATATCAAGGTTTGACAGGCTGATTATAAGCCGGCGAGGGCAAGATCACGAATCGATAATCATAATGACAACAAAACAGCAAAGCTGTGCACAGGATCCAATGATATTTATTAGGTTAATAATTGAATAGTAGAATAGAAGTATGAAAATAAATAATAATTACAATAAATATCCATCTTATCTGCAATAGTCCTTGCACCTAGCAGGTGCTGTCTTTGGCTGTAACTCCTCAATAGTGCAGGCAGAGATAGTACCCGCTAGGTGTACATATCCCAATACATTAAAGTATCTCAAAGGGGCCTCTTCCTGTTGGATCTATATCCCCAGGTAAGCCTTCCAAAAGGACCGGCTTCGGCCGTGATATCCCACAGGAGAATTACAATAATAAAAACGTTTATTTTTCACCACAGCAAAAAAATTACAAAAGTTTGTACATATACATTCTAAGCTAATATTCTTTAAGTAGTTGTGGATGACTGGTGCCTGTGGGTTAATGCTAGTACCCATCAAAGCAGCATAAAATAGTATTGTGGTAAATAGAACGAAAAATCCTCGGCTTATGCGAGAAAATCTTCGTCAGAAGCACTTTTGACACTCAAAATAATACTTTTTTAGATTTTTATGTACATTGCGTAATACCTCGATTAAAGCGATAAGACCGCCTACATTGTACATTTCTTTATCTTTCGAATTTGAAAATATTCTATGTGATTGCACATCACCATGATCATCATCATCATAAAGAGTTATCTTATCTTATCTTATCTTTAATAATTATATATATCTTTAATTAGAGATTAAGGGCCTATTTCACTATCGACAAACAAGCACTTACCTACTCACGAATAGTTAAAGTATGGAACTTCATTCCGTATGAAGTATTGGACATACAACGGTAACCAGAACTAATTAAAGCACTGTGAAACAGGCCGTTAATAAGAAGATTTCTGTTTTCTAAATCACAAAGCTTTCTTTAAAAAAAAACATTACAGTTCTAACTCAAATGTTTCTTGAAGCCTTTTTCGTGAAATATCATAGTTCATCTAACTCGCATGTTTATTAGCCATCGTGAATTTAGCACTCCTACGCAAGTGACCGTTAAAATCGCTAATTACTTCTACGGTAGAGTTAACAAGGCAACTTGTCTGAACTTGACCCAACAACTGTTAGACTGAAAAAAAAACTATTGAGCTCATTGAATATGACGTCCATTGTATGCACATATTTCAAAAAGTATTTTGAACCTTAATATTGAGGAATAAGAATGAGATTTGAAAGCGTTTGTTTGATATGGAAGTGGTGAAGTGTGCTGGTTGCTAATATTGCGCACGCGACGGTTGCTTGGTAGAGATAGATAAACGTATAAGTCTTATTTATATTTATATTTTAATTTTATCAGAATGTATTTGTATTTTTATTTTGCTTTTATTTAACAGAACCCTCAAGAAAACAATAAATCCCTTTGCATATTTTTTTCCGTATCTCAGAAATAGATATCTATGTCTAAATGTTCGTAAAATTAAAATGTAATTTTCATTTTTGGCTTTTGAAATAGGTATTTGTCTCCATTATTTATTATATATGCATGCATGATTTTTCTGAAAGTTTATGTACCTTCTGCTCTATCTCTACTAATATAGACTTTATTTATCGTTTGGAAAATGATTCTTTCTGAGTTACACAGTGTTGCATTTCAGCCATATTCCGCATACAATCGGCAATTTCTTTTTTCGGTACAGTTACTTTAGATATTTTTCCCACGAGCATTGTCTTAATAGAAACACTATTTAGTGCTTACTGATTGTGGCATAAATTATACCGACAATTCATTGAAAATCGTACTGTATTTATAAGGAATACAGTGCAAAATTGCATATTTTAGGTAGTATAAAAATAGGCTTAAGATCGCATTTGTGATAACGTCCGCATTGCCGAGTTCTTTGCAAACAATGACTCTATAATCATGTTTTTCACAAGTATGACTAAGCCAAGACAATTAGGTAAGGAGAAATGTGATTAACAGTTATTTTATGCAAGGTTAGATGATGTTCTTATTGTAATATAACACACTTTTTGTCCCAAAACATATGTCGAACTAGGTCGAACTTATATAATAGTAATACTGTCTTTGCACAGCCACGCAATATTTAGGGAAAATGCGTGCTGATGGGCCGAAAACATTTATATAAGCCGATAACAATTAACATGTCTAAATTCCCCTTGTGAACTTTAACAATAATGTCGCTTATTGCCACAACCACCAGGATCTCAAACCAAAGATTTTAGGATTATTCAACAACTGGACACAAAAGACTGGACACAAGAGACTGGATACACGTGTGTCCATTTGATAAAGCTTAAAAATATTATACCTTATTATTTTGTCATCACATAGTTAAATTAAGTTTCCCTATGTGGAAGTTGGTATATAACCCAGATTTTAAAACAGCACTAGGTATTAACTTTATTTTCCATTTAAATATCACTTACATGACACCATTCGAATTCATAACTTTAAATAAAAATGACTCGTACTAAAAAGTAATTTTACAAAAAGAACGATAATTTCAAGCCAGCTTAACCCAAAAATAACAGAGGGGCCTTCTAAGCCATATTGCATGCATAATTCTCAACGATCATCTAAACGTCACATAACAAGTGAAATCGTAATTCTAGCGAAAGAATAACAATTACAGCGTCGCTTTTATCGTGGTATCGTGAATTTTTCGCATTTTAGGGTTCCATAGTTTGTAGGGAATTGAAAATTTAGCCAGTGTATGTAATGTAATGTAATGTATGAAATGTAACATATTGAACTGTCACTGTGCCCATGACAAAGTCAGTTAGCGAGCTGTATTCCGTGCTTCGTAGTAGATAGAGAGTAAAATTCAGTCAGCGTTTACATTGCTACAGTTGGAATGTTTTTTTTTATTATAAAGCCTGCTTCTTATGCTAGCTTTTAAGCTTCACTAGATTGCGAATCCTGCTGATGAACGAAAGCCTTAGTTTTTTAACAATATTTATGTGGGAACTTTGCAAATATTTCACGGATGTGCTGAACGGAACCCTTTGTGTGCAGTCCTGGTTCGCACTTGTTTTTTTAACAGTCGCATTTGAATGGGTCCGTTCATCCCTCTACGGTGACAGGAATGCGGTTGAACATTAAAATTAATGAAACGATACTAGAGCGACGCAATTTTTTCGGATATTGCCACGGGGGTGTTTCGGGCATGCGTTATTTTGGTATAAAATTAGCATTATAATTATTGTTAACGTTATTGTTTGAGTAGCAAAAAAACAGATATTAATTTAGATGAAAATATCATAAACACAATCGGCCTAACTTTACAGAAATAATAATTAAAAATCACAATGTACACAATTGTGTACGATAGCTAAAAGGTATAATTGTATTTAATCACATGCAATATACTATACTTCTACGTTAAAATTATGTAATCAAGCAATAGTTATGCAATCCACAATCTTTATTTATCGACATCATATCACTAAAACCTATGACCGCCGTATCATCGAAATGACAACGTCATATCTCGTCATAATCGTTAAAATCTAACATATCTATATCAACCCTCAAATGCGTACAGGTTATTTATTTTCCCCCAGAAACCGTAGAGTCCAAATGACCGAGTATAATGACCTAACTATTGTCCTCGCCCCAATGTTTGCGAAGCCTCATTTATTTTTATCACTCTACGGGTTTTTTAACAGAAAAGTAAAAAATGGACAGAGAATTGATGTGTCGTGACGTCATTGGGTTTTAATGTCCCGGTCATTTTTGACGACTGTGATTTTTGACATGCGTTGTTCTTAATTTTTAGTTTTAGTAGTTACAGAAAAACGTAAGCTAATTGTTAATTTTGTAATTATTTCCACACGAGTCATCTAGCTTAAAACACTCAGTCAAAAAGGCTCTTATCTTATTATTTCAACGGATGAATGTTTGCTGAGATCCTCATCTGGTCCAGACTTGGATGACCACTCAAGTTCCGCATAACCAATTAGTTTCGCAAACAAAAACAGACCGCTTGTTAAGGGTTAAATGTCGTGACAAATCTCAGTGTCAGACAGAATAAATATTTTAAACCAATTTTATGCGGCCTTTCATTAAATTACGTAACTAATTTTTAGTAAGCAATTAAATATTATTTTATGACGTATTTTTGTGTTCTTGTCTACACAAACTTATTTTTCTGACTTTTTTTAATAAGTAAATATTGCTTTACTTACGGTTTCCCGTGGTTTTACTCACGTAAATGTCAGTTCTCAAAAAAAATACTATGAATTAATAATGTGCCATTCCAATGTATGAGCTAAATTATTATATAGGTTCACCAAAATTCATTCAGTAGTATTTGCGTTAAGAAGTAACAAACATACATTCATCCTCACAATCTTACACATTCATTATACTAGTAGAAAGGTAGGAAATAGGATAAGAGATAGAAAGGATTTATCTATAATGTGACCCGTGAATGTTTTTTAATTCTTCAGTGTACACATTAACACGTTCCGGGACACTATTCCAGACACAATAGTTGTTTATTGTTTGTTCACTGTCCCGGAACGTGTTGATAAGTTTTTTTTCTTTAAAGAATTCATTATACCTAGGATAGTATTAGCTTTTTCCTAAAAAAATAATAATATTAGAATCACATTAAACAGACGACGAAAACGAACGAAACTGAAGCAGAGGTAACGTCAGCCGCAGATTATTTGCATATGCAAATTGCCGGGAGTGTTTTTGCAATTGATTAAGTGGTTGAAGCTGTACTGACGGCGACAAAAGTAATTTGCGTCGCCAAATATTTGTTTTCAGTAAGATTCTTGCGAAGTAACAATGAGCTACTCTTAAAAAGGTATGGTTCGGATAAATGTTTTATTATTAAATAAAAAATGTTTTTTTTCCTGGAGATTCAGTCATTTTGCTGTGCCAAATCTTCGAGTTGTGTTTAAATGAATTGGTCTATGTCGAAATTAAGGACGTTGTATAGTTTCTTGACTACTACCTGACCGGTAGGCTACTGTTAAATACAAAAAAAAAAATGCAGTTAAAAAAAAACTGAAAAAGCCCAAAGAAAGAAATAATACAGTGTAAATGTGCTGTTTTATGTACAAATTGTAATATATCTACCACACGTGACATAGGTGCATTAATAGATACTCCGATACCATAGTATTCGATTGTACCTAAAACCTCAATTATGCCACAGTTTAATTACTCAAACTATCGGACAATAACACTGTCAATTAACCCATAAGAGACGGTCGTATTTACGCTTGGTGTTTATTCGGACCCAAGGTGTTGTTAGTATAAACAGTGGGCAGTTAGGGGTTAAAGATACATAATTATTAGGGTAGTGTAGCAGTAAATCGGAGAAATAGGTCCCTTTAAATAATCTTGACTAAGATTATTTAAAGGGACTGTTTGACAGCTTTGGTAAGGAAATCATTTCCAACCATATAAATAATATAAACATCTTTGCTAGAAAACTAAGTCTGGATCTGAAACAGCTACATTGAAATATATTTGTACATTATTCATATTGTTTGTATTTTTACTGAAGAATATAGTTGTAAATAATATCAACATTTAGAAAATTATTTCCTAGTATAATATTTTTTTTACAATATTACATCTAAACTTTAAAAAACTTCCTCACTTAGCGATGTGTTAAGTCTCAATACAAAAGTGATCAGTCATTAAAAACTTTTTAACTTAACGCCCTCGGGACACATACGGTATTCATCAATTATAATTTAAGCTCCAAGTTACCAACTTAATTGAAAGGTATTGGTTTAAGTTTCATACTTAATTGGATTTAAAAGTAAAAGTTTTGACGCTCTTATTAAGGAAATACGTTGTTATAACTTAGACTTATAAGTAATAATGTCTTTAAGCTTTCCGAAAGATATCGAAATAGCTTTTTTTAGAATTTAAAATGAATCATAAACATCATTTTTTTACTGACACAAACCTACTTTTGTAATAAGTGCCATTGCATTTACTTAAACGATTTAGGAAAAAAATTACGTATTTTGAGATTTCTACAATTAAATGCTATAAATGTACCGTTGTTGGCAACATTGCCATGGGAGTAGGTATGGCACCTTTGTTAATTTAGGATAAAATTTCAACATCTTTTGATTAATATTTAAATATTTATAATTCACTAGCTGTGCCCGCGACTTCGTTCGCGCGAAACAGTGACTCATTATCCCCCTTTTCAACCCCTTACAACCCTTTTTTCGAAATAAAAAGTATTCCACGTCCTTTCTCAGGCTCTAGACTATGTTTGTGCCAAGTTTCACTTAAATCGGTTCAGTAGTTATGGCGTGAAAGCGCGACAAACAGATAGACAGAGTTACTTTCCGAGTTTATTTGAATGACGACAAGATGATAAACACTGTAACGTTCTTTAACATTGCCAAATTTTCCGGATATTTAGGCATTTTATTCAGTAGTAGTAGTAGTAGTAGTTGCCGTGCCTAAGGTAGGAAACCTTTGGCACGGCAATGTTGTCCGACACGGCTCAACATTACCTGCAGCTCACCAATCAATATTAAAGATACTTACCAACTTGAACTGGTAACGATACGTTATATTATACCGTTGAAGTATAACTACCTATACTACAAGCACAGCGGCGTGCAGCGTAGCGAGTAGTAACTACACGTTCATAGATTGCTCGTAGGCACTATAGGCTGTGATGACTTGATAGGCTGTGTTCAGACTGTTTTACGAGTATTCTGACATTGCCTTACACAAATTACGTAGATACTGTTATTATAGTTATGAAGCTTACCTCCTCTCTATTAATTACTGTAGCTACGGGTGTGGCGGCGGTGGGCTTTTGAAGCTATCATTAACATCATTATTATTTATTTATTTATTTATTTGATGTAATTTTTAATTATCTGATTTTTAATTTTATATTTTTTTTTCATGTAATTTGACAAAATTTACAATTTTTAATTTATAATTTTTAAATAATTTTTAATTTAATGTAGGATTTTTGATCTTTTAATTTATTTTTTATTATTTTCTTATTTTATTTGTCTATGTGTCAAGTGTCAAATGTATGGGCCAAGATGCCTGAATTAAAGGTTATTTTATTTTTTTTTATTTTAACAAAAAATATTCCAGAAAGCAAATAGTAATAGACAAAACGTATAAGTTTTATATCTCTGTAACGATTTATGTCATCGTTTTGAATCATTACCGTATTTTTGAAAATCATATTTAAATCATTACAACATGGTTGGTTCTGGCGTTGTGGTTAATAAATTTTATTGATAACCTTCAGTTTGCCATAAGGTAAGTAATATTTTTAATATGAAATATTATACTTATTAAAGCTATAGACTGGCCTTTTCTAAGAAACGTTTATAACGATTCTTCGTGCTATCGAATTCCCTAGACTCAGCATTAAATATTTACAAACTATTTTACCTTATGACACACTATGGAAATGCACTCTGATTCATATAAGTGACTGCTCACCTTTTACTAGAATGTATAAGTACGAGTAGTATTAATATGAGTAGTTATAATATTAAGAACGGTAGTTTTTTTTTAAATCTTTATAAAATAATACATGATATTGAAATGCTAATTGATTCAATGTAGTACCTACGTAGCTATAGTTTATAAGATAAACCCTGATGACCTGGAAAATGAAAAAAAAAACTGTGCTTTCTTAAAAATAATATTTACGTGTCAAGGGCTTATACCAAATTAAAACAAACGTTGTATTGTACATGAATGTGTATAAATTTCGTGAGTTACCTACTGCAAATCTATACTAATATTATAAAGCTGAAGAGTTTGTTTGTTTGAACGCGCTAATCTCCGAAACTACTGGTTCGAATTGAATAATTCTTTTTGTGTTGGATAGTCCAGTTATCGAGGAAGGCTTTAGACTGTATAACATCACGCTACGACCAATAGGAGCAAAGATATAGTGGTAAATGTGTAAAAAACGGGAGAAAGAAGTCACTATTCCACGCGGACGAAGTCGCGGGCAAAAGCTAGTTATATATAAACTATAGATCCCGGCGAACTTTATTTTATTGCCCTCGGCGGCCCCGTCCCCGTTTTCTATATTTTGAACCGTTTCAAACCTTCCTTGGACTTCCACATTATTTCAAGACCAAAATCATCAAAATCGGTTCAGCCGTTCTCGAGTTTAAGCTAGACTTACACAAATAGCAAATCATTTTTATTATATAGAAGATATAGATAGATTATAAATAAAATCGTCCCACTCCAATATAAACGCAGCCTTATCCGTCGCAGGCGCAGCTGCCCGATGCGCACTCGCTACCGGTTCTGTGGCTAACGACCCCCCTCCCCCCTCCCGCCGATCGCCCGAAACGGAAAATTTTATAGCCTTTATTAGCTCTGGCTGTTATTACGAGCTGCGGATTGATTTTGAAGATACATTCTGGATTTTACCTGTGTTAAAATGAATTGTTGCAAGTTTACAGAATTTTTATCACAAGACAATTGATTGAATTTAATGAATTGAAAAATAAGTAGAGTTTAATGAAGAAAATGAGGTTTGTGGGGAAGTTGCTGTTTTTTTTCTTTTTTATACGTACGCACCAAAGTATATTAAAATTAAGGCTACCAATGTTTTATGACAATACGCATAAGTAATTATATTATCTATGTGAATTTTCCAACAGTACGAAATGGTTAAAAGTCTTTCTGATTAGAGCTTTCGATTAGCAACCGAAAACTAAACTATGGAAATCGTTTATCTATAAAATAAGTCCTATACAAAAATCTAGTCAAGAATAAGTCCTTATTTCAATCAAATCTTTGCTCTATCCGTATCTATTTAACCTCATCAAATAAACTCTAACCTTAATCATTTGCCACATCAAGCCTATAAAAACACAACCTACGTATAAAATGCAAGTTGCATCAACTCGTAGCATCAACACGAAGCGAAACATAATATAAGTCTGATGCTAAATTTAAATATCATCGTGCGAGCGAGATGGAAAGTGTGCCCGCGCGCAGCAGACACAAAGAGCAATGAAGCTGCGGACATTGTATAATAGTATAAATTTCATTAGTTTGACCTAAAGCTGTTATGCGTTTGATGTGCCCTGCCTGCTTATTTGACACGTTGTATGAGCTTAACTCAAAAAAGCTGGATAGATAAAAATAGGACAGATTGAAGAGCTGATGTAATGAGCTTGAACTCTGATTCTGACTTAATGAGGTCTGCCCTGAAGGGTTAAGATTACATTTGGTTAAAGTTGTTTGGGGATGGAACTTTCTCCTTTCTAAATCGTAGATTTTTTGTAGTTTTCAATGAAGATGTATGGTAGAGGCTACATATCCCCATCCAACATAAATAACTTGTGTTATTGTACCTGGAGAGCTAATGAGTATATAGATACTAATAACTCAAACATAACAAAGGGCGTGAAGTTAGTTTTTCGCCTCAAAAAAGTAGATTTCTTCGAGTTACAATTATAATCTTTGACCTTAGCAGACAAAACAATGCCTTATCCATCTGCACTTACTCCACGAACTCAACAGACTAGTCCTGTGCAAGCGCAGAGCCCCCCTCCCCCCTCTCCACTTCCCCTCTACGCTGCCCGCGTGCGTAAATGTGACCCCGTATGATGAACTCTAACTTGTTCTCTTTTTGTAGTAGATGGGTTTGTTATTATACTACGGCAAACGGTCGCTTGTTAAAGTACTTAGATTCTGTGTGTATGGATGTGGGATAGGGTAGATAGGTTCCTTTGACTTGGTTGAGATGATTTTTAGGTAAGGAAGGAACCTTATCTCTACTGATGGAGTTTTAAACACACACTTACTTGATTTTTTTAAGCAAACTTTTCATATACTTTTAAAAATAGAAACTTTTTTCATGTTTAGACGGTTCGTAATATTTTTAATGTCATGATCATCCAGAAAAGTTGGGAAGACATTATTATGAAAATAATGCGTTAAAATTTCTTTGCATTCTTAATTTTGAGGCTTAAAACGTCAAATAAAAGGATTTGACATGCATGCAATTCAGTGTGGCTTAAACTTCAAAATTGGCGGATCAATACAACATCGTTGGCCGCTGTATTTTTTAAATACCAAGTCTTTTGGGCACCAAAATAATGTATCCAAATTAGCCGTGTGTTTGCTGCAAAATTTAACATGCTTGACATATTTTTACGGAAGATGCGACTTGAACAAATAGTACCGTAACAGGACATACCTAATACACCTCAGTAAGTATTGTATGCAGAAAATATTTTTTATCTAGTGGCGTTGGATAAATGCTAAGCTTGAATCTTAGATAGGTAGAAAGAGTAAAAGCCTCTTCAAAAATATTAATTTTGTCAGTTTTGATATTTTTGTTGCTGACTTAAAACGAGTACCTCGTTCGATTCTTCACATAATAAAAATACTATGCTTAAAAGTATAAACCCCTGTCCCTTCCTGCTGACTTCATATTGAGTTGAAAAAAACTATTCATATATTTTTTTTGTAGACACAATGGACCAAATATTTATGATCGAAGTTTTTGTTAAAAAAATAGTGCTCAAGATCGAGCCCCCACAAAAAGATGAGTACGAACTTAGAATGGAGGAGGAAGAGAGAAAGAGGGCAGCAGAAGCTTTAGCGGCAGCCGAAGCTGCTAAAAAACCGAAGAAAGGCAAACAAAAGAAGCCAAAGAAAGCAAAAGGAAAGAAGGGTAAAAAGGGCAAAGAACCACCAAAACCTTCAGAAGAAGAGATGAAGTATTTGCAAACCTGCACAATGCAGATGAATTGTCTCCCTCTTTTTGATTTCTACGTAGCTCACGATAACTTCGTTGCTCCACCACCACCTCCCCCTCCTGGCAAGAAAGGAAAAAAAGGAAAGAAACCCAAAGCAGCTAAAAAAGGTAAAAAGAAGAAAGGTAAAGGTAAAGTTCAGCCAAGAAAACTTATATTACCATCGGAACCTTTACCGCAACCCCCTTACTTTGGCGTTGGCAATTCTATCATGTTTCTTTCAAGACCTTCCAAATTGGATGAAGTACTGAGAAAGACACCTATTTATATCACAGTGTGGAATAGAGATGAAAATATGAACTGCATAGGTTTCTGTATAGTTGAATGGCATGAATCCTTTTTCGATTGTCTTCAAAAAGCAATGGACTTGAATCCTGTAAATATGGACCAAGCTGAGTACAGAAATACTATCAAACCGGAAATGGTCACTAACACAGTAGAGCTCACACGTCCTCTACAGTGCGAGGAAGATTTGAAGGCTTCTGGTGAAATTGAGTTCTTTATCAGATTGTCATGTCTGGGTAATAGAGTGATTAGTTATTTTGTAGCATTACCAGAAATGGAGAGATTACCTGGCAGGAAGTATCTGTCAGATGATTTGAAGTTGAAAGATCTCGAAGTGGTCAGGCATTGGGACGGGACTACAATAGACGCTGTGCCTCCGGTGGCGTATATTTTTGGTGCTCCGGATATTTGCAGAGAGCCTATAAGGCCAGCTGAGGAGCCGAGGGTATATGAAGACTTCGTTGCGCCGTTTACGCGTAGTGAGCTTGCAATTCTTTCTATGGGCTTTCCTAAAGGGCCTTGCGGTGGTACTAACTGTCTTAAGAGAATGGAGTATCGTGGTAGTCAGCACCAGTTCATTCCGGGGGAGACTGTGAAAGGGAAGTACCAACACGGCCAATTTGTAAACAAAAGAGATGTCCATGGGCCCTGTGGGAGACTGGACTGCCCTCTAGCCAAGAAGGTTCGTGCCTTTCTATGCAACGAGGGAATGTACAAGACGTGTCGTAAACCGTGCCCAAAAGATTATTACTAGTCAATTTACCTTGTTCAAGTTCTTATATATCAAAAAATAATAAAACCTCATTCACTACATCAATATGTTTTTAAATCATTTTATTGCTAAATAGTCATGGTAATACTATTATATATTTTAAGAGTAAGGTACACTATTTTGTCATTTTTTAAAAATCAAAGTATGGACAACAGCACGTTAAGATAAACACTGCGGTATCTGGTGCTATTGTAATAACTATGAGGGTTAGTTTTCAACAGAAATGTATATTATGATGTGCTGGCGACTGCACCTCTTCTTTTCACAATGTTTTTATTGTTGTTTGTTTAGTAATGACTCAGTTAGCAGCTTTCTCTTTTATTCAAAGTCACACCCACGCTCCAGCGACCTTTTGATGAAACAATAACACTTTCGATTAATGAGTCCACTAAAGTTATATTCTGGTAATGTGACACATCCTATAAAACTACACTTAACTACTGACATCATATACTCATAATATGACATTATACTGAAATAGCTGTAACTAAACCACGATTTGATAGTGAGATATATATATATATATACGCACACATGTAGTAAAAATTAGCGGTGATAAAAAATTCATAGAAAAGAATTGAATCGCCAGCAAATTTTTGATTCGATTCACTGCAATTATCTAACTCATACTCGACTTTTTCAAAAATCCAAAAAGTTCTGCAAAAGAGTTGGTATAAATCGCAATTGAAAACCAATTAGTTGTCCAGTTAAAAAATAACGGAATAACAGTTTGCACATTGTTAACAATACACACCTTCTGAGAAAAGATCAACACATTTGATACGCAATTACAATCCCTTGGCCCATATAGCCTTATTACTCACTGTGCAAAAAACTGCACTTTATGTTCAGAAAAGTAAAGGTGTTTTTCCTTAGAGGCAGATGTGTAACAGAAAGTAGGCTTAAATAAAAATAAAATAATATCAATCATTATGTGTGGTTGTCATACCTTGTAGGATCCAGGGTTCACGGTGAATGACTTTAATTTTTTTATCACAAAAATATTACATTACAAGAATACTGTTGTGTAGTTAATATGACTATGAATTTCAGGAGAGACCCGCCCATAGGCATAGGATTTGGATCCGTCCTTCGTCGATGTTTGACAGTCCTTTCGCACTCAATTTAACTACGAACATAATTATTTATGTCGCACCGACCAACACGGTAGCTCAATTATTGGTAGAGCATTTGGCCCGGTTAGCCAGAAAGATGATGGTTCGAGTCCTACCCGCGTGCAATATTTGGTTTCTTATTTAATCTTTTATGAATATAAATATGACACTGTGAGTTTTAAAAATATTCTAAACCATATAACATATTTTGTTTTTGATCAGAGAATCCTCGATTCATACGAGCAAAACCAGCCTACAAGGATCATAATCTTCAGTCAGACTTTGAGTATGCTCATTTACGAAGTCACGGTCTTTTATTTCGCACAAAGGCGGCACAATTAGTGTAGGGAATGATTTTATGGATTTTTAAATGGCCATTGTTTCTGTATCACAAAGATCAATGTCAGCGATTTTTGTATTTCGAGTTTTTACAAGATTTTACGTTTTGATTCTAATTGGGTACAGTACTTTTTGGGAAGGTACCGTTTTATTTGGCTCGTGGATGAAATTCAATATATGAATTCAGTCATTGATCATCAGTTATCAGTTACCTTTTTCATTTGGCTATAAACAATTTAATATTAGGGTAATAAATGAGTAATGATAGTTTCAGATATAAGACAGTAAAGATTAAAAAGCTTTAGGAAAAAAACTATGAAACCTTTAGGTACTTGATAAAACGGGTACTATTCTTCAAGATAAACATAAAAGCTACCTGCCATTTAATCATACGCTATCAACTATATGGCACAAATGTAAACAAAGCGACGAACAAAATGTTAATTCAGGCGATTAGCTCAATGTATTCAAATTGGCGCGCACAATGCACTATTATGAGTTGTTATCTGCAACATGATATGCTGGGGCTAAAGTAGTATGAGTTTATTAAACTACTGTTTGTAAAACTGGCGACAATACACCGACAGTAAATTGTTATAGTTATAAATATAAGTTCATATCAATTAAGTTCGTTATGTACATTAAGAGACAAAGGAAAAAAATAGTTTTAAAATTGCATAACAAGTACATTATGGCATGACATAAAATAAAACTGGTAGCAGGACAACCTGGGAAGTATGAACTTGCTAAATCATTTTAGAAATGTGTAGATTTTATTTTCTAATTTATGACATTGTGCAATTACTTACATATTTAGTAAAATCTCCATTTTTCTCATAGCATACTTTCAAGGAATGCACTGAAATTAAATGACCTGAAAAGACGATAACATAGACCACTGTACATGAGAACTTACTCAAAAAACTCAAACATCCGTCTCAAATTATGACCTTCAAAGCTCAAACTCCTGTTTTATGTAAGCTCGTGTCCTGCAAGCTTTACCACCAGAGGCTTCGCGGGTAGCTTTATTGCTCACTCGTGTTAGCAGGCGCTTTACAAGTTCCATGACAAAGTTTAAGTTATCGCGGGTAAGTTGTTATTTAGTGGCAGTAATTATAGTTGTGTCTGGATAGACCCCTAGTGAAAGTCGTTCGTTGAAGTGACTAATAAGGCTGTTGTAGTATTAATTTTAAGGTCATATTCCGCCATAGGCTAGTGAACACTAAGCAATGATTAATTTAATTAAAAAATTGCAAAGTATCAGATAGATAACGCTAACCTAGTAAATACACCTACTAGTAAAAAAATCATTCAGTATATTAAACGAATAGGTAACACAGATTAAGTCAAGTATGTAACTTACTATAGGTACTCTCGATTCTGACCAAATTAGTACAGACCTCTTTTAAGTGTCCTGACTTAAAAAAAACAAAAAAATAGGGACTATGAGAAGTGAAAACATATTTTTTTTCATACAGATGAACTAGCTAAAAGTTGTCCTGAAACACTTTGTATGGCTACATACTGATTTTAAATTGATGCACAATAAAAACGTGCAATAGTTACATAATTGAATCATAACTAGGTAAGTAGTGCTACCTTTCTTTATCAATCCAAACGAATAGTTAATTGAACTACGAGTACTAACTAACTTTGCAAATTCAAGTTCAGTAGTCATCAACATGAGTCATACTGTCTAATTACACATTAATAATCTTGCCGGCGACGTGTGTCAATTACAAACGATCGGTGGTGTATTGATGTATGACTCAATATGTACTTACTACCTTTTGAATAGTTGGAGCTGCCACAATGGTGTTAGCTGTAAGTGGCATGCCGTCTTCATAGTTATTACTGTTCCGCAGTAAATAGTGAACAAATATCTAAAAGCTCATATCAAGGAAACATAGGGTTATGTAGGAAAATTAAGTGTCCCTAATGAAGAATCTAAATTGTTACTACCTGTTAAATTTATTTATTTATTTTGGAATTTAAGCATAAACAAATGTAACATATGGCGTACTTAATGCCAAAAGCATTCTCTACCAGTCAACCATGGGTCTTAACAAAGAAAATACAGACTGAGCGAATCTATCATGCATAATTCACTGTATGTAGTGTGTTATATTTTTTAAATATATTAATTTAATAAATAATTAATCATCAAGATTGTTCGGGATATTCATTCATTAAGAAAACGTCTCGTCACTACTGTTTATTATCCGATAGGGCCAATGCACAAAATCAAGTTAGTCAATCAAGTTATTTGGTGAAAGTAAAGAAATGTGATGCCAATTGCCAATATAAACATGGTGTTAACATAGCATTTGACTTCTTTATCAAAGATGATACATCTAAACACATGAATATTTATAAAATGACCAATGTCCCACTTGAATTCAAATCACTGTCCTAAATACCTCAGAGTTGATGACAAATCCCAGTCAAAAGTAGTGAAAGGACATTTTCGCAAGCGACGAGCCCAAACAAGATGATGTAAGATCAAGTTTACTTTGCACGGATGACTAACTCTAAACTTGAACTTGGGACGTGGAAGAGTGTCGTAACCGAAATCGTATACAATATGATTAAAAGAGATATGTTGGATGATGAAATTGGAAAAATATGAAGAAATAAGTGATTTGAATTAGGATATTGAAATTCTTAGATGAACACAGAAAAGCAATAAAATAAGATTGGGAAATCGTTAACATTTACTGAAAGATAGCTTAAACTGTTCTATTTTATATGTTAACGAAACGTAGCAAAATTAACAAAAAGTCGAAACCACTTGACCATATGGCTCAAAAGTTATTTGTTTGATGTGCTTTTAAACATGACTCGGTATAGTTCACTTTGTAAGTAAGTTTGTTCGTCATGATATATTTGATTTGGAACTGATACTAATTGACTCTTGTTTTTGACTTACAATATTTACTGTTTGTTAAGTACTACGTAGGTTTAAAAAATAATTTGTAGTCTCTGTTTTCTTCCATATCTTGATGTTATTTACAGTAAGCAACGAGATAAGTAATCTATTAGCAAATGAATGCCGTGAAACTTTTAAATGAAATGGACAAGTCAAAACGCCGCATCCTCATATTAAAATCCGATGACTTCCAAATATTAACATTTTTAAATAAGACCCTCAATACTTCCATGTCCAAATGACACATCAAAAGTTTGATTAAAATTTAGCATCACACAAAGGTTTCCAAAATTAGTGTTTTATGAAAATGTTTCATTATAACATTGAATTAATTTTAACCCTTTCAGAGTCACGTGACCACAAATTGTGGACAAAAAGGCTTGTAGTATAGCTAATTGTTTGAAATATTTAAATAATTACATGTGAAGCCTTTTTGTGACAAAGTGGACCGCTTTTATTATATTCTAATTTTGAGCGACTGATATGAAATTGTGTATGTGTATGCGACTAAACATTTTGGAACTCAAATGTTATAATTAATATTAAAATAATTGTACAAGGGCCTGTGAAGCGCTGTTGGTTATATCTTTTATCAATTTTTTTCTTTTTTTTATGTTTTTAATACGTGGAGCAGAAATAAACATAGAAAAAATCAAATATCAACACCAAATAATGTAACGTAACAAATCTTTTGAATGTAAGCATTTAAATAGTAATAGAACACTCAAACTATTAAAAATAACTCCAAGTACACTTGTGTTTTTTCTTACTTTTAAAACAGTTTTAGTTCCTGTCCCTTCGCATATAAAAAGCACACCATAACTGTTGCAACTGTCAACACTTTATTTATACCAAATGACCAGACTATCATACGTAGCCCCTGTTTCAGAACTTTGCCTTACAGTTCAATAGTTTAAACTCTTACACCAGATTAGTATCTCAATAGATGACGCTAGTGAAAGTGTAAAAAAATGCGTCATCAATTTATCAACGCTTTGCGTTTTACTCACTTTGACGAAAATTTATTAATACCGTACTCTACCATACCACCATCAACTTTAATAAATAAAAAGATCCAACCAATTACTTTCTAAATCTATCAAATAATTTTTATGCACAAAAGAAAATCTACGGTATTCACGCAATATGGATTGTTTAACGTTTTACTTCCATTTGTTTTAAACCTGACAATCCACCCTTTGCTTCTCAAAGTTTGTTGTTTAAAGACTCGGATAGATTTTCTGTGCTGCCAGTGCCGTTTGCATACATAGAAGATTTTTTTTCACAATCATTTCGCTCTTGTGGCGCCAAAAAATTGCGTTTATGGTTTAGGTGACTCGCGTCGCTGCGCCATCTACTTACATACATATCTGAGTTCTATAGTCTAACGATACCGAACGAAATACGTCCGGTTTCATTAGTGCAGGCCCGGACTCCAAATTAGATCAGGGTGGAACTTCAACTGTTCTGGGTTACAGATCGGTAAGAGCAGTTAGAACATTGCAGTTATTTTTTTTTTATAATAATAGTCCCCCTAGCCGATTTCGACTACGGTGGCCAGTCACAACGACTAACCGACTGCGCGGGACATATTATAGTGTACAAGTGTGTGCGCAAACACAGGTGCACTCTCTATTCCTTTCACTCTCATAGCCCGATGGGACAGCAATCTGACACGACCGGAGAGAGATCAGGCGCAGGACCAACGGCTTTACGTGCTTTCCGAGGCACGGGGGTGAAACACCGCCAACTTCCAAACTCCGGGCTACCCTGAGAATTTCTGAGAAAAACTCCGGTACATATTTTTGGCCCGACCCGGGAATTGAACCTGGGACCTCTGGCGCAGCCGGCGCTTTTAAATGCGACCCTCTCACCGCTGCGCCACCGAGGCAGTTGGCAGGCAATTTTTTTTTTATATTATCTAGGCAAACATTTGGCCACAATCTCACCTGATGGTAAGTAAGTGATGATGTGGCCTTGGATGGATCATGCCTGACTAGTAATAGCCATTTCACTCTTTTCTTGAATTCAAATAAAATATTTGTAATATTTTCTTTTAGATTGGGTAAGTCTCAGCCAAGGCCAGAGATAGAGCTATCAGTAGGCTAGAGATAGAGCTATCTATCAGTAGGCCAGAGATAGAGCTCACGTAGAAGAAGCCTTTTTACCCGGACTTTACAAATAAGAGTTGTAATCATTGGAAAATGCTGAAGTGTCTAGTTAGTGAATGATCTACCCTTTTAATTATTTATATTGATTATATGATAAATCTATACTTTCGCACCTTAATATTTTTAAATCTCAGGTGCAAGAATGCTTTTTTTTAATTTTATGTTTTACACATTTGTTTACAACGTTACGATGTACGATGTGGAACTAGCGTTCCCGGCGAACTTCGGGAAACAAAGTTCGCCTTTTCATGGTGACGACAAATCGTGAAATCATGAAAATCGGTCAACACGTTCTCGAGTTAGAAGTTGTGTCACTAACACGACTTTCTTCAATAAATTAGATTTTATGTTTACAAAAAAGAAAAAAAATAAGTACTCTTGATTTTTTTAAGAAAAAAAAATTAACACTGATTTAAGAAGTGGAGACGTTAGTTAACAGAAAACATAATAACTATTTTCATTGTAACCTGTTGCTTCAATTTGTACTGTAACTGTATCGTTGATTAGTTCTGGTTAGTTTAACTGTTATCGAAATTTTGCATCTATTGGAAGTTCACTTGAATGGCAAGTGATTAGGGTAATGAGTTAAGTTTGGAGTTAAATAATTGTTATTTAATAATGCAAATACTGAACAGGTTTGTTTGGATAGTTAAATAAACAGGTTTTTGTACAATTTAATTTAGAGCAAGCTCTTATAACAAATCATTAAAAAATATTAAAGTTAAATTACCTATACGGGTAAAGTCTAAAGTCCTAAAGTCGCTTGTTTGATAAATTTAGTAAAACATTTATATACCGTATATAGAAAACTTTGACATTATATACAGGTATTGTTCTGGTCTACTTTAAAATGTATATACCACAAAATTTATTCTAATTATTTACGGTAGAGACGAGCCATTTTTTATTCCACACTACTGCTACTGTTTTTCTGTGTTTTATTTACCAATGAAAAAAGGTTTAATTGTTTATATTTCTAGATTATTCATAAAAAAATAGTGGCCAAAGAAACTACCTAAACGCCATCAACATCAAAACGTTCAAACAGCTATTTATCTACGACTGCTATACAAACTTCAATTGTCGGTCAAACTTAACCTGTGTTTATTTTTTACTCTATCCCTTTGTCGTGAGAGTGTTGTATCGGTGAGTCATCTGCGCCTGCGCAAGTAGTATAGGATGATGATTTTGGTACTTTCCTTTTTTGTTTTTACGAGTTTTACAATCATTTACTGATGTAACTTAGCAAAATTTAAATCAGCCATTGTTTGTGATATTTCTACATACATAATATTTGATTCGCCGTTTTCAATCTTCATCATCTTCATCATGGGGTGCCATCTTACTTACAAATTATCAATAATAATAATAATCTTTCACTCTTTCTTACAAATAATCTTCGTAAGTACGTTCCAGGCAGGATCTTAAGTGATTATCACAGTGTTTTAAGATTTCATAAACTAAAGCATTTATTTATGGCCATAACATGATAGAGAGAGGAATATAAGCTTGTTTGTATTTATGTCACTTGTAGATATTATTCCTTATTTGTATTGTAAAGTAGGTTTTAGGTTCGGGATTGAGTAAAATGAATTATTGACAACCCTCGAAGTATTTACAGGACTAACGTAGTCCAGTCTAGACAAATCACATGTTGGAGTACACTTAATACAGGTTTATTAAGTTAGCAGCAAAGTGATAAGATAAGCATCAGATAAAATTTTTAAATCTGTACTCATGACGTGTAAAGGAACAGCAATTGACTCTTTGAAAACATAATCGGACTCTTATTCAACATAATCGCAGCCAACCACCATATCTGGTGGCCATTTACCATCCGCCACCTGTGACACGCTATTAGCCCACAGATCAGCCCTAAACGGGTGACCAAATCCATGACATTCTTCTCTACACATGATAAAACTTTATCTGATGCACAAAATTGCTAGAAAATTCCACGTAAGACTAACTTTGTATCGGACATGGTCTAGTAGAGAATCCGTAGAACAATATTTTGCTATGAACTGAATGCTACGTTCCCATGACTTGAATGCAACGGTTTTCTGCTTTTTATTGCAAAAAACCTGTTTGAAATCTAGAACGCGTTTGTTAAAATCAGTGCAAAAAATAGCTTTAGGCATCTTAAGCCGGTCACTCACAGCAGAAATTAAATTCCGAATTAGATCTTTTGTAACAAAAATATAATGTACACGTATTCCTTAAAAAAATACTTAATTTAAATGCCTTGCAAAAACAAATGTTAGTAATTACGTCGTTTTTTGGAGATATTGTAATTTGAACTGGCCTGCTTCTAAAATAAGCCTAAAATATTATATTGCACATTTAATTTCCCAAAGTATATTTAACAAAAAATCAAAGACTTTCATTCAAAACACCAGACCCTTATTTTTCACAGCCCCAACTTATTGATTGTTTACATGACATCATCAACATACCGTTACACTCTACGTCAATCAATTAAAGCACCCTATATGCGATCTGATGCAACAGATAAGGAGCACACACAGCGTTTTTACGCGGAGCCACCGACCGCTCTACTCCGTGACTCATCGGAACAGGAAACCTTGGAGACGGCATGGGAATAATAATATTAATCTGTTATGGTTTACTATTTTGAGAATATGAGTAATAATAACTAACCTTATAAAACTGTAAAGAGCCCGAACATTGATAAAGGTTTGATGTTACTTACATAAAAAATACTATGTTATTAGTTATCAATGAGTTTGTTTGTATTTTAGAACTATTAAATAATAGGAAATACGACCAATAATATTTATAAAGTATCTAAAATTAATTTAATTAGCTTTAAATGATACAATTAATATACATGAAACAATACTAAAAATGTATAAAAATAATGAACGTAACACAATTGGATAAGTTTACTTCAAATAAAATCAGACTTGACTCTATGCCATTTTGTTCTTCCGCACTGTTGGCCAAACCCGAGACGATGTCTTCAAACATTTTTTTATCTATTTGACGCCGAAAATATTTAGCTCCTAAACGATTCAAATTATAATTAGGCCCTTTTGAATTGTGAACATCGACCACTATAATTTTACTTTTCAAAATTGAAAATGTTAACGAATTTAGACTTTAATTACTTCCATTTAAAGATAAATATTAATTTCTGTGAAGGCGGAATAGCATGGGATTCAAAATTGCTCCTTGGTTGACCCAACAAAATTAATATGATCCAAATGACCAATATTAATCTTGAAAATGTCTCCCATTGTAACTACGTGATTGCCATAAGAAGTAACGTTTTTTCTTTAATGTTTATTAACTAGTGCTATTGAAAAGAGTTGAAGCGTTCAGATGACTTTCGAAAAGCGTTTGACAAAGATGTATTAAGTTTAATTATAGTTTTTAATGGAGTTTTTTAGGTAGATGATGCTTTTGATGTCATTGCGGTAGGTCAAGATGAAGTTGTATGTTCTTTCTTATATGTACTTATAAAAAAGTATTAATATAATATTGTTGCTTAGTGTAAATTAAATAAGCAAAAACTCTCGACGTAAAATATTAAACTGTTTATTTAATGATTTTTACAATATTAACGGATGTTGCGACTTTTTTGTCTACAGTTTCCCATGCAGTTATTGCCAAGAAAATTAAAAAGTTAATTGAAAGCTTGACAATGATTGAAGAAATTTTCTGCTCTGATTTATACTATTTAAACGTTACAATGTATTTTATATCTGTAGTTAAACGTTTAAAAATAGGACCTAATAGATCATACAAAGTTTTATTCAAACTAACGGTCACAAAACGTGACAATTCAGCTATTGTACTATTTAACTGTTTGAATGTAACTGTTAAGGATTGACAAAAGTGTTGCCAGTTTATAGCGTGTAAATCAAATGTGTAATAAATTTTGTTCGACTCGTTTTTAATGTGTTTTATGATGAGATGCCGTAACTATTAGACGTAAATAGTTTTTTATGGGTTATGAATTTAATGCCATCTTTTTGAGACCCATTAAAAATGAAGCTTTAGCTAGAGTAAGTCTTTGTGGTAAGTTTTTGCTTACATAGTAAATATTGCTACATACACCAAGAACAAAATCATCTTGAATTTGTGTCTCAGTTAGTAATAAAGCTTATGGAATCGTTAAGGAAATACGAAAATAAATGTTTTAGGTCATTTAAAGTTTGTCTTATCATTCATGTTTAATTGATGATCATCAAAATATTCATGGCAACACTCACTTGCACAGTGTCGGTTTATTTCGTAAAGATATGATTTTGTTATTTCTGAAGAAATTATAAGCTCTATTATCAATTTAAAACTGTGGAAAGATACTCCTAACTGTTAACTACAGCCCAGATACGGCAACCATAAATCAGTGAAAGAAATCTTTACTCGCCAAATCCGTAGTAAAATACATTGTAGACGAATGTTAAATAGAGTAATGAAGTATTTTACTGGTTGTTTCGGGGTTATTATCAGTATTGAAGAATAATGGCTGCTTATTAGCTTACAAAGTTGCCTCTGTTTGATGTTTTTAAATGGTGCTGTGAAGTGCATTACACTTAGAAGTACTTAGTATTTCATTCCATAATAATATCTGCATTTTATCCCTACTTGATATATCATTACAAAATTTTTGATACAATACTCTTGGGACTTAGCTGTAGGCAGTGTAGGCTAATAACGGGGTCACAGGTGGCGGATAGTGAACAGCCACCAGATATGGTGATTGATGATGATGACTCTTATCTTAATAGTTGAATTCTTCATCAGAACAGAAGTCAGTTGAAAAATAGAAGATGTGTGCATATTAATTGATTTGCCTAGGGTCAACAATTAGGATAAGCTTTCTCAGAAGATATCTGCTCATAAAGTAACATCACAATGCCAAAACAAAATCTACATTTACCACAAACGTGTGTAAATGGCCGTAGCAGGTCATCAACCGCGTCGATAGTTTATTGTGTAATTTAAAAAGCACATTATGATTAAAGTTGTAGAATCAACGCGTTATCGGTGATGACGAAATGTCCACAAATGAGCGTGTCGTACCTACTGTTTGCTGAAGATAAAGCTTTGCTTGTGGTTCAAGTTATAAGCAATAGTAAAACATGAAGTATAATAAATGAAAGTAATAAGAATGTATAATAAATAAAATGTGCTGGTATATTAAATACTTTGGAGGTCAAAGTTTGTTCATCCGTTATAAAGGTTTAATATAAAAGATTTCACGGACAACCGACATACCTTCCTAGTGAGAGCATAGGCCTAGAGCCTCTAAGATTTTATCATGATCAAGGTTTGTTTATTAACATTTTATAAATTGACGATTTGACCTGTATCTTGCTTGATGCCATTCAACTTTACTCAAAATTTTTAGTTAATGAGGTACCTTAAGACCCATTTACAAAAATATTTAAGGAAAGAGGAGTCTGTGCAAGAGTGTTGTGATATAGAGAGGATTCAGACTTTATTTGATCATCAAAAGTATTAGTGTTTCTTATTTCCAAAATTTGATTCCCTTCTTATTGGAATTGGTTTGGTTTCTCTAAAAAAAGTAATAATATTGCTTATATCACATGGTAGCATCCTATACTTTTAACGAGCAATTCTTGTATGTATATTCTGGATCTCAGAAACGGCTTTAACGATTTTAATAAAATTTTGTGTGTAGCGGGTTTCGTAGGATAAAAATCGATCTAGCAAGGTTTTATTTTCAATGTTACAATAGCTCAAGTGGGTAAGATGCGGTCTCGAAACTTGGACACATGCGTCCGAGTTTCTTTTGCTCTCTTTACATTTGCACTCCAATGGGTCAAAACTTTTTTCGTTTATTTCTTTAAAATACCGAGTAAAGCTCGGTCATCCTCAGGCATTATTTTATTATTATAGAACTAACACAGAGTCTATCGTAGATTTCAAACTCTTTCCTCGTCATTTATTTTCCAACTTGCACCACCAAAGCTCATAGATAAAACAGTGAGCTGACAAATTTTAATAAAAACTTCTTTGTATTAGTTGAGAGTTGTTACAAATTTTATGGCGACAGAACCAATGTAATCGTTGTAGAATACTCGATAAGGATTTCACTCTCTTTGTTTGGGTTTATTGACTTTTGTACTGATTCACCTGAGTTTGAAGTTCAGATGTTGAGTGATTTTTAGTGGGGTTTAATGGGTGATAATTATTACGATAGAGAGATAGAGGGTGAGGGAGGGTAATGATCTTAGCTTGTGAATGACTCTGTTGTTCAATAAACTTGAGCACACCTGTGACTTATTTAATGAACGTACTTAGAAATTTTATTTTGAATACAGACTTTGTTTTACTAATTCAGTAAGACTAGGTATTAATCTGATTCTGCGTTCCCGTTACCTGAAGTTATTTCGAATTTGACAAAACATTAAGTAAATGATGGTGTTTTTTTTTTATAAAAGTTTTGTATAAGATTTTAGATGTATTTTATTGTTCGTACCTAGTGTAGCATAGCCTTATAGAAATTGGCAGGAATAATTACAAGGAATTGTGAGATCCTCAAAAAACGTATTTTTCGTGAATATTTAATTGAAATTCACCCGTAGTTTTCTCTCTATTTCTTTTCCACCCTATGTAGGGTCGGCTCTTTTAATTCATTTGTGCTAGGCAATTGACTTTACTGTTTTGTTGATATTCTGTGATTTGGTGCTAAGAAAATTGACTATGTATTCTGCTTAAAACATCGTCACTTACACTAATAGACGGTTAAAGTAGACGTAATTTATGATTCATAATTGTGTGCTATCGTTTCCCGGTTTTAACATACAATTAGCATATATTATGGGCCATTACTTCAATGGGCAAGATAATGTTATGGACGGGTGTGGTTGAGAATACTTTAATTACGCTGTTAGGTACCAATGGATAAGTGTTTCAAACTCGGAGACAAAATGAAGTAAAGTTACATGTTTACACATGTGCAGATGATACAGTTTAATAAATATACAAGGTTTATTTTGAGATTTTAATCAAGTGACGTCTATTATGTTATACTCGTAGGTAATAATCTGAAAAATGAGGCTTTGTATATCACTTTTGCTACTCCCAAATATTCAGAGACCACTATACAATACATAACTTTTTTATCTAAAAGTTCCATTGATTTTTTTAATCTGCAATTTCTCATGTCAGGAAATCCTGAAAACTGTATTATCGGAATTGCTTGCAGCAAAAATATTTTCATTCCAAACATTTTATCATTACTTCAGCAAGTAAATAACAATTCGTAATCCAAACCTGCATGCACAGTGGTGCGAGGTCGGGCCAAAACACGTAAGTCATAAAATATTCATTCAACTGAAGGCTGCTTTTGTTCCAGCCACATATTAGTCATAAAAGACATGCGGGTATTACGAAAACTGCATTAGCTGGAAATATGACAGTTTCAGTGCAGTTCCTGAATGTTTTATTAGTCCAAGACTCTTTACGGCTTTTATTTGCATTGCATTAATTTTATTTAGGAAACGAGAACAGTTTTAGCCTCAACTGGCTCACGTTTTTAAAAAACAAAAAATCTATTATTTACTGGCAATAATTTAATGAAGCGTACTACTCGTACTATACGCTTTATTTGTACAAGTAAGCATGTCTGATCCAAGAATACCTAAATGTAATTACCAACAATAGGTGCTTAAATCGTGCTTCTATAGTAGCATACAAAGTTCACGTGTCCTTTGTTCAACAAAATAATCAATAAAAAAATTTAACTGTCGATATTAATAACCCTATTGCTATTAGTATGTGTGAACAGAGAATGACTAGCGAAAACCACGATTAAAATTGTATAATAGGATGCAAATGACTAAGCTCGCACCAAACAGTCGTTCAGTAATTTGGTAGCTAAACTAACTCTATTTAGCTGTCCTTCAACCCTTTTCAATGTCATTAAGTTTAATATCGCTCTTATGATTTTAACGATAAGAGCTAGAATATCGACAGGTAATAATTGAGAACGTAGCTAATCGATCAATGATAAATGTATGCATCGCAGGTGTCCGAATGATTTGGCTTTTTTTCCGAAACCGTGCGTGATTCGGGGCATTGTGCGATGACAGGCTATTGTCATCCAATCCGGGTGTTTGGTAAGTTATTGCAGTTTTGGTGCAGTATTACTGGTATGGATATAGTTTTTTGTGTGCATTGAAAATTTATCTGACAGTAGGTATTTCAGAAATTGTACTCACCATTTTCAGCAACTATGATCCTGAAACAAAAATACATTAGGATGTTTTTTTATAATAAAGTAATGGTTCCAGAGAATGTCTTTTCACCTCAGGTTCCATCCCGCCTTAACACGTTCCGGGACAGTGAACTCCTAAAGGGAAAACAATAAAACATCTATTGCGTCTGGAATAGTGTCCCGGAACGTGTTAATCGTTACTACCCTGTTGGGGCCAAGACTTAAAGAAAGAAAGAAAAAAAATATGAAAATTGGTTCAGCCATTCTTGAGTTCAAAGTAGAGTAACTAACACGACCTTATTTTATGTATAAATATAGATACTAACTTCAGTATTTGAATAAATAAGCTACAAAAAAGACACATATTTAATGTAAAAAGTTTTTTACAGTACTATACTCAGTATTCACAATAATTTATCAAAGTAAGAATCATTGTACTATGTAGCGATAACCAAACCTTTAGTCAAATGAAATGACAAACATAAAAAGGCCTTAGCATGTTGGCATATACCAGACATACAATATACAGACGTCTAATCCTTCTCTTCTCCGCAATATACTTCCAAAACAGTACCAGACTCCAACGATTAATGTTCCTCAACACCAAAGCCACTATTATCATGTGTTTAGGCAAATGACTGTAGACGTAGCTTTGCAGCGGTTCATAAGTGAGAATCATATTTCGCGAGCGAATGCGGCGCCGAAACAATACTGTAATCTGTAGAGTCAGAAGGAAAAGTCACTTTGGGATATAAATGCTCCGATTCACGAGCAGATGTATTAGGTAAAAAATATTTTTCTAGTACTTAATTAAAGTAGATAGGTATACTTAAAAGATGAAATAAGAAACCAAAAATTGCGCTCGGGCGGGACTCGAACCAGCATCTTTCTGGCTAACTGGGCCAACTGCTCTTCCAATTGAGCTACCGTGCTGTCGGTTGACCGCGCGAAATTCTTGGTCTGATGGATACGTCATTGCGTGACGTTGACACTGTGAGTGTTAAAAACATTGTAAAACCATTAGATAGGTATAGTTTCTTTTGCTCTGAGTAGTTTAAGCTGTAAAAAAATAACGTAATAACAAAGTAACTAACGCAAGATATCCAGATAACGACTACTACGACTACGTTTGCAAACGGCAAAAACTAGCTCTTAATTGTTTTTTTTTTGCCAATATTATTTGTCTTACTAGCTTCATATATTTTCGTACTGTAATAAAATAGTTATATTCGCGAGTGTACAATGCAAGTCAGTGTAGCATCAGTCACGGTGCAATATTCATTAGCGTTGCCACTATTAATTCTGCGCTGATGCTCGCCATTGTACTAAGGCTTCGCGGCTGCAGAGCTGGGTTTGTCAGGGTTGCCAGCACAATAACAAGACTACCACACCACAACCACAATTTAGAAAAGAATTCTGCGCTAAGTACGAAAAGAGCAGATATTAGAAAAGTAATAGAGTCGATCACTAGAGCCAAACTCTTAAATAAATGGTTTTGTTTTTGAATAGTAGGACATATTTTTTCGCTGCATGTCTTAGTTTTAACTTTCTCTTGTTTGTTATTATTAAACAGAGTTTAAGTAACTCTTTAATTGATGATGATGATGATAAAGGTACTCTAAATGAACCAGAAGGAACACGGACATTTAAATACCGACTGATAAATACACAAACGAGGCAACGGCAACACCATCAGGGCCTCAATTCCGCTAAATGAGTTGTCACTAAGTTGTGCATTAGGTGTAACTACTACGAAAGTGCAATAGATAGATCTTGCTATTCTGCTGCCTATTACCTACCTTTCAATGCTGCTGACTTTAGGCACACGATGTGTCACAATAGCACAACTGTATGGCTACGGTAGTCCAATAGTAGATGCCGAAAATACGCAAATCGAGGGGCAGGGTCCATCTGTCTAGTCAGAATGATTGGAGAATGATCATGTATGTATGTACACCCACACGGACTGGCAGACTGATGGAAATTTAACTGTGAATATTTTCCATCTTTCTTGTGTCAGTCACGTCAGTCTGATGGACTTGACTGATGTCCAACTGAACATGTAACCTTCGCCTTACGTCTAGTTGAGATTGAAAACTGGGAGTCAAAACCAAAATGGTACCTATGATAATTTATCTTGTCTTATTCTTGGTTGTCATTATAGTCATCCTCAAGTTGTGATCATCACCAATTTGATTTGATTAGTCTACTAATATGTGACTGTCATGTAAGCTGGATTTTACCAGTTCCATAGCGTAAGTAATGGAACACACCTTTTTTTTCGACTGGGACAACTGACTGGGGTGGGTATATCGGGTATACCCACTAAAAACCAGTCGGTATTCTCCAGTGCCATATAAGGGGGGTGTACCTGGTGTAACCTACCTACGAGTGATATCTATCACACAGACACCTCAACCTACATACTGTTGTCATCCAATTTAAATCCATACAGCCTTGTCTGAGACTACCTTTAAGCTCATCCATAATAGATCTTACGCGACAATTTTACTGGCAAATAGGGTGATTCTGCATGAGAATGATTCATGTGGTCTTGACACTGTTGCGTACAAATCATTGTCACATCACGCTCGTGTGACAAGGTGGGTTGACATGTGACTGTTGTCACCTGTTAGCAGGAGTGACCAGGGATATGTTATGCGTATATTTTCTTTTCAGAATCAAGGATAACCATGATTATCCTTCACTATAGCATAGATAGCACTATGTTACAGAAGCAACCACTATTCTTATAAGAAACCAAAAATTGCGCACAGGCAGGATTCGAACTCATAACTTCTGTATATTCTAAATCAAGGACCATAATTTTTTAATATAATGTTCGTACTATGAATATAAAACAAGCACAATCATATGACGTTCAAAGGTCTTACTATGTGTATTCAATATTATTCCTTGACAAGTTAATGAAAGTTTCAGAATGAAATATAATGTTTTGTCACTACGAACTTAATAATAGTTTTTACGTAGGCTGCACTTGCAAAATTAAACAGGCTTGCCAATGTGTCAGTGGCCGAGTGGTATAGGCTTGCGTCCGGGTAGCGTAAGACACGGGGTTCGATTTCTTGTCTGACACAGATGCTTTTTACAACTGCAATTTATATTATAGAGTTTCAGAACATCAAACCTTCGAGGATTTTTATTCAACAGTCTGGTTATCATCATAGTTATGATATAGAGGTGAATATGATTTAAACGGACGTAAATACGTTCAAAACATGTACGTATGTTTATGGCCAACTCAGACCAGTAACCGCGACCACTGGAGAAGTTTGGGGGAGGCTTTTGCCCAGCAGTGGGACAGTAATAGCTAACTTAAAAAAAAAGATACGTCCAAAATATGAGATACCCTAGTATAACTTTTATAAATTATGAATTTTCGTATTATGCCAGCCCTACAACCATTTCGTCCAGTCCTGCCGCCGAAGCCAAATGATTAATTGCTGTATGAAGCTCGTTAATATCCTCAACATCGCGAAAAACTGTGAAACTGATGCAGTTTAATTAAATTGATACGTCAAATACGCCTTTTGCTTGTTGTGAGGTTTGTTCATTTGTTTGGCCGCGGCCCCATCTCTACGGCGCCGTGCCGTAGAGATGGGGCCGCGGCCTTTCGGTCTGTTGTTTAATTTAATATTATTATTATATTATTTATTGGATAGTGTTAAACAGGGTTTAATAAATTTGAACAATCTGTTACAGGTCAAATGTAGTTCTAGTAATAACAAAAAATTTGACAGTTGATCTAAAATGAAAACTAAAATAAACATCTATAAAATTCTATAAAGTGGTCAAATTGTTAATCTTGTTATTTCGTCATAAAATAGATAGTATTTAACAAATCGAGACATATTTTACAAAACTTAAATACCTACTTATTATTTAAATGTGTATAGTGTTACACAATGTGTTTGATTCTCGTAATATTTTATGTCAACCAGCAATCACGTACATTCAATATTACAAGAATTTCAGTCGATAAGAATGATTATTCCTTAAAAGTTCGTTACCACATAAAGTATACACTGACTTAAATTGTCATTTGTCTAAAAAAACCTGTCCGTACAAAATTGTGTTTGCAAAATTATGCAATTTCTTTTGGGAAACACTATTTGGGAATATTCACACACTTGCCGTGTTGCATTCGTCTAATCCCTGATTTGAATACGTCGATTTTAGAATTTGCATACGGAAATTGCACCCATTGCACCTTGCAACACCTGACCTAAGCATTATTAGAGATCCGTGAATAGAAGTTTTCTGTGAACTTGGATTGTCTAAAAAAAATTCAAAGTTTTTTTTAAATATTTTAATAAGTAGTCCAACTGAAGCCAGCATAGCATCTTATCTTTTGATAGTATTTATATGGTAGCTACAACCCAATTTAATTTGTGGCACTAAGTGTAATTATATTTCCTCCGCTAAGCCATATTCATTTCATGTTACGTCACAAACATGGCAGTATTATATTATTTAAAAAATTGAAATAAGTAACAACAGTGTACAATAAACTAATCCTACCACTTTAAAAATACACGGAACCCCTAGAATACATTACGCGTGGTTATGTTTACTCACGATACTTATCAACAAAAAAAACACTGCACAAAAAATGTATAAAAAATCACACTCTCACACTCAATTAGGTGATTGTCCGACAGAAAAAAACACAATAGTATAATACCCTAACATTTGTCAGAAAGGAATTATTCAGATTGGCTGAGGCAAGGCGTAATGCAAATTCCGGCTATCTCGTCCAAACGAGGGTCGCATCTCATCTCTACCCGATCCTATATCTACCCAATTTTAATAAAAATCATTGCAAATAATCACAACTGTATCCAATTTCGATCTAGAAAAAAGAAAGAAAATAGATAGTTGAAAAGAAAAATTAAAAAAATATTGAAACAAGAAAAATTTTGGGTCGCTAAAAGAAAATATTTCCTATGCTAAAATTTGGAGATAAAAAGCTTCATTTTAAATACGTACTGTAATTTAGAATGTGTTTTTTAATTCTTTTATTGGAAATTGTAGTGTTATTCGGAAATAGTGTTTTTTGGAAATTAAAGTGGAATGTAACTTGTATTTCAGATTTTAGAGATATTTTTTGTCATATAATTATTAGGTACTTTTAATGTCGATTGTTCGAAAAAATTATAAAATCAAATTGAAGCATTTTTGTAACGTTTATTTTTTATTATTATTTTGGCTGTAATCATTTCGGATGGAGTTGGGAGTTTTAATGAGGAATTTTTAAATCAAGTAGAGATGAGATCGGGTAGAGTTGGGATGCTGCCCAAACCAAACGAGGATTTTATACGGAATGCACCCGAGATTCTAGCTGTCTCAACGTTTGAAGCGTTTGTGATTCCACAAGGAATTCTACTTGGATATCTGTGGGAATGTGGGAATATAAATAATAGCGTTTACGTTTTGGAAGATTAGTTTTGAAAATCTTGGTGATTTTATATAAAAGTGAGTAAAGTTTAAGGGCTATGATACTGAGCACAGAAATGATTTAGATTAAAAATGTTTGTATAAAGTAAGTACCTACTGAACAGAGAACATACCCGACGCGCAATTTGAATACCAATTTGTGATTGATATTCGTTGCAATCTAAATTAAAAAAAACAGCATTTACTCGTATGATAATCTGAATCTTATTATAGCTTGCACTTATTCGCCCAGCAGGATTTAGAAACTGTGTATAATTGTATACTGTAAGAACTACAGAGAAAAAGACGAATGACGAAGTCCTAAGCATGATTAAGGAAAAGCGGAAATTAATAGAGACGTAGAAAGTAGACGAGGGCGAATGCTGGCACACCTGATAAGTCACGACATCTTTATCAAAACTATAATAAAGCGTAGAATTGAAGGAAGAAGGAAGCAAGGAAGACCAAGAATGAGCTGTATTCAGCAAAAGTTAAATTTCGGGTCGTATCAGGAGGTCAAACAACTGGTGAGAAATGAAAAAAAGCTCAACCAGAAAGAGCCTAGCTCTTGAATATAATGATGATGACTTCAGGAACTATAAGTAATACTCTTGCTATTATATTACAAGACAAAACTCGATTTATCTTCGTAGGACATTTTCTAACTTATAAACATTGTTTACATCGGATTTCAATACTACATAACAATAGCCTACAAGCGAATTACAAATGGTAATACCTTCTACCACATTCTATCGCCAGTTAAGGACACACTACACATGACAAAACACCCGTCAACCGTCAATGTATCACATGCTAATCACGTGAAGACGTTGGTGATAATATTCTCACTTGATCCTTATAGTGATGTGAAAGTATCGATTGTTTGTTTATAGATAAATATAACGTTGAGACTTATATCTATGATGTTCTATCATTGGTTTCTATGCTTACTTCTTATAAACAATACTAAAAGTTGTTTTAATAGGATTCAAATTATTTCGAAAATTTGTCAATGCAAAAAAAACCGGTTAAGTGCGTGTCGGACCCGCGCACTGAGGGTTCCGTGCCAACCTTAACTGAATTCAGGGTCCACTTACTTTCACTGAACGAAAACATCACAATATATTGCGACAGCAAAAATAACTTTGTTTTTCATAGTGTTTGTATGAAAGACAAAGTTATATTTGCGGTTGATAAAAATGTGCAATATCTCAAAAACTACTGATTCAATCTCCTTCAAACTAATTTTCGTTGCAAGTTTTTGTTGAGATCTACATCATTTAACTTTTTCAAATTTTTCACTTTCTTAGTTCAAAAGTTAGATGGGGGGACGCCCATTTTACCACTTTGGAAGCGTCTATATCTCAAACCTTACACTTTTAGAAAAAATGGTTTTAGAAACCTCAACATCATTTTAAAAGACCTATCGATAGACACCCCACACGCATAGGTTAGAGTAAAAAAACAATTTTAGATTTTAGTTTTATGTATGTGAGCCCCCCATTAAATATTATTTTTTCTTACTTTTTATATCTGAATCGGAAAGCGGTGAACAAAATACACCTACTTACTAAGTTTCAGCTATGTGATGCTTATAGTTTCAGAATAAAGTGGCTGTGACATACGGACGGACAGACAGACAGACTTGACGAAACTATAAGGGTTCCGTTTTTTGCCATTCGGCTACGGAACCCTAAAAAATCACGATAAGAAAAATCTCCCGTAGGAGATTTTAATCTTGGAGTATGCTCTGTAAGAAATAAACTTTATCAATGTTTAAGTCATATATTACATAAATCTATTCCGTAATGATTTGTATATGTGTATAATTTTGACGACGCGTTTGGTGTAGTGGTTTGGGTTCCTGGACACAAAAGGAAGTAATTTGAAATTTCTTTGTTTCAAAACTATGACTATTGGTGTGTGTTGTCTGGCACATACTTATTAATATTTATTGCTTTTTCTGCTTTCTGCATCCTCTATAGGTCTGACTGACAGTGTCAATTTATAGATTATTATTTTTTCGTTCATAGACGTAAGAAAGTTTATCGATATTATCATGCAGATGCAACACCATCCTGCATAAATTATGTTAACAGATCCTCACATCGATTATGCAAAAAGATGAATAATTCTCACGGTCAATTTGATCGGTAACCACATAGAAGAATTTAATAATCAAAGTAGGAATAGCTTATTGACTTTATATTTAAATGAAGAAAAGGGAAGAATTAGAATAGGGTGGGACTTGATGAGACCGTAGATTGTAATGATTTAAATAAACAAACGATTTAGCATTTATTTACGATGTGCAAGTGACTAGACTTGTGAAATTGCAGTTAATAAAAATAAAATACAATTTAATGTATGAGAAAATATTTTGCATGTTTCCTAAATAAAAATAACAATAGAAATGGTCACGTGACAAATTTAGTATGGGAATTCTGTTACTAATCCTGAGTAGCGCTCTTATACTTAACGGGTTGTTTTAAGACACCTTGTATATGGAACTTATAACAAAATGCTAAAATCAATCACCTTGACACTACAATATTCTAAAATAGAGACGTACTTACACTTGGGGCAATTCACTAACGGCAACAACATGACCACTGTGTTCGACGTTGAGCTGGAATTTCATAATAGCTTGACGGTCCTAAATGCTCTGCTCAATGTTGAAGTAAAAGAAAATCGTCAAACTATCTTATCGTTCTCGATGACAGCATTATATTTTGCTTAGTGAATCGACATACTGAAATATTCGCATGCCACGACATCATCATCTGATCATGAACTCTGTTTTTAATTTTATATTTACGAATATTTATTCAGGCCGACCCAGAAGAAAGTGGATGGCACCCCATGATAATGATGATTAATATTTCTACTCGTCTTGTTTTCACAAAACACAAAAAGTAGTTGAACTAGCCTACATTTAACTAGCTATTACATACCAGTGAACTCCCATACAAAAAGGCATTCAATAGTTGACTTATAGTGGTACGGGGGCGATCCAAAAAATAAAAATAAAATTATTATCCACCTTGTCCGCTCCTTGCCAAAACGGAAATCGGCCGCATTGTTTCGTTATGCCGCGGCCGGCTCCAATCCATACTCTCACGCGGCGCATCTTCTTCGCTCTCGACACGAATCACGAGACCCACGAAGATACATGAGTCAAGTCGTCCTCAATCTCGTGCACACAGCTGCTTCACTTGAATGGATATGATTGAAATGCGTCGTCCCAGCGTCTAATTTTTAAAGTTAAGTAAAATTACTCGTACCCTGTAAGCAACCCACTTGCAAAGGTAACTTTTAAAGTAAGATGGTAAAAAAAATACATAACTGTAGATCATAATAAATACTTCCGCGCCAGAGGTCCCGGGTTCGATTCTGCGCCAGAGGTCCCGGCTTCTATTCCCGGGTCGGGACAAAAATATGTACCTGGGTTATTCTGTTTAGAAATTCTCAGGGAAGCCCGGAGTTTGGAAGTTGGCGGTGCTTCACCCCCGTGCCTCGAAAAGCACGTAAAGCCGTAGGTCCTGCGCCTGATCTCTCTCCGGTCGTGTCAGATTGCTGTCCCATCGGGCTATGAGAGTGAAAGGAATAGAGAGTGCACCTGTGTTTGCGCACACACACAAAATCGGTGCGCGAGAATACGAGTGTTTTGCTCCTGCTGCCTCGTTGAGAGTGTGGATTGGGCATTGGAATACACACAATCCAATGGACGGTTTGATCATAAGGAATATAATTTTACTACCAAGATTAAGATTACGAAAATTGACCCGAACTCGCTGGCATCCAACATCAATGGTCAATATTATTTGGTATCTTTATAATAGGACTGTAAGTTGTTTTTTCTAAGTTTTTATTCGAGTTGATTCAAAAAGTCGGCTTGGACTTATTGTTGAGTATTTTATAAGGGTTCCGTAGTCACTGACGAAAGGGTATTATAAGTAGATGCTTTTCTAAAAGATAGTAATGTATGGACTTGCATGGTCACCACGAACATTGTAAATCATTTGAAAAGAGGCACTGATGACTGAGATTGTTGCACTCCTTCTTCTCGGTACTTAGCCAACAGTTGTCCTGAAGCAGTGGTAGGGCTTTTATTGAGACGTGTATAAGGGCCCCCAGTGAGTCTATATGCAAAAATAAACGGGTTTTTTTTCTTACTTTTACTGTTAAAAAAGAATAGAATAATGAAGTAATCATCCCCGAGCTGTTTCATGCTTCATGAGATCATAGTCAAACGTCCAGGCTTCTTATTTAAGAAAAATATTTTATTTACTTTTAAATGATACTTTAAAAAACTTAATTTTTATACAGCATCACATGCATTTTAAGTTACGAGTATCCAAATAATATAATACCGACTTCAAAAAAACCGGCCAAGTGCGAGTCGGACTCGCGCACTGAGGGTTCCGTGCCAACTTTAACTGAATTAGGGATTCTTACTTCCACTTATCCAAAATACCACAATATTTTGTTGACCGCAAATATAACTTTGTTTTTCATAGTGTTTGTATGAAAGACAAAGTTATATTTGCGGTTGATAAAAATGTGCTATATCTCAAAAACTGTTTGTTCGATTTCGCTCAAACCAATTTTCGTTGAAAGTTTATGTTGAGATCTACATTACACATTTTTTTTTTAAATTTTCCTTTCCTTAGTTCAAAAGTTAGATGGGGGGGGGGACGCCTATTTTACCACTTTGGAAGCGTCTATATCTCAAACGTTAGACTTTTAGAAAAAATGGTTTTAGGAACCTCAATGTCATTTTAAAAGACCTATCTATGGACACCCCACACGTAAAGGTTTGAGTAAAAAAAATTTTTTTGGTTTTAGTTTCATGTATGGGAGCCCCCCCTATAATATCATTTTTTCAAATTTTTTGTACCTGAATCGGAAAGCGGTAAAGAAGATACACCTACCTACCAAGTTTCAGCGGTGTGATGCTAATAACTTCAGAATAAAGTGACTGTGACATACGGACGGACAGACAGACAGACAGACAGACAGACAGACAGACTTGACGAAACTATAAGGGTTCCGTTTTTTGCCATTCGGCTACGGAACCCTAAAAAGAAGGTATTCAATTAGACCTGTATGTATGTGATATCGTTAGAATTGGGTAAAATTTGAGTATGTTGATCTGAAAAGGCTTCTTAACACGTGTGGAAAATTTCGTAAGTGTATGTATGTTTGTATATTAATTTGTATGTCTGTCCACGGATTTCTCGAAAACGAGAAGCCATATCGAGATAATTCTTTTTAGTTAAATCAAGTATATTTCCGCTTTGGGTACAGAGTGATTTCATCAAAATTAACGGCTTCAAAAAACTGACTAAAAAGCTTAAAATAACGCATTTGTCTTCTATTTAGAAGAAAAAAATTATATTGGAGTCGGTGCATGATGACAAGCTTACATAAACCAACAGTCTACACACATCATGCACCGACTCCAAAAGAATTTCTTTTAAACTATTATTTGTGCTGCGACTGTGTGCGTATCTGAACTTTTAAAATAAAAGGGTACGGAACCAACCAATTAAGTGCAGGTTTGTATTTTAAAATATTTTTGCATACCTTCGATGTCATTGGGTCAGTCGGTAATGTTTTACTTTTTGCTCTGTCAAAGGTCGAACGGCATACTTACCTTTTTGGGTGACTCATCGTTCATTATTGTTTTGTTTCTGTCCTAACTGCAACATCACCACCGTGTTCGACGTCGAGCTTGAATTTCCGAACAGCTTGACGGTTCTAAATGCGCTGCTCAATGTTGAAGTAAACGAAAATCGTCAAACTATACGAGGACAGCATTGTTATTTGCTTAGCGAATCGACGAACTGGTCGGAATGTAGATGGCAGCCGATGCCCTTTGGGTGTTTTACGCAAGTTGATTTTTTCCTTACCAACGCTTTTTCGATTCATGATATGATAATAACTTAAGGATCTGAACATTAACAACGAAAATTTTCTACGTAACTTAGCTTAGAAAAAAGATACACTAAGAAATAGGAACGGAGACACAATTAAAATTTAATCATAAATTAAGCTAATGGTAACTAGCGCAAGTCGGCCTTAAGTGATCTTTAATAATAAATAACATATAAATAGAAAGGAAGTCACTCTCCGAGTCGTTTCATGTTTGATAAGATCGTATTCCAAACGTCCAGGCTGTTTGCTTTAAAAACATGTTAGCATATTAAATAAAACAATTAATACTTACTTTTTAAGGAGCACCACATCTTAAGTTTTACGAGCGTTTAATTTTTTTACTACTGACTATTTATTTGTGCTGCTATTGCGAACGAATCGTGAAGGCATGTCATGTTTTCTTATTTTTGCATCGGCTATTTACTTTTTGCTTTGTCAAATTTCGAGCGGTTATGTATCTTTTTGGGTGGTTCATTATTGTTTTGTTTCGGAATGGCTGGAATGTAGTTGGCGGCCGATGCCCTTTTGGTGCTTAACGAAAATTGATTCTTTCCTTACCAACGCCTTTTAGATTCGAGTATGGTTACTTATGGCTCTGAACATTAACAACTCTATGTTACCTAACCTAGACAAAAGATGCACTTAGAATCAGATAGACGCTCAGTCTTAAGGCACTGCTTTTAAAAGTACAATAGGTTACAAGTTAGTCTTAGTTAAATAAAAGAATCTTAGCACGAGTAAAAACAAAAAAGTGTCTTAGCGGTATGATAGTTTGAAGTCGGCTATAGAAAACCACGAACAAAACACCTTTCTATAAGCTTAAGGTTTTTAACTTGACTTTGATGAGTCAGACTCTTATCAAGTGTTCCATCCAAACACACCTAATTTCCCTTTCATAGAAAATTTTGCACCTACTAATGTTACAAAAGAAAAAAACTCTTTCAAACTAAAATGTTCCTTATTTATAAATGAACTTTAAGTTCAATATATCTTAACTTGGAATTCTCTTCATAAAACGTTATTGTGTCTGTATTTTCATAAAGAGCACCCAGGGCTCAATGGCGCAGGTGTCCTCAGAACAAAAGGGTTTGGGTTCGATCCCCGCTTGTGTATAGCAATTGATGAAAAAAAGTACAAAAAAAAAACATGGTTAGGTTATTTAGTTTGAGTGAAACTATGATACGAGGTTCAGTATTCATAAACGCTAAGAAGTACTTTTAGAGTGAAAGTAAAGGGCAATGCCCAAAAGTCGCTTATTTTATAGTTAGCGAGTCCTCCAGCCATGTTAAATATGTTGTTATACATATGTATGACCCGAAATGGAAAAATCTTGGTAAAATCATTATTGAATGCAACAAATTTTTGGATTAAGTTTTATCTACAGAAGAAACTAGTTTCCACTAAAAATATATTTCTGACATTTTACACCAACTCGTGAGCAAAAAGAGGCTAATTTTTTCTAGGTTTGACAATCCAGAAAAATAGTAAAGTGTAAACATAATAAATGTTATTTTAGCAAAACATATCAGCATTTTCTTTCAAAGGAACTCTAAAAGGTGAAAAACCAAAAGCTTGGCTCGCGTCTAGCGGAACCGAGGAGTCACTGTCATCAATCAATTAACTATTATAGTCGGACGTTGAAACCAGACGGTTCGTAATTAAATTATTTTTTACTCGTGATTGAAACAGAATGAGGTAGAGGTTTTGAACTTAGGTGCTGCAAAATTTGTTGCGGGCACTTGCCTTGCCTTGCTTGAGATTTATTGGCACGCTACTTTTAAGCAATATGAAGTTATTCGTCAACTCGCGGACAATAAAATCGCAAAAACCCATGACTTGGCTCCTTCAGTGAATAAATAAGCGAATGAACAGATTATAAAAGCTCAATTAAGATAATTGCAAAAAAAAACAGACAAAGAAAAAATATTTTTTTGGGAAAAAGTACCTATGTATTTTGGAAATCTTTGGTTAAACCACCTCCGTATTCAATTATATTATTATTTATTTATATTTGTTAATTTAGGATTTTTTTAGATTTTTGGCCGTACAATGTAAAAATGAAAAAGTCATAAAAATACCACACTAACAAAAAATACGTCACAATTAAACAAAATAGAGCACCCTTTCTTTGTAAGTTCGTAGATTGAAACTGCCATTACCTGTAACCCCGACCTTTTAATACAAATCCCTAACAAAAAGTAAAGGTAACCTCAGACAACTTTTTACCATATTAATCGCCGAATCGCAATTTGCATACAGACAGACGCGGCGACCTTAATTTGAAAATAATAACGTCTGGACCGGACGATTCGTCACACCGATCGTTTTTCGATATCGAAACTTTAGGTTCCATGTTCAGGTACTCTTGTAAATATAGCTTTGATAAAACAGATAGAAATTGGGAACCAAAATTTTGGATAATAATAAAAATAGGTATACTTTTTTGCACACCATAAATAATGGATGTGTCAGCACAGCATTTAGTTATCTCTTAAATAAACGCGATACCTACAAAAAATAAGCTCCTATTTTGTCCAAGCGCGCAATGTTTCCCATAGGGGGTATGAAAGTAAACATTCTAGGATGTAGAGTTATTTTCACTCTGCCTATTAAATAAAATTTCATAAATAAATTGGTGCCTATATTTGCAAATGATCGACAGCTATTAAAAAAAGAAACAAATTCGAGTCGGACTTGCGCAGAACAACCTAACTGTTGATTTACTTCCACTTCCACTTAGCCAAACTACCAAAGCCATTCGATCTCTTTAAAAAAAAATTATTTGAAAGTATTTGTTAAGATTCACAATACCTAACCGTATGTTTTTAAAATGTTCACTTGCTTAGTTTAAAAGTAAGACTGTGACTGGGACTGTGTAATGATAGTAGTTCACGGTTACCATGATTTTACGTCGGTTTTTTTCGCTAGTGACGACTTAACTTTTTGTTGTGCAATTTCCCATAGATTTTTTTTTAACGTAGTCGCTAGCGAGTAAACCGCGTCGTAAGCTCATGGTAACAGTATTGAACAAAGAGGCTGTGACATACGGATGGACAGACAGACGTCATGAAACCATAAAGGTTCCGTTTTTGCCATTCTAAAAACTCAAAGTTAGTTATCTAATTCTACATGGGGTAACAAAACAACCAAACCATCAGCAAGATGACAATAGAAATCGTTAGACTAGACGCAAAAATCTTCAAAAATATCTTAGCATAGCATCGCATGATGCTTTGCCAATAGACACATACCCTTACGGAATGGATACCGAGAATTGAATGTGCCTGGCTAAATTGCCCTCGGAACTTGGTTTGTGTTTGCTTTGTGGCTTTACAGGAATTGCTCGAAAATTCACTTTTCCTCGTAACGTTTGGCTTTTTTAACAATTTATCGCTGAAATCTAATTAATGAGGTTTCCCGAACCGTATGGAATCACGGGCTTATTTATTTATTGACAACGAAATAACAAACAAAGGCCTATCCAAGCTCGTCAATTTCATTCAAGTTGAATTAAATACATATTTCTTGAACTTTTTGAAAACACAGACCGATTTAAAAATAGGTTAGACAGTAGGTATTTTAGACATCAATAAGTCTAAAAATAAATAAATCGGTTTCAAAACAGCTCAAAAGACTTATAAAATAAACCTAACTTACAAGGCCAAAATTTGTGCAACGAAATGTTTACTGTTGGCCATTGGCCTTATACAAGAAATATTGAGCAGATTGGTCCTATTTCAGAGCATTTCTCCACTATATAAATTACTAGCGGCCCGCCCGCGACTTCGTACGCGCGTTTTAGTTTAACTCCGTTCCCATAGATCGTAGCTAAATTTATAAGCCTATACGCATTAAACTATAGCCTTCCACGGTAAATTAGCTATCTATCATATAACCTTACCAATTTGTTCCTGTGAGTAGCGCGTTCAAACAAACAAACAAAAACATCCAGTTTTAAAATATATACAAAGAAATGCGTACAGATAAATGTTATATTTTATGTACACACAACACGTAGCCCGGTTTAATGGTCAAACTTACACAGTGATATTATCTTTTTATTTTACAACGAAATGGAAATACTTCGTACCCTATCGTCAATCGTATATTAATTTCGGGTACTAAAATGACCAGGCTACTCTCTGCGCTTACACAGCATCATGTCACATACAGGCTGTGAGAGAAGCAAATTCCCTCATGTCTTCTCCCGCTTCCTTAAGAGTTTGAATTTGAGCTTTGTTTATGGTTATTGGTTATAGCGAATACCTACTCTACTTTCTTGAATAGCAATCGTAAATTGAAAGTAACAATTCTATGTAGAGATCCACGCCACCATCATCATCAACATCCAAAAGCCGTCCACTGCTAAACATAGGTCCCCCACGAAAAGTTTGCAGAAAAGTTCCAGATTGGACACCTTTCGACCACAGGAGCAGCGTAGAATGTCCACCGACAATATGAACATACGATCTGCAATCTACACTGGACACAGACCGCTTGATACCTACGCTGTTTAAACACAAAAAATGTAATTTACTATTATTCTAAGGAATAAAATCTCTTCTCGAACAACATCAATAACAAACATGTGTCAAATATTCTGTCTCAGATATGTCAAATGACTGTCAAAAATAAAAAATATCGTAAGCACTAAAGAGTATTGATATCAAATTCAAAGCAAATCACCCCCATAATAACTTTGCACCCCTTTTTAACCCCCTTAAGAGATGAATTTAAATAAAATACAAAATAAATCTTCCGTCAATTTTGTAAAAGAATGTGTATGCAAAATTTGAAGTAGATTGGACCAAGGGATCTGGTTGTCCCATACAAACTTTGCACCCCTTTTTGACCCCCTTAGGGGTGGAATTTCTAAAAATCCTTTCTTATCGGATCCCTTCGTCATACAAAGAACACACCCTCCCAGTTTCAGGTCTCTACAATCAGCGGTTTAGGCTGTGCGTTGATCCATCAGTCAGTCAGTCAGTCAGTCATTCAGGACAAAGCATTTTATTGGTATAGATTATGAAAATAAAATTTTCGAGTTTTACATTACAGTAGAGGTTGGAGCACTATTACGAAAAACAAAAATCCTGCAATACGATTATCGCATCGATTATATTTTTTCGGATCCGAAACATTTTTAGTATGGAATCCTTACTAAGAATTTGCTTTGAATTCGCACAACTATTATTGTATTAACGGATTTCATTTTAAGTACTTTGCCTCTCATTATGAAGTAGTTCTAGCTTGGAATACATTGTTGTTAGTCTTCAGAAAGAGTCATTAACGTCAAAGCACCTTGCTTATTTTACCTTTGAAAATGCAAAGACAATGAAAGTAACTTTCCTATTATTTCACCTAGTCATAAAAACAATTAGCCTTCAGAAACTACAGAGAACCAAACTTGTTTACGCGAATAAACAAACTGTAAACACGCTGTAAACATAAACACGGCACGCTCCGCTGTCGCGGCAGTGGCGCCATCTGTAATTGAAGTTTATTTGAGTTTCCTTGTGAAATTAACACCTTAACGTCTAGTTAGTACTTGCTAGGGTTGATGTTGGAAATCATATAATGATTACAGAAGACCATAATTACTTACTAAGTACGAGTAAGCCTGGGGTTGAAGTAAATATACATAGTATGCAAGTATTATGAATTTATGACTCATGCTCAGTCGTAATTTAATGGAATTAGACCCATTTTCACGATATCAGTGATTTGAAATCATCTCAACGTTACAGTTTTTTATAGTTACAGCACAGTTTGAAAAAATCATCAGTTGAACTAGAACGCAAAAAGAAGCAGCAAATACCTGAAATAGTCATTGATTAAACCACTTCACGGATAAATTTCGCGCACATTTATTTGTTTCGAATGCCTTACAGCATTCGTGGTGACAGACAAACTGAGGTGCTATTTTTCGTTACATAGTTATGAAAAATAAACTAACTAAATTGATTTCCACGCAGAAAAAGCTAAACTGTGCCTTGGGAACTTGCAGTATAAAATGTTGCTTGGGTCTTTGAAAGAATTAGAATCTCTTCCTGGTGGAACTTTGCAACCATCTTATATGTTGATATTTGAATATTTTCCTATTTCCATCACGATGCTTGCGAGGAACAAAACACTTTCTAAAACTACAAACACAGGTGCACTCTCTATTCCTTTCACTCTCATAACCCGACGGGACAGCAATCTGACACGACCGGAGAGAGATCAGGCGCAGGACCAACGGCTTTACGTGCTTTCCGAGGCAAGGGGGTGAAACACCACCAACTTCCAAAGTTCAGGTTTCCCTGAGAATTTCTGAACAGAAAAACTCAGGTACATATACATATTTTTGGCCCAACCCGGGAATCGAACCCGGGACCTCTGGCGCAGCCGTCGCATTAAAATGAGACCCTCTAACCGCTGCGCCACCGAGGCAGTTATAGTAAGTTTTATATATTACATCTGACAACCCTAGTGTGTAGTTAGCCCAGCAATAACTGTTCCTTTGTCTGAGGAACGAATAAAGTGCATTCGGAATTCAATAACAGACGTTTAGTTAGGACGTGAGAAAGATGTTATTACGGGTGTAAAATAAGCATCGCCAATTGACTAGACTAAAATTAAACCATGGTGAAGTGTTTCTAAACGAAATGGATAAATCCAATTTTGTTCTTTTGGCTTTACAACTACGTTAGTAAAGTTTACACATTCGGGCCCTAGTGCGCTTTTCATCATAAATTTTTAGGACACTAAGTGGGACTTGTGCACGATGATTTAACCCAGGATTACGCTAACCCAGGACTAATTCATCATTCTGCCTCTATTAACGTCAAATAAACTGACAGAGACAACATGATGATTTAATCCTGGGTTAGCGTAATCGTGGGTTAAATCACTGTGTGCAAGTGGGCCTTAAAGTGTTAAAACATTTAGTTACATAAAGTACATTATTTTGTAATTTCATTTATTTGGTAAAAGTTTAGTCGCGTCATCAAATGTTTATGCGAATCGTTTAAAATCTGTTTAAGGATAAACCTATGCACCGAAAAAAAATTCAAGGAGAAAACATAATGAAAAGATATATAATACTAATAATGATTAAATACCAATGTAGTCTAAATTTATATAATGTATATTTTGACCGGATTTTGCCAGGTCATAACTGAAATAACATATGTCAAGGACGTCTTGCACCAAGCAAAATTTTCTTCTTCTTCTTTGTCTTAGCCTTTTCCCATAATTTGGGGTCGGCTCTCCTCGTTCTGCCGTGCCAGGAGAGTCGGTCCTGGGTTGTCAAAATATTTTTTGGGCAAGCTCTAAGTCTTTGGTTATCGTGGGTTGCCAGGTGGCCAGTGGGCGGCCTGTAACTTTCTTGCTTTCTGGCACTAAGCAAAATTGTAATCTAATTTTTTTTGGAATTCTTGTCAGAATGTGAAAACTACCTTTACACCTTGAAAATTCTAACTTAAAATAACAAATTAGCGAACATTGCAAGTGTTATTCCAGAGCAGGTGCACTGAAATTTGCACTTCAGTTGCACGCTGATGTAATTTCAGGATGTAACGCGAAGTGTTAGCTTAATTTTATGAAGGAGACGGAGTAACGATCACGTAACATGCAGATGGCGAAAATCGAATTTGGCTTTCGCATTCGCTTTTAGTTTAGAAGATGGGGATAGTGCTAAGTGTATTTGTAATGAAAGAGCTAATCTCGTTGCTTTTATTTCATAATTAACTTTGAAAGGCACAACGATAAAATGGTATTTACCAACCAAATTAAAAAAAATATACTTTGTTTTTCATACTGACATCATTCATTTAGATAATTTTGATTTACATACAGACGTTCACGTAACGTTACGTTTTGATGTTTTTTTGCTTTTTGTTTTTTTGCATATATCATTTTAAATTGCGATTTAAAGATGTTAATTAAATCATCATGTTGTAAGTTAGTAACGACTTTACAAGAAACTTAACGGTATTTAATTTTATTGCACGAATCCTTATTCAAATTATAATTATTTGCTCTTGACTTTTATATCTCATATCAACTAATTAGTCCATAAAATTTCTAATATTTTCTCAAACATTTTATAGCTTCGGAAGTCGTAAAGTCTTCGTATTTACACCTTTTCTAATTTCCGATAAAATAATCGACCGGATTGTTTTTACGACTTTAAAATTAGACAGAGACACCGAAATACTTCAATTTATTTTGACACCATTTTAAAGTCAGAGGAAAATATTTCTTATGATGTTGCAACAAAGATCCAAATAGCCAAGCCCCATTTTAATTTTTATATTGTATAATTCTATAGAAGTCGTAAAAATAAGTTTAAAGTGTGCTCCCAATATCAAATTGTAAAAACGTTATTTATAAGTAAGTATTTTTAAATGCTTGAAATAAACGACCTTATTGAAGCAATTTTGAACAGATCCGACACGACTGGTGAGAGATCAGGTACAGGACTATCGGCAGAATGTGATTTCCAAAGCACGATTGTGTTATCACCACCAACTTAAATTCCGATCGATTTCCGAGTATTTTGAAGTCAAAAAACCGGCCCGTTCTGGGATTCGAATCTTGGGTAGCAGCGAACTAATAACAAACAACAACCAACAACAACACCTTGAACCAGGCTAACAATCGTACTAAGGTATTACATGACCAATTTAAAAATAATGTCATAATGACTGCATTCAATAATCAAAGGATACTTTTATAATTGGTCGAGTGCCCTTCTTGGTTTAAACCTGGTGCTATCTATTAATGATAAGGGAGAACGAATCTGGTGGAGTACATAATACACCCTTCTACCGCAAGACGTGTCCTGTGGGAGAGTTGTTCCTTCTTACCACCAGCTCCTTTCATTCCCCCTTCCAAACATGGACACAAAACAACTGCCATGGCCCACGCGGAAGTTCCTTATCAGACTCCAGTCCCGAATGGGTAGATGCAAGGATACCATGATCAGGTGGGGCTTTTTCGATGGAGCCAACCTATCCTGTGTCCCGGTTTTTATGTTAAGTGGTTATGTCTCACCTCTTGTCCTGTCCAGCTTGCCCTTAACTGTTATCTGGAAGCTCTTATGTGTGCAAACGACAAGGCTATCCGCGTCGCCAATTACGGGGCACAACAAATTTAAGTCGCATTACTATCGACACGTTAAGAAGAAGAAGAAGAAGAAGTACATACCTACTATTACTAACTTTCAAATGACGTCCATAATTCATGACTGTAATCCTCCGTCAGCGCAAATCTCTGCTACAGACGGCCATTTTGTTTCACATAAGTGCTAATAATTTCAGCAACACTGTACAACTTTTGCCACTTCATTAATTTCCTCACACATTAAAAGCGACTGTTTAATAATGCACAAGTATTTATTTTTGGCCATTAACTCAGCGGATGGTTTTAAATTTTGTCTTGAATTGATAAGAAAGCAGATAGTTGTTTTTTTTTCTTATTCCGACAGGAACAGCTTATACCTATTTTAATTAGCAAGCAATACATATTGGCAGTTTTGTTTAAACCTTTTTTCAATCTGACTGTATATAGCACTTAATAAGAAACGAGCGTTGTATTTGATTTCACCTCTGTACCGCATACATACATATAGTGCAAGAAACAAAATCTCTGCAAGAGTGTATCGTTTTTTCGTTAACCGCTGAACAGATTTTGAATAAATGAATATAAGTAGTAATGGATAAGTAGAGTTTTATCTAGAAATCATTGTGTTAAAAAAAAAGGTGATTACAAATATTACTTTCCGCTTCCCGCATATTTTCTGGCCCCACGACAGTGGCAGGATTGAGATAAGAGGATTCATGGCCGTTTCGCCTAATGCCCGCATTTGACGCGAAAGACGTATAAAGTAACCGCTAATGAACTGCACACGAAATGCATTATTTCAAGTTTCATTGTACATTGTAGGTAGAGGTTTGTTATCTTTTCTTTGTTACTACGAGAATATGTTATCATAAGTCTTTGTCTTTAAACGGCATTTTTTTTAACATAAGCATGATCAAAGTTAAGAAATGCCTAGGTGAATGTAAGAATCCGAACTTAAAATGGAATAAAGAGCTAAAATAATGAACAAAAAGATATTTTCAATTGTAATTTTTGTATTTGGTGAAATAATTACCAATCCAAATGAACGGTCAAAATATTGAATCCTGAAATAGTCTAGTGATAATAATTTTAGTAATAGAAAACTTTCAGAGGGGCACTAAAAGTTATTGCAATTGTTTTTAAATCAATTGAATGGTTAAATTTACCTTTTTAAAAAGTATCTTGAAAATATTAATATTTACAACGTTTCAAGATGACAAAGATTAAGTTTAATTCACTTCTCATTACAACTCTAAGAACAAACTGAATACAGAATAATCACTTTCTCAACTGCATATTACGAATCACATTACCTAACATCAAACATTTATTCCACTAAACGAAAACTTATCCCATTTTACAAATGTACGAATATGGAGTTAATAATCAAATGCGATGCTAATACGAGCTTCTACACGATTATGGCTATTACCCCCCAGTTTTATGGTTTAATTTCCTGAAAGCGTGTTGTCTGCAAATGTGAAACGTGGTATCGGCTTTTTATGACATGAATGACGTTTAATCTTGAGTCACTTTTGAGTACGTGAGGATTTGCGAATGTGGCAATGCGAGATAAACAGGAACGTTCAACTGAGAACTCAGAAATGAGAATAATGGGATGCTCTATATTAAAAAATTGTTAAAGGATTGTCTCATGTGTAAGGCAAAATATAAAAAATAACTGTGTCAAAAAGTAGTCAAAAACGTTGTTAATTAAGGGTATTAATTTTACATAAGATGAAATAGTATGAATTTGGCACATTTTTGAAATCTGTAGAAGTTGTTTGTAGGTCAACGCATTTTTGATAGAAATAAGGTGTGTGCGAATACTTTACGAATGTACTCTTAGTATAGTTTTTTATTTATTTATTATTTGGAAGAGAAGAGGCCGGCCAAAAAAGAGATGGATGGACTGTGTAAAACATGATATGAGTGTGAAAGGAGTGGATGATTCAGTAACAAGAGATAGAGTAGTGTGGACGAGAAAAACATACTGCGCCGACCCCAGATAAACTGGGAACAGGGCAAGCGAATGATGATGATAATGATAAATCAAAACTAAAAATCTTGTTCTTACCCTTCATAATTCCTTCCACTTACATCTTTTTGTATCCTCATACTCTACCTAGAAATTAATATCATTAAGTGTTAAATCAGCAAAACAAGTAAGAAAAACTCTAACTACTACTTACGCAACAAATTACTCGGTCTCCCACAGGACTCCGATTGGTCTAGTTCATCTCACAAAGGATGCGTTTCAAACAATTTTCTGTCATTATACTTCATACAAAAGGGTATTTTTCAATGAGACGTATTGCGAATGTGTTAAGGCGAAGAGTAGTAACTACTAAATCACTCACAGTCAATTACATATCTTCATTACCTACCAAATCAAATGCTCCACACTTTAAAACTTATTGATTTTCAAAGGTCTTTATTTTTGAAAGTAATTACAGTGATAGTCTTAGTTATAGTGTAAATTATTCCTAGATCTAAAACAGCGAATAACAAAGAAGTTTATGAGGCAATATACCTATTATAACTATTTGCAGAATAACATTAAATAACAGGTTACTCACGTTGTTCCTTATACATACGAGTAGCCTACCTACGAACACTTTGCACAGTTGTTCGTTTACAACATATTCTAAAAAATTTGACAATATTAAATGAAATGTTTAAATCAAGTTTTTGATTTTATAGATAAAATACTTTCTTATGAAACTACCACTATTTCAGCAAATGGACTTAACTATATAATTACGTCGCGCTAATTGTAGATATGATTTCAGTTATAAAGTCTTACCTCCCAGAAGATAATTTTGTTAAGTTAGAGGTACTCTGCATCCATTACTTGGTATTTACGATTGAAATTAAATGCTCTGCTTCAGTTAATAGTCATGCTAGCTTTATATATTTTTTTTATAATCATGAACATAATTTTCGTGTTAAACTATATGCAAAATTAGTGTATTAGTATCTTCCGTGGATAACTCGTCAAGTATGTGTGAATGAGACACAATAGAAATTCCATTATTATGCGACTCCCGGGAGTCGTTTGATACCTGACTGATTAAATTACTTTTTTCTTAACACAACTACAATGATCAGGTTGTTAACATGATCGCCAGTGATTCGCTCCGGGTATTGCGTAAAATTGTACAATTATGCTAATAATTCTGGCTATTCCCGGTTTCCAGATATGAATATAGTAATAAGCTTCCCCTTAACTAGTCGGCAATTATTGAGAGGTACAGTCAACCGCCGCAATTATGCTCGGGAACTTTTAATTTCAATTTTACGTTGTTTTGTTTTTAGAAATAAAACGCAATACAACCTTTCATGGATTATTCAAGGTACATTTTATATTTCAAAGAACGTTTTGCTACTATTATTTTGAAGTTGAAAGGTCCATCAAATATGAACGAGAAAAATATCGGTATGAAGGTAAGTATAATTTAAGAATAGTTTGAAAGATATTTTTTTTTTATGTTTTGCACAAGCTCAATATACTCGTAATAACCATATTATTATTAGGGAGTTATGTATATACATATTTTGATATCATCATCATCATTATCAGCCAAAGGACGTCCACTGCTGAACTAGGCCTCCCCCACGGTTTTCCACAGCGATCGGCTGCTAGCTTAACTTGATCTTTAACATTTTGATGCCAATAAAGTAATTAGCTCTGAAGTTTTTTTACTTCGTGCACATTTCTAATGAAATATTTGACGTTTTGATTGCTTTATTTATTGATGTTTATTTATTTCTCGGTCGAATAAATGTGTTTTCTTTCTTTCTTTACAACATTCGTGGTCACAGGCAGACATTTAAATAAAGTAATTTGAATTTGTTATTATTCTAAATTTTTACTGCCTTTTTGTCTATGACAAAGCTAAATATCACTAATGTCACCAATCAACATGCATACCTTCACCATGTTTGATTCAGTCAGACTCAGACCCAAAACCACCTTTAACTCGTCAAGTATGTGTAAACGAGACACAATAAAAATTCCATTGTTATGCGACTCTCGGCATTCGATTGATACCTGACTGATTAAAAACAATATACCAGACAGTGGTAGTATGTGGAGTAAAGGCGTTAACCACCATAAATTGCCATTGTCTTCATTATAAACATAAAAATATTAATGATAAGCATCCAGACGGCTACTCTTAACTAATAACAGTTGTAAACACGGTGTCATTAACCAAGTGGTTATTAATTAATTTACATGTAACACCCATGGTTAAAATCTCATCTCTACTGCTTGGTAAGTGACCCCCATAGACATCGATGTAGAGATAATTGAAGCGTTATGAACTCTGTTACAATAAATCTAGCTTTGGCATAGACTTATATGTATTTACACTGGACACGCTGTTAAGAATACATTTTGTGTCACATTTTCTAAAACGGCAATGTATGCACAAACACGGCAATTAATCGTACCTACTATAACATCGCTTTTAAATATGATCTATTTTGCCTATTTTTTTTTGTAGAAGTCGTTGAGCTTTGGGCTGTGTTTAAGGCTTTGAGGATGAAGACTGCCAGGTTAGTTAAAAAATAAAATACAATAAAACACGCACACACACACACACACACACACACACACACACACACACACACACACACACACACACACACACACACACACACACACACACACACACACACACACACACACACATGTTCAAAATGATGTTTAATTTTTTTAATAAAATAAGACTAATTTAATTCTTCACTTCTTATAAAAGTACAAATATCGCAAATCTAACGCCACTTTGTGTAGTCTCGAGTAACGTGATGTCCCTTCCAACATCTCTACATCACCGTCCCACTAAAACATGGGCGTACATTCCGTGTCAAAACTCCATAAATTAGTTAAAAACAAATCCGTATATTGAATAGATAAGCTTAATGCTTTGATGTGCTGTTATGCTGTTATTATGGTGTTAAATGAGCTGCTTAAATGGCTTGTAGCTGCGGGTGCACGGCCTAAATTACTGTAGTTTGAATATATTAATAAAAAATGTCTGAAGCAAATGTCACATGACACATATTTTTGGTTTGTGATTAATTGTATATCTTAAGTTACTGTTCGATTAAGCATAAATTGCCGTTTTGTCAACATACTGTTACAAATACATATTTGATTTTTTTACGGTTTCCTTGCGGGCGTTTCGCACCGCGGCCGCGCGGGGCGAATCGTCCAAGTGCTGTTACAGAAATGGGTAGATTCAAAAGATACCTTGGGCGATTTGTTGTACCGCTAAACCACTGGCGGTGCGAATGACTCCACACTGTAACATCACTTTTACAATTAATTCACACCGCGGGCCGAAAACCGGTGCGGTAAATTCGTGCGAAATACCCTGAATACCCGTTATTTCTCGTCAAACTGTCCTATCATAACTAAAAGATAACTTCTAAGTAGGCGTGAAGATTCCTATTTTTAGTTCTTTCATGATTAGTCATTGTCTTTTAACCCTTCCAGAATCCAAGTTATTTAGAACAACCGCCTTTTAATTCATTTTTATGCGTCACCAGGTGTCAAAATGCCTTTCTCACGCATGCGCATCAAAATCATCGTAAACTCGAATAATAATCGCTCGTAAAAGAATCGCAAAATCATCGCAGAATCGATCGATTACAAAGCGACATTACTTTTTTATTGCCCCTAATGAATATATGACCCCCTTTTTTGAAAGAACGTAAGTTTATTAAATAATAAAGTTTTAAAGCGCATAAAAATTTGTAAACGGCGTTTAGTTTTTTTTTTAGTTTTTATTATCTATGGTTGACGTATGGGGTGTCGAATAAAGGAATGTCATTCTCTATTTGAACTTGCCCCTTTTTGGCGTTTAACCGACTCAAAGTTTTTTTTTTAATTTAACCCTTGAGTATTCGTTTCGGTTACTCGTTAAATGCAACTTTGAAGTGTATGACAATTGTCATTGAAGAAATGAAAGATAAGTCTGTAATGGGGTTAAAAGTGTGGATACAGTTATTGAGGTGCGACGGTGTCAAAGTTCTTGACTCTGTAACTCGAGCTTAAGTATAATTCTATTACAAATTTCTAAACAAATCTGCACCATTAAAATCATCTTTTTGCATGACCTAAAAGTATTATTAGGGTAGAATGTGTTTAGCATTAATTCCACCTTTTGCACACTTTTATTTGTGCAATAAAAATAAATAAAAAAATCTTTTTTCATTTGTAACATTGAATTTGATTCATAACACAAAAAAAAATATTTTTTGCGTAGTGTTTACGACCTCATATTTGAGGTAAGGCCTTTGCCCAGCAGTGGGATGCTTACAGGCTAACTGTACTTTTCTTTTTACATAATGTTTAACTAGAATGAAACAGTATATATTATCATAACATCACATTCTCATATACCTACACAAATTTGTTAGTATTTATTACACATTTGAATTTTCACCTTTTTATTTACCACGCTACTTCCTCAACTTGCGTATCACAATTAAATTAACCCAAAACTTGTCAACGCTATTACAAACCATGATTAACCTGGCATTGACAAGTGAATTATAATATTCATACATTGAAAGGGTTATCAACATGCAAAACAGATAATGAACACATTAGCATCCAAATGACGGCAACAAAAGATGGCTGACGTGTGGATTTTGAAGAGTTAAAGTTGATTCGATAAGAAAGGCTGCGATTTTCTTAAATGTAGACATTGTGATATTACGATATGATAACATACACACACCGGACACTGATTTTGCTTTTGTATAAATAATAATGGAGTTCTCGTCCAACCTGTCTATGTGTGTCAGTTTTGTTTCTTTATGTTGCTTTATTGTCTTTCTGTTTTATTTTTTCATTTGTATTCAAAATTGTGTCTGTTATGCTATGTGAAATGTCCTTAGTGAAAGATTTTGAAAATAATTTCTAGTTATAAAATGGGTAACTAGCTAAACTGCACTGTATTAGCTCGTACAGTCCTTAGTGAAAGCACAACTAGCGCTGAACAGCCAGCACACTCTTACCTACCACTAGTCACCAGTTGATTTCGATATCAACTTTTCATGTTAAGGGTTCAGAATGATACAATATCGCGAGAGAGATTATAACCTAACGGTATTTACATTTTTACGGTGACATATACAAATATTGAGTTTGTATAGTGGCAAAACACTATAAAACTCAAATAAAACTTATATCCTTGTTGCACCGGTATTGAACACCTACTACAGGTACTTATGGTGTTTCTGATCTCCTTTACCTACCTACATGAACGGGCTGAGGAGTGGGCCAGGCGAAGTGGTCTGATTACTCTATTTATTCTATTAAGCCGCTGATTGTTCAGCCTCCGCCATTAGCCGTATTGTGCGCCTTTGTTACTCGCTTGTGCAGATTTATGCTGTATAAGTACTGTAGAGGTAGTGTGTGGAGTTGAGTAGTTTAGTGAACGAGTGTGTGGTTGAGATGGGAGTACATTACTAACAGTCCCATCTCACAGTAGTAACAATTTTTGATGAAACATACCTCATAATGACTAATTTTATTCATTTACCAGATTTAATAAACATTATAATTATGTTGAACAATAAAACCTACGAAACACTTTTAAAACATAGATTGAGGCGTAGTAAGCAAGATGTGTAACTAAAATACACTCGGTAATACTATTCAAAGATGTACTTTTTGGTAACATTAACACGTTTTTTTTTTAATTTCTCATTATTTGATTCAAAATTCCCTAGAGGCAAAGGATTAGAGGTAAAAAACGTTACACAATTTACCCCAAGCATGTGAAATTTAGCAATAAACAACCAAACCCAATAAAATATTCAACGTCATCATTATTCCACAAAATAGACATAATAGATAAAAAAACATGATTCCCACGCCATCCCAACAATCATTCTATCAATAAAAACATAAAATACTTTGACATTTAATGACAAACGTACCAATATATCAAAATGACGAAAAAACTGTATTTACGAGGTCAAACCCTTCGCAAAAAACGAATAGGGGAAAATGGGTAAAAAATTGTAACCGCAAAATCCAAAATTATACTGAGTTTTATATCTGTTGCACAAGGGAAGTATTACATGCCTGTTTTAAAAAATACTTTAGTCTTAAATTATGGTTTTAAAGACGCGGTCGCAAATGTATCGGAGTTATCAAGTATTTTAATATTTTCAAAACCAATACCAAATGAAAACAAATAATAATATAATTCTAATTCAAGTTTTCATAAAGAATATACAATAGCTCGACTCAATGATCTAATTGTACATCTGATAACAAAAACATTTCGTGCAGTTACTTAAAAACAGGCACCTTGTGGTTACTAAGGCAAGCATTCGATCTTTGCATCGGACTCATATAAACCCACCCTGCCTCATTATCCAAGATTAGGGTCCCAAATAGACCCCTCCGAGGTACGATTGCACAAAAAAGCACGAAATTCGTTTATACCGTTCCTCGATTTGACCCCATCTTATTTTGGGAGCGACAGACCGTGTCGTATTGTGACAGTTTGATTGTAGTCTTGTGCTTTACTATTTCTGCTGGTAATTGGAAAACTTTCTTTTGAATGATTTCTGGACGGTGCCACATGATTGATGGTGGTAGCTGATAATAATTAAGTTAAAACGGTAATTTTATGTCACAACTAGCATTCCGTCTGTAGCTTTGCCTACCCAATGCGGCTCAATACCTACACCGCATCATTTTTCGCACTAAAAAACTATTTTTGGTAGAGATTATTCTCAACGGAATTTCTAATGCGTTTCAGTCAGAAAATTGTGCAAGACATCTCCGTGAAAGTACTAAATTGAATAAATTGGTGCAGACGATTAAAAAAAATACCTTAAATACATAATGTTTTAGCTATTTGCATCCCATTTTAAATTTGTATACCTACTTATAATCACTTAAAGTGCAAGAGGTATGTAATTCTAAAATTAAGTTAGTACACCTTTAAATTTTTTTTACTACGAAATTACAATTTGTTTTTAAGGTATTTATATGCTTTTAGACTGATTTAAAGACTCTACATCTTTAATTCAAGGTAATTCTAAATAACTATAACTCAAAGCACTGAAATTAAACACAACTATTATGATGATTATGATTAAAACTGTGTTACTCTTCCTCTAGGTACTACTCAAATTCTCACTAGATACAACATAAAGGTCAGCGCACACTGCACACTGCTGACGCGTTGACAGACAAAACGAGGAAGCGAGGTTAAGTGGAGCAAGTGCGGAGTTAATCTGTCCCATGATGAATGTTGGCGTGCGTTAGCTTTGTGTACAGGGTGTCCTGTATAAGGGCTGGACTTTAATAACGAATAGGTAAGTCTGCTTTTTATGATTTAGAGAAAGAAGAGTGTGTTGTTGTCTAAAATAAAATTGCAAGGTCCTGTTTTACCATCGACGAATAAGCACTGACCAACCAAAAAATTTAAAAAATACGTATGAAGTATGAAAGCAGACATCGTTAACCATAACTTATTGGCACTTTGTGAAACAGGCTGTAAATCTATTAAAAGACCAACGAGCTATTTTTATATTTATGATGTATTTTATTTTAAATACTTATTGTAAATAACTAGTAATCAAAGGTTTTACATCAGACAATTCAACAATGCAGTGATGTCAATGTGGACCGGTCAAACCCAGTAAATTCTTTACAGTATCTTGAAATGTAATGAAATGATATCTATTGCGTATTTAAACAAGGTCTTATATCTTAAACTGGTTTCTCTCGGATCTACCTTTGCGGAAGCTTGGAGAAGTTATGACAAATAAATAAAAAACCGGCCAAGTGCGAGTTGGACTCGCGCACTGAGGGTTCCGTGCCAACTTTAACTGAATTCGGGATTCTTACTTCCACTCTACATTTTATATTTTTTTCAAAATTTGCACTCACTTAGTTTAAAAGTTAGATTTGGGGGGACGCCCATTTTACGACTTTGGAAGCACCTATCGCTCAAACGTGACACTTTTAGAAAAAATGGTTTTGGAAAAGTCAATGTCATTTTGAAAGACCTATCCATAGACATCCCACAGGTTTGAGTAAAAGATTTTTTTTTGGTTTTAGTTTCATGTATGGGAGCCCTCCCTATAATATCATTTTTTCAAATTTTTGGTACCTGAATCGGAAAGTGGTAAAGAAGATACACCTACCTATCAAGTTTCAGCAGTGTGATGCTAATAGTTTCAGAATAAAGTGGTTGTGACAAACGGACGGACGGACAGACAGACAGACAGACAGACAGACAGACAGACTGACAGACAGACAGACAGACAGACTTGACGAAACTATAAGGGTTCCGTTTTTTGCCATTCGGCTACGGAACTCTAAAAATCGAACATTATCAAATAGACCAATATTTGTCCAACACCCTGTAAGTTAAACAGGCGTGACTTCGCGACCGGTCCACAGATTACGCGCAATAAGCATCGATATAAACAATTATGTACTCTAGGGTCAATGACCCAGCTTAATGATGTTTTGATGAGCGAAGGTATTGATGCGCTTATGTTCTCGGTAATAGATGCTCAAAAGCCTTGGGGCTGGAGGTAAAACCATTAAGGTGTAGCTAAACGCTGCAATTTGGAGTGAATCAACTTTTCTTTGACGATTTTGTCTTTAGAATCTAGATTATAACTTACTAGTACATAGTTTAATAGTCTTTTAAATACTTCGATACAGCTCAAAGTCAGAAATCATAGAGAAAGACTAGCACACCGGCACCATCCACGATAAGCGGTTGGTTATATTATCGATAGGCTACAGATATTTGGTTCTGAAGTTTACGCGAATACTCATTACAATAAAACAACAATTTTACGGATTGATTTCGCGAACGTTTATTTTTATTTTATGCCTGACGTTTCGAATGCTTTACAGCATCCGTGGTCACAGGCAGACTGCCTGTGACCACGGATGCTGTAAAGCATTCGAAACGTCAGGCATAAAATAAAAATAAACGTTCGCGAAATCAATCCATAAAATTGTTGTTTTATTGTGATAGGCTACAGTTCAAACTATAACAGTGAACAGAAATTGCACACTTGCGTTTTGTGTAACTTGCCTGCACACTAGGTGTAATATTTCATTCTTAACAAATAACAAGACACATCACTGAAAACTACAAGGCTACGTCAACTTTCTACATATTCGATTGGTACTGTTGTATATACCCTATTTAATGGCAAATAAAGAATTTTTGATGTTTGAATTTTCGAATTACTGAGGTACATTCATTACTCATTAGACATAGCCTCGTTTATTTGCTTTGTTACAGGAGAAGCTGAATTCATCTTTTTTATATTCCTTTTTAGTACTAAATCCTACCTTTACTAACTTACCTTCCAAATACTACTGTCAATATGTCAGCCACCAATCCTGCACTTAATGCATTGTTTAAGCGAGCACATTCAGTTACTAATTGCCAACTAATCTCCTTAGAGCCTACCGGAAATAGCACAAGGCATGCTGAGCCGCACCACAAATATCAAAGGCGGGCAATAAGCAGGCTTTAGTAGCGTCAGCAGAAAAGTAAATACTTTGCAGAAGCACCTAAAAGAAGAACAAAGATCAAGATTTAATTACTTGTATTGTATCTTATCTAGAAACTAATACCTATAACATGATCTACTTACGATATAAATCGATGAACGACCCTGACACGCTCTACCCCCTAAAATTACATTACCTTTACGTCACTTGTATCTTTGTAAATCGCCCATGATAATTTCGTACCGATTTTCGGGAATGGCGGCCCCTCTCAGCAGTGATAGGCCAGGGATGCAGGAAATATTATTGTGCCCAGATGTGTGCGCAATATATAATGTGCACTGTCTATTCTGTAACTCTCATTAATTCGGTGAGACGGTAGTCCACAACATGACCAATGAAAGATCAGACGTAGGACCATCGGCTTAACGTGCTTTCCGAGGCACGGCGGTGCCATCACTACCATCTTCTTGACTCCGAGCTGTTCCCGAGAATTATTAAGATAAAAAAGCCAAGAAACAAATTTCGCCTCGACCCAGGATTTGAACCTGGGACCTTTTGGATAGAGGCCAGCGATCTAACCGCTAAACCAACGAGGCAGTCGCCCATACTATGCTTACGAATCTTTTCATGTGCTTTCAAAATCTTATTGCACTATGATACATTTTTTTCCAGACCGTACCAGGCAAGTAATACTTGTCAGCATAAGGTACGCTCGATTGAAGGCTACACCACACATAGCTTAGTCTGAACCGTTTTCAGCTACATCACAGAACTCAATTTCCTCACGAATTCATTTCACATCACCTAGAACACCGACTCTGTGTCTAAAGTGTATTGGTGTGTTTGGCCAACGGCTTTGGCAAACATTGAGGTTTCCATCTCTTCGTTGTGAATGGTTCCTGGCTGGATTATGAATAATGATATATTGAAGGCATGTTGTTATATAATAAGCCAATGACAGAGTAATGATACGTGTTTAAAGACATGGAATAATTAGTGCATTGGTAAGACGTTGGCTATAAACTCTTGATTTACAATACGAGTACGCACTAAACATCATTTAATTCATGACTCTTATTAAGACTTATTATCTGGTGCAGTTAAAGTGCCCCAAAAGTTTAAAAAGCCTTTCAAATTGGATATCGATTTCAGTAAAGAAAAAACTGAAATTCCAAATTTTATTTTGTGTCTAAAAACTGAATGACTGGGACTGGTATTATATCTAGACCACAAACAAACCGTCATTTTCTAAATACCTAATAATCTTGCATGTTTGCTAAGAGGGCGCTGCCTGGTGGGTAGATTGCAGACTCTGTTGACCTAACTAATGCGCGCCATCTAGCCTCGGGCTTGGTAAACATCGGATGCCGATCTATTGTTTTGGTCTGCAGATTATGCGGACTTGCAATTAACAATTTTTATGAGTACATGTAAATATTTTGGCAGTAGAATATATAACATGTTGTTGTTACTTGAAGATGATCGTCCACGCCAACAACTGTTGCCCAGAGACATAAGAAACGGCAACCGCTGACAAGAGGAGGCTGCCGTTGACATGCTGTAGAACTGCCGTCCGTAAAGTCAACATCACGATTCACGGCGGCAAATTTTCAAAAGGGTTTGGTGACGATTGCCGGCGATTTGCCATGTCGCTCTTGTCTTAGAGCAATAAGTGATTCTACATACTTGAATTTAGTTATATTATATGTATGTTTTTTTTATGCGAGTAGACCTTTTTCAATTTATTGTACCTTCAATTTCCTATTTTTACTAGTTAGTGTATTTATGTGTTAAATAAAGTGATAGTGGGCAAAATATGTTATACCTAAATCGCATTACGTATGATTTATATCCAACACAAGAGGGGAGGATGGGCTAGTCATCGCAAATAATGCTCGGACACTGTCTTTGCGTAAATCATTTTATTCGGGTCGGTAAATTTTTATGAAAAGATAAAAGCTGTGTGTGTTTTTTGTGCCCGATCAGTTTCATATTTCATGATAAACACAAACACATAAAGAGTTTTTAACTCAAGTTGCGTCAAAAATTATGCTTATTAGTTTAACTACAAAATATTTGTCATTACATAGTGGTATCTGTTTTATATAAACATGTGTCAGTCGTGGTAAAATGTCTACGTATTAAAATGAAACAAAAATCAAAAGGGCTTTTTTCAGTACAGATTGTTCCCATTTAAAAGAAACCCGACCCCAAATTAACTCACTTCGACCTATACTATCGTCTTTTGTAAACAAATCTAAACAGTGCAGTGCAAAAAACTTTAACAATAACACCTACAAAGGGACAAGTGGAAACGTGTTTGTCCAAAGAGTGAGTAGACTTATAGAAAGGAAATCCTTAAACAAAACACTAAAGTGTGACGTAAAAACAATAATTCTTCATTACGATTAACAGGGGGCGAGTATAATACGTGCGGTTGAATAGAGTGGCACTTTAGTTAAGTCAAAAAACTGTCTTATTTAACGTACGTAGGTGAAAAATTGATTTATTTTTATTATATTTTAACACTTTATTGCACAAATCAAGGTGCACAAAACATCATACTCTGTTAGTCAAACTTTTAGGTTATGCAGAGAGATAGCAATGTGTACAGAGGAAAGTATTAGCAGAAAAAAAGCAACAAAATAAACCAATATTATTTTATAGTAACAAATAAACCTTCACATACAGCTTGCAATGCTCATCTTGATGACATCAGTTTGGTTTTACAACTAGAACTATTACAGATTCAAGTCAGTACCTATTTAGTTTATAGAAAAGGTTTCCCAAAAATGTTTTACGTTTTTGCATGCGTCAAAAACCTGTTGCACTTCACATATTCAGTAACGTTTCAGTCTGATTATGGTCAAAACTACAATAATAATCAAAACTACCCATTTCGTTTTAATTTAGTTTTTTCAATTCTAATGTTCGCAACCTTTTTAACCGTATGCACATCAACAAGTCAATGCACATGCTAGTGTTGCTTGTGAACTCGCAGGTGTGCAACTAAAAACTGGGGTGGGCGGTTTTTGTGGCCAGCAATGTACGCGTAAAATGCGAGCCGACTTAATAAGTGGGCATTTACTGATAATACGCCGAAATAAGGATTAATTTGTTTGAAGTATGTTTCAGTTAGTGTAGATTAGACGGATTAGTTTGATGTTAATACTTTGTTATTAGTACGGATTGAAAAAAATAAGTCGTTTTATTTAGCAAGCTTTAGGTATCTTTTTTCTATCGTTATGTAGATTTTGGGACCAAAAGAGAGGGATTTGGGAGAAATTGTCGTTTTAACAAACTTTTATCAAAAATTGTAAATTCGTGTTTATCTTAAAAATATCAATTACCTGGGTATTGCATATTACTACATAATACATCCAAATTCTCAATCTGTATCATTTACTTTATTGCACAACAAAACAGTGTACAAAAGGTGGAATTAATGCCAAAAGCATACCCTCAGGTCATGCTCAAATATGGTTATGGGATACTAAACTTTTACCAACCAAAACATTTTATTCCATCCACAAAAATTAATGAATGTCTAGCTCGCTACCTACCCCTTGTCAACAAAAAGGCGACATAAGGTTTTTGAATACAATTAGCATACTGAATGAGGTCGTGCAAATAATTAGACTTATATTTTCAACACGTGCACCAGTTTATTTGATCGTTGATAAGATAAGAATTTATTCATGAACTTGATTTTATTTGGTTTTGTGGTAAGTTTTTGGTAGCACTCAAATATTTTTACCATTATTTATCTAAGACTTTTTGAAAAGTACACCTAGTAAAGAAACATGAATAGTTTTTTTATGCTTAATGAAGTTGTATCAAAACTGTATTTTAGCGACATAAAAATGAATCTGAAAAAGAATTTGGTAATTATTTCTTTAATTCAATCTACTTACTTATTCTTCTCAGCCTAATCACACTATTAAATAAGCTAGTGCAATATTCCTAAAAGGTCAATACAAAGATAATAGCATAAAAAATAAAAGCTATAAAACAATTGTAAGATACACTCCGCTCCGACACATTATGTCCTTATTATAGAGCACCCTATCATTCCTTTATTTTCTTCCATCACGAAAACAGTGAAGCGTCACGATCTACACACGAAAGCACTCAAAATCGTAACAATCATCGCTCAATATTACATTCAGTTACAATAACAACTCTCGTAGCAACCATTTCTAATTCTTTACGCTTTAAAGGTCAAAATTCTTCGGCAATCGCTGTGTATGTAAAATAGGCTGCAAATGTAAGTCGGTCGAGTACTGCTGTAGAAAAGTCGCCATATGTGGCAGACAACCGAACACACCCACCGGTCAAATTTGATTTACGCGCAAATTACGTGTCATAACCTGTGTCTGTCTGTATAGATTGCTAAGTATTTGAGGCATTGATTAGGTTCATAGGGTTTTGACGAAGTCGTAAAATTTTCCGATTTTTTTTCAAAAATTACTGAATTTTTGAAAACTAGAAAAATACTATCTGTATGTATTCTAACAAAAGCAAAACATAAACGAAGTTTAAATTATTAAAATTAATAAAATTAAAAAAATGTTCTAGTGCATAAATTTCTTCCAACATCACCAATTTTTATGGCAAAAAATATAAACAGTACTCACCTCCGATGTGTCGTTTAATGAGAGCACTGTACGGCTTCTTCTTCTTTTACTTCCAGCAGTAAATGTCATTCTTCTGAAACAAAAAACTAACGATTATGTTGCCTTTTTTGAGTCCTGATTTTTTGCATAGTCTATGACCCTAAAGTCCTCAAACCGTGAACACACAGGTGCCAGACCCCGCCCCCAACTCAGGCGCACCTTCGGTAATGCATTAATTTGAATATTCGCGGTGTCAGATGTCAAACGGCCGGTAATTGACGACTGTCATAAATATCACAAGTCTGTAATAAAAGCAGGTATGGCCAGATTCGTTCTGTGACATATGGCTGAATTATTTATTTGGAGCCGTTCAGGTACATTAGCGTAAACGTTTTTGTCATTAAACAAAAGGTTGTTATTGAATTTTAACGAATAAATTAGTGACATACTATCCTTAGACATTATAAAAGATTTCTCAAAAAAGTATATTAGAGTGAAAGGTTCAGCGAACAGTCCATCAGAAAAGCGGCCTTCGATTAACTGTTGCAGAATACAAAAATAATAAATAGGTTCCCGTCAAGAAAAACAAAGAAGTTTTTGAAATGTATGATGATGGTGAATGACTGTAGCAAAATAATTGCAATTGTCTTATGTAGTTATGTGGAATTTAATCGAATGTATTTTTTTATATTGCAATGCCTTAGATCATATAAACTTAATATGTCTATCTGCAAAATAAATAATCTGCTTATTTTATGAACAGCATAATGCATAATAATCCCTATTATCCAACATTTTGCCCTTTGTAATCACTCAATGTCATATCAATTTAGCAGGTGAGATCATTATAGATTGCGCACGCTCATTTGACCAGTAACGCCATCTGTTGGCGTCGAGCGCGATCTGTCAGTGAGTCATTGTGTTTGCGCAAGTTCGGTTTATGGAATTAAGAGGTTAATAAAATGTTGCATAGATTTAAAACGATTTAACTATGGTTATCGCATAATGTAATGCCAAAAAGTTATTATTTGATTAATAAATGAGTAAGAAGATGAAAATCAATGCATACTTTCATGGATATTATAAAACTGCCAGAGCTGGGTGTTTCAATGATTTAAATTTTACCATATCCAAGTTATTTTTATAGCTTTGAAATAAAACAAGACATTTTAATACCGTTGCGTTGCGTTTTTGCAATCAATGAAAGTGGATGAACACAAAAATAAAAATACCTACTACAATCTACTTGTCTCAAAAGGCAAAAAGGAAAGATCAAAAAACTACTTACAGTATAAGTACTGCACAAATAAATCCGTGCAAAAATTAATCTATTTGCCAACCTTTCAACTATAACAACAAAAATCAAGTGTAATACCATAATCCGTATTTCAATGCAAGTGCTCCATTTCACCACTGATCCGTGTCTAAAAAACGCATTGGTTTAAAGGGGTTTCATAATAGATGTATGGGCATATTTCACCCTTCGCTTGATCATTGTTGAACGGTTGAAATGTTAAAAGTTTAGAGATTTATCTAAAGTGAGGAGGTTTAAAGGTTGTGGGATAGTGAGGAAAGGAAATTAAAAAGTGGAATAAAACAGATTTGTAATACCAAAATTATGAATGTAAATTGATGCACAGACAAACATACAAAAGGACAAAATACAAGGCAAATAATATTACAAATACATTAAACAGTAAATAGCATGACGTAACTCGTCACAAAATTTTTATATTTTGATAAACACTTTTCTTAATGTTTTGCAAAAAAATTCTGAAAGCCTAGAGGAATCATTCCCAATAATATAAATTGCTTGTAAAAAGCAACCGTGACTCTGTGACACATGAGGAATCCAACCCAGTGTCTTACGCTATCCGGGCGTATGCCAATACTCGGCCACATTAACAAAGCTGTTGAACTTTGCAAGTGCTTTTTTTAACGCGTAATCCTTTCCATTAGTAGGTGCTGAATTTATATATTTTGAAAAAATATGATTATTTCGAAACTTTAAAAATTATACTACCTCTCACTGCACCACCAACTTTACGATTCTCTACAATCTCGGCTTAATACCGATGGATAGGTACCAAATGTTGCAGTTTGACTCACGATGACTCGCCGAAATACCACTATGGCTCTGACTATGGGGGGGCTATAGAAGGCATGACAGACGCATTTACGCGCATATTTTCCACATGAAACAAAAACGACGTAAGTACAAAGGACCATCATGAATTTTTGCTCTAAAGTTAAGCCCCGTTATGTGCGTTTCTTGAATGTAATGTGGTTAAGAGTGTTATGCATTCGCAAGCTAACTGATTTACAGACTTGCTTCCCACTTCCGTGATATAGAAATGAGTGTCAAATAGAAAACGGTTGATGGATTGGGTCTTTATCTTCATCACTATGAAGTTACACATTTTCTGGAGATCTCCATACTTTTAAGTTCTTTTTAGATAGTGCTGTAAAGGAAAATTTATTTAAGTTGAAGATGCTGGAGGTTCCTTTAATTTTCTCCACACATTTTGATTCTGAAATCTTTTTAAATAATTATCATGTTATTTTAAATGTGTAATACAAACTGTATCTTTTTTTCCAAATAAAACCACAACAATTACATATTATCTACTTTTTTAAAGCATGTATCCGTAACATCCCTCACCTACTTCCTATGACAATCAAAAATTATTTCGCTACATCACTCCCACTCAGATAACTATAATAAATTAGCTTCGGCTTATGGCGTCTAATTCATCCAAACTGAATTTTAGGGGTCCTCAGGAATGCAAGAAAAATGGTCCGCACGCTGACTCCGCAATATGGGTAATGCTATAATCGAATAAGAGAGGAAATTAAGGCATCGGAAAATATTCTTCATCTGATTGATGGTCTGAATGATATGGGAAAAGACGAGAAAATCAGTTTTTCTTCAATTCTCATAGAGATAAGTAACGATACAGATTCGTTGTAATCGTTTTAAGTACATGTGTGCAAGTTTGTGCCAATATTTGATGATGCTATAATGAATATGCTTATTGCATACTTATTATGTGATATTAAAATATTTTCTACACACCCCGCACCCCGCGCTTTCCTTAATCAAAAATGAACGGCGCGTGCTTTCGTAAGTGGCACTATTTATAACATTATTTGTGCAACAAAGTCTTTAAATAAAATAAATTAAAACAAATAAAATAAATATTAAATCAATTCAATAAAATAAAATAAGAAAATAAAGTAACGATAGGTATTTGATCTTTATAAACACATTATTTTACTCTAGTAATTCTACATAAGATTTATGTGGAGAGTTCTAACAGTAAACAAGGCAGAGAAAAGAAAGTCTACACACTATACACTCTTCTTCATTGCCCTGACTTGCAAATAAAATTAACCCTAAGTGCAAGCACGTTACATAGCCCCGAAACATAGTCATAATACCCACATTATTAGCAACTGTAAAAAATGCCACCCAAACACAATACTACAATAAATACATCAACAAAACACCTCTATTTGCGTCAACCTTCGAATTAGGCATGCTTTTTCAGACCACACAGACAGTCAAATAGGTCTTTCTGACCGACGCAAAATCACTGGGTAATTCAAAACCTTGTCTTGAAAGCCCGTCCCAGTTGGGACGAGTTTAGAAAAAAAAACAAAGCTATTTTTTTCATAATTATTATGATTAATGACTACTGATTGTGTGTAGCATCTACTTCTAATGACATGAATACCAAAAGTTTGACGGACTAAGTGGGAAAATCTACGGTGAGCTAATTTATCAGCTAACAGACTGTGTAGTTAAGCAACGTAACTAAAACGTTTAGCAACTTATTACAAAGGCCGTAGGCTTGTAGGACGAGTTCGCGAATAACCCAACCGGCGCTGCCAAAGGACCAATAAAGTTGTAATGTATCACAGAATGGACATACGCGGTCGTAAATATCAATATTGGTCGTGAGTGGACATTTGCGAAGGGTTACTATGTTGCAATGGCTGTTCCAGAATAGTGTCACAATGAGAAATAAATAAATAAATAACTATGCGCTAGACAACACACTATTAGTATTGGTTTGGACATAGGAATTTTCTTTTCTGGGCTACCAGGCATCGATTTGACGATTATTATGATTATGAATATTCGTACAATGTTCATTTTAGCCGTTAATCGTCGTGCTATATGAAATGACTAGAAATGAAACTACGAGTACTGTGACTAGGAGATCAAATGAAAGCACGGTACCTAAGGCGCAAATTGGAAGTGCAAAAAAGCATTGGGTAGTGTAGCAAGTGATCACCACCTACCTGAGGTATCGAGGCGTTCTTATGCCTAACTACGGTTTAACAGCAAACTGAGGTGTATGAAAATGACTACTCCATTGTAGTCAAAAAGGTCACCCATAAGATAAATAAGATATCTCTTCATTGCACATCACAAAGACCAGTTGCAAAAATAATTTGTAGATTAACTTTCTTTCAAATATATTATTGGTCAATGTAGACCATCCATGCGACGTCATAACAATGTTGGTTCTCGTAGTGTCACTCCAAATTAACACTATAAAATTAAATCCTAACGTACGAGCGAATAAATTACACGAGACAGTATTTGCATTGGCATTTTAGTGTTTATCCTAATAGAGTTGTTAGCGATGAGAATATTTTGTATTGAGAATTTGAGACACGGCTGGACATTGTTTTAGATAAAACATTTCAATGCGAAAATGACATAGCACAAATTAGGACTTTAATTTAGTTATAGAATTTACATTGTATAGTTCCTTGATAAGTTTAAATTGTAAAGTTTATATTCCAAATCAACAGTTTTTTTTTTAAATCAAAAAGAGAGGTATTATAAGTTTAACGTGTCTGTCTGTGTATCTGTCTGTGCTATCCTAACTCCCAAATGGATGAACCAATTTTCGTGTAGTTTCTTTGCCATGTGTCATGAAAATCTGTTCAGCAGTTTTTCTATTTGCTATTTTTATTTTAAAGTTATTTAATGCTTTTAAGACATTTAAAAAATACGGTTCGTCATCAAGCATCGGGAATATTAACACCTGCGTCCGAATTAGCATAAGATCGCGTTTTGAGTTTATCAAATCTTTAACCATATGTGCGCTCGCACGACCATTGAAAGTTCATTTGAATAAACGACTCACTGGGGTGTGGAGACATAATAAATATCACAAAAGTCATTTCAACAATAAGTTAAAACGTTTTTGTTAAATTTCTTCAAAGTATACGGAAACGTTTTTAAGAAACAAATAAAAATAAATTTATTAAGCTAACATATTAACATTTATTATACTGCAAATTATTCGCTAGTTGTAACTAATCTAATACTTGTCACTAAAATACCTCTTTTCATTTTATCATATAGAAAATAATAAAGCTTTGTGAATAGCTTTACAATTTTAATTAGTGGCTTTGTATTTTTTCAGTACCAACAACTCAGCAAAAAATTAAAAAATTGTGTCGTATGATTTTGTTTTTCTATTTTAAGAAACATAAACGTTTAAACGTTTGATAATTTCGTAATTCGTGCACTCAAAACGGAGTGATCCTAATTATATTCACCGCAAACTAAATTATGTATCTCTCCATCACACACTTGCACCAAATGTTTGTTCCCGACAGCATGTTCAATTTATTTCATTTTATGGCTAATTTGTTTTTTACAACAGCCATAAAATCAGGTGTTACAGTTTACACCATTCATAAGTATTTAAAGTTTTGTTTAAAGTCGTTTTATGTCAATTTGTATTTTATGAGGATGTAATAAGCGTTTTAAGTATTCAAATAATTTATATATTTTGCCATAAAAACATAATAAGGTTGAAATAGACAAAGAAAATGTTGTTGCCCAAATTATTAATAGTTTCCCAGTTGTATTTAGGAAGTTTCCGACCTAAAATATTGTAAACTTTTTTATATATTTTTTCCGCAAATATAAGAAAAACCTAGAAAATATGTCGTGCAAAGTCCTAACTCTACATATCGACGACTGTACACAATGATTGATAAAAAGCAAAATTGTTATATTTACTATAACTCTATATTATGAAAATTAATATAACACTCAAACTTAAACCAGACTTTAGTCAGTTGTTTTGTGGCCCAACTTATTTTAATTCTTGGTAATTCTGACAGATGACTCAATATGGTTAACGAAATATCAAGTATCAATAACGGTTTTATTTAAAGTAACGTTATTTGTAAGAGGATTAGCGGTTACCGAAATAGTGATGACACATTAGGAAGTGTTGTATGTTGTAGAAATTGGTAAGATATACAAATTTTAAAGACAGTTTGAATAGATCATTATAGAAAAAACGTTTGAAAAAATACGGATAGTAGTAGTAATTACTGATCCTGTTTAATCTTTGAGTTCAATAATAATATTGCTTAAAAATACTACATTCTTTTCTTTCGTTCCCCATTCCAAAAATATACACTCCTTAAATTTAACCCACCCGTCGCCGCATGCAAATGAAATATTGTGAAAATTCATCAAAAATTAACTCCTACGGGAACACGTATATGGGATGTAAGCATTAATTCTGTTGACAGACACTATTCGCTTAATGGGTGAAATATCTTTCTATTCTTAGTTTTAAACCCAGGTAATTAGTTAACTTTGAGGTAACGTCATAATCTTTTGAAGAAACTAATGATTGTGTCACACAATACATGCTAGACAAAATGCAATATATTAATTTGGCTTCCCAAAATAATGTCTTTAATTAAAGTTTATTACAATTACAAGTTCGCAGAATTCAACATATTTTTTGCACGCAATTAGCATTTTCAGCATAAATTCCATTTTACGCTTAAGATACAAGGTCAATGTCACATAAGCAATTTTATTTAAGTCCAAATAATAACTCATAGTTAATTAAAAACGATACCTCTAACTTAAATATACACGATTGGAAACTTATCACAATGGTGAGAATTTGATCACATATTTATTACCTATATCACAAACTTTTTCATAACTCATCTACTAAGTCTAAAACAAATTATAACTAAAGTAAATTTGCATTGAGTATCAGTAAATCTTACCAAATAATAAATTTAGTAGAAAGTGGTTGATTACTCTTTCTTGATGATCTTTTAATACGAATTCAACTTTCACTTTCCAAAACCAATCTCGTCCTGGATTAGTCACATGAAATCCTTTGTTTGTAACCTTCATAACCAACGAACCATAAATTAAACGCTGATATAAACATAATATAGAAAAACACCAGTAGCATCACAAATATAAGCAGATGGTTCAGATTTCAAAAAGGAAGAGATGGAAATATGATATGGAATATAGGATTCAGTCATGTTTCAGTTGACATCATTTTATCAAGGAAAATTTATAAATTCTAGTACCTCTATTCGTATTTATAACAACTCTTCTTCACAGAAAAACACACATAAGGAATAATATAATTATAATAAAGTCAAATATGTATATAAATGCTTTTTTGCATAAAGATGGCATTAACTCTTAAATCTAATCTAATCTGCCAATCAAACAGCAGAAAGATGGAAACTTTAAAATAAAACCTATTATTATATAAAAAATACGGATAGTATGTTAGAGGTACTGAAAGATGCAGGGCTGTTTGTAGAACCATTTCTGTATCACACTCCACTGTGACAAAGGTATCACAGTCAATTACTTGTTATTATAAATGCAAATAAACACTCTTATTATTTGAAGGATAAGTTTCAAATTTGATTAAAGTACCTAATTTTAAACGACATAAAATTTTGCTGTTTTGCGTTAGTTCTTTGTTAAAAGGATGTTGTTTCATATATCACATTTAATTGCTCTTATCTTGACAATTGCTGTTTTTTAAAAGCCTAGGTACATCAAGAGAATTTTATCCGTGACTATATTTTAGCAACTCAGAGAATGCAATTTTGACTTTTTCAATGTTGGCTCAAAATGTATTGGAAAGAATTTCAAACTTCCTGACTTTAAAAACTTTCCTATACATTTTGTAAAACAAAATGACGAATATGAAGTTCTAAAATTGAAATCGTTAAGATTATTATATGATCTATTGTACGAGTAGTACTCGTATAGCATAACATTTATATTTTTTATTAGAATTATAAGCTAAAAGTGTAACGGAGCACCCAAAATAGAACCCAAACACATCCCAAAAATATCTAACAAATATTTATAATCTCTAACAATACGCCAATTACTTTCCTAACTTCATTCGGGCAATTATTTAAACGGAAAGAATTCTCTAATGCGACGTGGATTGATGCAAATGACACCATCTTTGACACGACATTGCACCACCATTTTGTTTTTGCTGTCACTTCTGACAGTTGCGTTTGGAATTTCAACTTTAACACTGTACATTAGGGGTGTACGATGTCTTTTCAGCATTGTATAGCTAATTTTGATGTTGTCAGACACGGTGACATGTCAGTATTGACATAAGAACTGCGTTATTTATTCAGAGGGTTCCTTCTAATGTCGTTTTTCTTTATACTAATGCGTACGACGATTTACTCGCGTTGTTTTTGTTCAAATTGGGGTGTAGTGTAGATGAAAGGAGCGTTGAAAAAATATACAAAGGTGTATGGATAGGATTTGTTATTGTGTATGTATTTAAATATCACAAAAACCCATTTGAATATGACTTGTATCCTATTTTTAGTGAATTTAGTAAGGTAAGGCCTTAAAAGAACAGAGTTATTGAGAATCATATGATAGCAGTACCTAAAAAGTACGTCATGTTTTTTTTAATGTACGGTACAGTCATAGATCGACTATGTCTGTCTATGGTTTGATTTTAAGCATGTTATAGTTTCAGGATGACTATGCTGGTTATTTCATAACCAAACTTGGTTATCTGCACTCATAGAATAAACTGAATAAAATCATGGTATCACTTCTAGTCAAAGCTAAATAGCGCAATGAGAAAATTATTAGACCATTTGACTCGAAATTAAATGGCTTTATTCTATTGTTAAACACTATTTTTGTTATAAACATTAACATGCGGCCTACGTTCACACACACGGGCCTAATTTCTGCATCAGGCGGTAAATATTTTCAAGTGCAATTTTTTTTACTAGCCTATACATTATAGCGTATTTACAGAAACTAATTTTGGAAAACAATCCCCCAACAGTGATTAATAGCATCCCCACACTTGATGTCCGCTCGTGATCGCTGCCCGGATCATGCGGGCGCGTGCGGTCTCGTTACGCCGAATGTGTTCTACTTCAAGTTCAGAGCTTCAGCGAATAAAACTTTTAAAACTGATGTACAAATAAAGTTCTGTGATTACGTGTGCTTAGTCAAGCGAGATTGAGTGGACACTTAATTTAGTTGTGACTTTACAAAGTGAGCTTTCTTTATACTGTTGAACACATTATCAAGTACCATGCTACCAAATGCTGTTTAAAATACTGCTTGTACTCATGGTATGATCACAGTCTTGAAATATTTTGGATGTAAAAGATAAAGTATTTTCTGATTGTATTTATTTATTTGTCCAATATTTTATTTATTTATATCCTGATTTATATTGTCAATATAACTCGACGTAATGGTCGAATAAATAGGTACTAAAGTTTTATAGCGCTTTTTTATATTTTTATTCATGTACAAAGAAAACTTCCACTCTTTGACGATCACCTCTACGAATTCATCGTAACATGACCGCACTTCGCAGGGGAAGTGTTTTATTATTGCTTTTATCATTGGAAATCTACATTTTTCCTCCAACATTACTCGTCATTTATATTGCAACTGCTGACAATTAATTTAATTAAACCGTATCGTTATAAGCGCAGCATTTTTTGATGTAATCATTTGTTACTTTTGCTAACAGGTTGCTTTTGTACGTTTAATGTTGTAGAAAGACAGGGAAATATTTTGGGAAAATAAGTTCTCGTAGTCGATTCGTTGTGAATTAATTGTCCGCTGCTAGGTTTTTAACACGTTCCGGGACACTACTCCAGACACAATAGATGTTTTATTGTTTTCACGCCTGTAGGCGGGCACTGTCCCGGAACGTGTTAATGATAGCGAATGTCTATTGTTTATTTTTACAATTTTTAAATTCGATGTGATTTATACCTTGCGTTACGAAACTAGACAACGATTTTGATTCACGGGCATAGTAGTCAGGAGCTCTAACCACTAAACCAAACGTTTTTTTAAAACTAAAATATATTTAAAAACAAAATTTGTTTATTTAACAAGGTAAACAGCGAAAGGTTTTAAATAAAACTACCCATAAACGCCTAGGCAACTCTTGAAAAAGAGGAACTCCATGTAATTGATGCAGAATACACATTTAGTGAAAAAACTGCAATATTGCTTTAGTTTATTGGTTCACTATTTTATCTATTCGAATTCTAGCTAGACATTATAAAGACATTATCTATAAAATCGCTATTGAACTATGAACTTTCAAAACCAAAATTGGCTGTAAAATCGTATTTTCACCGCAAAACGTTTGCACCCTATATGATTGCGTGTATTCCCACGTTTTTTGTTTAAAAAAACCTTAATTTAATGATTCACGAGCATGAAAGAGAGCACTGATAAGATCCTTAATTGATTTGAAATTGGGGAAATTAATATTAATTATTTTGCAGCCTTATTAGAGTAGTTATTTGTGAAGAGTAGTTGTGAATATTGTTTAAATCCTTTTGCAAAAAAAGGCAATACAATTTATTTAATTCATACTGAGAACGCCTTGCTCATCATGCTTTGAGCGAAGCGTAGCCTTTACCCAGCCTATGAGCCGTAGGAGGGGGAGAATTTGAGGGTTAAAATTTTTGGTTTTTCGCAATTATATGGGAAGCTGTGCTATACGTTAACCTCCTAAGTAGTCGAAACGAAGTCAAAAACTGTTACAAATAATTCCGTCTATAATTCCTCGTTTCTTGAACTATTAACATAACTAAACTAGACTATATAAAAAGTATTTGTTGTGGCATCAAATAATAAATGCTACTTTCTTTTGTTTAGAATATACCAAAATTTACAAATGTTGATAATATTTCGACACAAAGGCAAAATACAATAGCAAATGATTTGAAACTATTTTAATGAACCTATGTTCCACAAAAGCATCAAAAACTATCATATCACAGCAGAGGACAACAGTATCACATTTTATGCGGACAAACAATAAAACCAACAAAATCATGGCGGTCGCCCAGTGGGTAGGCATCGAGTAATTACCGGACAAAATAACAAACGAGATATCATAAAGGCGGCGTGTGAAACGGTGACACCTGTGCTGGGGGTGATGCCACTGTGGATATAGAGCTGGTAATTTTTAGTCATAGTCTCTTAAAAAGTGTGATACCCATTCAAAAAAAAAATACATCGCAGAAGTAAAAATTCGATTTTTTTAAATACACTTTTAATATCAATAAATGTTCCTTAACGATCGACTGCCATGATCACTAGATTAAACTGGACCAACTTAAAAAAAACTCTGGAGAAGTAGGGTCGGAAACTTCTATTGATTTACTCCAACTAAACTATACAATGCTAAAATATCACGCCTGCCAGTCTAAAAGTTTACAAACACTGTACACAGCTCTATATCGATCAGTCACGTATAAAAAACTACCGGAAACGAGACCGAAACGTGACGAACAAAATTTCTTAGCGATTTCTCACTGCACCCCTCCACTATGCGTTTGATTTGTGTAATCAAATGCGGGCTTTCGAATTAATTAGTTTGTTACGCACCTGAGCACTGCTTTTGTTGCACTACAATTTTTAGAATCGCTAAACGATTCCTGGTTTTAGGCAATTTTGATCATTATTTTGATTGCAACAGGACCAGGATTACAAAAAAATTTCAACATTTGTGTCCTCCACATTTGATTGTAAGACCGTTAAAATAAAATCATTTTTGTTTTATTTTATCGTGGATAAGGTTGAAAATCCCTTAGCCAAAAAAAAGGTTTTTCACACCGATGTTAGACTGCGATACGTAGCACGTGTATTTATAATTCGATTTAATTAGACGTTGACAGTGCAGTCAGTTTGTTGGAAATTTTAAAATCTAATGACACGTTTCGGGTTTTTTATGGCCAATAGAATGTAGTTCGATTAATAATTGTTGGTATGCTTTGACTTTTGATTGCCGGTTCCATTGTGAGTACTCAATCACGAGTGACTTAACATCCTTATGATAATCACTAGTTGCAATAACGTTGTTTGGTTAGGCTTTTCAGTAATTATTGACTGTTATGGGAAACAGAATTATTATACTGATATAAGGGCTGCCACCCGTTTTCCAACACTACTTTTTACACTGCAAAAGTGAAGTAATACAACGATAATATTTATGTTACAAACAAAACACGTAGTTCATAATGACTATAAAGAAAAATCTCGTAACAAGACTCCTCGTCGTAAAATTACATAGAGTAACTACAGCCCTCTTTGCTAAGCTTTTACGAGCAAATTTTTAATCTCGTCGACATAAAATAGTTTATCTTACATCCGTTTTATTGGTCGCCTGTGAAAAATGTATGACAATGTTGAAAAGTTCTGTGAGTGATGTTTTAATTTAACTACTTAAAAATTAAATAATAAAGTAGACACCACTTAAAATATGTTTTAAAAATATCTGTTTTGAGTATTTATTTATTTTTTGATTACTTAATTTCCGAAAAAGTGAGCCAAATGTTATTATTAACGTTAAATTAGGTAAACACGAGAAACATCAAATCGCAAGTTGATACATAATTGAACAATTGCGACCTGGAATCTTTACTACCGGTCCTAATCTCGCAATCTTGACGCCTACAATATATCGGGCTTACATTTTACTAGCCAATTTCGTGTAGTATTTGCATACTCGTAAATTTTACAACCTATGCATTTTGTCCGTTAATCCCGGTGTTTTGACGCACTGTGTATTTTGGAGGCTTACGTTGTCATACTAGAAAATATACTGTATGAAGTTATTACGTCAGTGGTGGGTGGGAAATGAAATTACTAAATTTATGGATGTTGTCATATCATGTAAGAAGCATATTTACTATCAAACAAAAGATTAAGCGATTTTTAAATAAAACAGATTATAGTTTATTTTTGTTTTTATAGTGTTTTGTCACCATACAAACTTAATAATATAAATTGTACTTGTAAAAAGACAACTGTGAACCTGTGACAGACGAGGAATTGAACCCCGGATTGCGTAAGACACGGGGTTCAATTCCTCGTCTGTCACAGGTTCACAGTTGTCTTTTTACAAGTGCAATTTATAGAACAGATTACATTTATTTAAGCCCTGTTTTGACGCAAATAACAGAAGTAAGTATATTCAAAACCTACCTTGACTTTTGAAGAGCTTTAAACGTAAGCATTTTATTGAACCAGTATCTTGATAAAGTTTGAATGGTACTGAAGAATGGTTTAAATAATCGACATATTATTGAAAATTTTGACTTAATATCTACAGGAAACATTAAAGCTCTTTGGTAGCCATTGACAATATCTACAGCAAACATAGGAACCACCGAATCGCTCAGACAAGTGCTCTCAAACCCTTGCTAATCGCAGCGGCACATGTCAATAAAGCAGATCAGTAACAGCCTCTCGTAAAGCCTAGATGAGTTCATGCAAATGCCGCAATAAAACTCCGAGTGCGTTATTGTCCCGTGATGAATCGTCGACTTTAATGCAATTGCTCATTTCATATGCACATTTTTTGGGGACCTAGACTTTGGGAGGGAGCAGGATTATAATTGCTCGAAAGTAATTAGTGCTTCACTTTTAGAGTAACTGATAAACCTGCCTAAAGGTCTTATTATCTAAAGAACAAGTATATCCTTCTTTTAGGTCTAATAAAAAAATATAACAATAAAATGCTAGAATTTAATGAAAAATAAACAGGACATTCAACGGGATAGGTGCATTGAAAAACACACACAGTGTTTTTGCACAAAAATGTTGTACATTGTTGCACAGTGCGCCAAAACGTGTCATCTTGTAAACATCCCTTTTAAGACTTACAGATTTCTGATTTTACGACACGGGAAGCGTTCACACAAAATTACAATGAAGAAATTGCGAGATTTATCAAACTGTCTCATCAGAGGCTGCGCTTACGAATGCCCTCATCTATTTTACGAGGCAGGAGCAACGAGATTTAAGGCCACTTTTATAGTTGTCTTAATTTTACGGCGGCTGATTAGCTTCGCGGGTAATTTTGTTTTACACGGAAAAAAGTCTGCGTATAAAAAGTCCCTCTTTTTCGTTGACACAAAAATCCAAAAATCACCTGTTTTAGAATAGATTGTACCGGGATTGCTTCCATGTACTTAATTATTTTCTAAAGACATCGTAGGAGGGAAGACCAATAAGCGTGCCAAAAAGTTTATCCGCAACAACTTCAGTTACGCCGTGATCATGGCACTTGCAACATAGCCGAAATATCGGGAGCTCGAAAATAATAAGGTACATGGTAGCAGTCCCGTTACAATATATAATAAGTAATGAAATAATAATAATAAGTAATTATTTTTATATTATGGAGCTTAAAAATACTCTTTGAACATCAAGAAGTCTCAGTAATAATCCCTAATGCTTCTAAATATCCTTTGATGATAACAATATTGTTAGTGACCATGTAAGTTTAAATGAACTGTAGTCATTTTATTCATAGGATTTCTCCTATTTTATATTTTAAGACTTCTAAAATATCAGGTACAAGGGTTCAAAAAATCTTTCACCAACCCCATCAATATTGAAGCACTAATTATAGTCAGTAACTCGACCCACCCACCGTGTTTCCTGTCACTAACCAATTCATCACTTATTGTCGTTTTGTAAGAGATCTTTATTTAGAGTCTTTGTTGAAATTTCGCTTCTAACACCGTGGAGCTAAATGTTCCGTGTGATTGTTTGCACGTGGGAATGAGTTGTGTGCTGACAAAAATAATTGGTGTGCTGGATAATTGTGTTAAATTTTTGAGGATCATATTCTGTTTATTAATGTCCAACTCAAGATTTAAGTTTAGTTTGTGTCTAGTGTTTTATAACTTAATAAGATTTAAACCTATGTACAATTATGAAAAAAGACAATTGTAAATATTTACTCATTGGGGGTATTACTTAAGTACGATTAGTTTTATTATTGATATGAAATGCAATAAAAATGCAACACACACCTTTTTGGAAAAAATCCTGTTCCTCTCATTGTGCCGGTGTGATAAACAATTATTTCTGATTTGTTTTATCTACCTCTATTTATTAATGTTTTATGTATAAAATAATAATAATGTAATAATTTTATATTATGGAGCTTAAAAATACTCTTTGAACATCAAGAAGTCTCAGCAATACTCCTAATGCTTCTAAATATCCTTTGATGATAACAAATAGCCTGCAGCATAATCTCTTAAACGAATCAACAATCAGTCACTTACCCGCTAATGTCCCTAAATACTTTTTGAAGATATCCAAACAGCTTTAGGCGAAATTAACAATTAGAGAAATTATAATTTCAAAGCGACACATCTGCATAACGCTGAATGACAATGTTTTGTATAAGGGGAGTCAATCATACCCTAATTTTGTGTTTGTTGGAATTCAAAATACGTCTGCTACATTTGAATAATGCGATTGATCATTTAAACAGTTATTTCACGGACAAAATATTACTATTTTCCTTTATTCATAAAATAGGGTAACATAAAGTTCAATACCTACTTTTATACCAATAAGAACGTAAGCTCTGAGCATAGGTATACATTTGTTGTGGTTGTAACTTTTTACAGTATTTGACAAAAATAGAGATTATGTTTAATTTATATAAAATTATGTACGCCGAATAAATAAAATGTGCCACTGTGCACCACATAAAAGCGTTAAATATGCGTGATCAAACATCGCTGGGATAGAAATTAAAATTCCTGACTACACCAAAAGGGTTTTACACACGTGGTCAGAATTCAAATGGTCAGATATTTATCGTAAAAGATCGGTTAACATATTTTTTGAATACTTGCATAAGCGCATTTTGTTTTTTTTGTTTGTTTAATTAAAAATATATTACTTTTACCTTATCTTTGAATCATTTGAATGTTCTTTCAAAACTAATATCTCTTTCATTCAAGACATTACAGATGCAGTTATTGCTTCACTTCGCTTTAATCCGGATTCCTCACATATGACAATAATTAAGGTAGTATCTGTAGACGTTGGGTATCAATCAAGGTTGTCAATTTCGCCTCGTTACGGCAAACGCTTTGATAAGACATTCAGATAGAATTACAACTGGAGACAACCCTGGTATCGTATTCTGTATCACCATTCCGTATTTCCGAATCTAGCTATCTCAGTTTGCAGTTGCTCCTTAAAAAGATTCAGTGTGTCAAAGTTTTTAACTGAAATCTCGAATGTGTTCGTTGATGTATTTTTATTTTACGGAAAATGAAAATATTTTTTCAAATCCTGACTAACCATTTTGCTTGAAATCATCCCATTCAATTGGTTAAAACAAAACTAGCCCAAGTTATATAGATGGATAGATAAGTCATTATTGCACATCACATAGGTTAATTACAAACTCATTTGGAGAAAAAAGAAATGTATTATTTAAGCGGTATAAACGATATAAATTATAACAAAACTCAAGAAAACAACGAGCAATCCTATTTAAATATCATTTTATCTGTAATATTACGTTATATATTTAGATCCCAAACCTAAATCCTTTGTCTACCACAGCTTAGCACAGTACAGCAGATCAATTAGCCATGATTCGGTTTAAGCAGCTCTCCGTTTGCATATTGCACAGTTCGGAATAGTTATTAGAGAGTCCGGTTGATTACTAGACCATCATTAGGGGACTAATCCAGGAAGATTTGATTAGTCTTACAAAGGATTGGAGTGGACTAGTCGGAAATACAAACTATCTGATGGTCATTGGCTAGCTAAACTTGGTTAGGGTTACAATCGCATTTATTTATCTAATAATGCTGTTATTGCTTTATCTTCTACTAAATGATGAACGCTTGAACGCTCTCTTCCGTATCCGATAGGTACATTGCTTTTCAGTTTGTGAATCCAATGGTAAAACTAACACTTTTCTGAAAACCGCATCAAAATTTCAGGCAAACGCGAGATATAATAATCGCAGACAAATATGATCTACAAGCAAACAACATTGTCAATCGGTGAACCTCCTTTTTTGAAGTCGGTAAAAAATAAAACGAAATATAAACTATAAAATAGTGCAATGGCGTCTATCCGCACAATCACTAGAATGGCTAAACCAGATAGAAATCTAATAAAAAGTGACATACCATCATGATAAATCATCGTTTCGAGATAGCATGCTTATAATTTTGTGTAATACCGAACTCCTGCCTCAATATTTAAAGCAAGAACTCACACTGAGATGTTTCGTCTTGAAAGATCACAATATTTAAATTAAATGTTTGTTTTAAATCTTTTTGCTACAGAAAACCACGTACATAGTTGTTATTAATAAGTGTTGCCTTAAACGTCGCTTTATTCTAAAACATACCTCATGAAGCAACAAATCCGTTGATTGAAAAATTTTAAGTTTGAGAAGACAATCAAGCTCCCAATAAACCAAATAACATTATTTGGTTTATTGCACTTTCTATAACTTGCCGAATATTGAAAATGACACCCTATATTGTGTTAAATCATACGCAAATCTATTAAGTCAATGTAATTATTCAAATCAGATCAGAATGGCGTATAAATTATAATTGGATGTATTGATTCTACAGGGGATTAATATTAAGTACCTAGTAGTAACTACGATGTTATATTGCTTTAACCACATTATTATCGTTAAATAGACCCATATTGTACACTCAAAATATGCAAATAAACGCATTTGTATTTTTATAAATAGTAAAATGTTCATTTCAGAAGGAAATATTTCATAATAAAGTTTTTCATTATTAATATCGGCTATTTGTACAATAAGGAGTGTTTATTCCGCCAAAAATTAAATACTCCACTGTGCAACGAGCTCAAAATGGAATCTCTAAACAACAAAAAAGATGTCAGACCTCCTTAAAAAATAACTGACTGATAAGAAAATTAAAAGACAATTTCGCCAAAATGTCATCAAAACTTCACGCCATTCAAATTTGTTTTGTCCCGATTTTGTAATGATAAGTTAAACGTACAAACATTTTGTATTTTCGTGTTTTTATTTGTTGGAACGCAATGTGTTGTTATTTAGTTCAAGTATTTGTAACTTAGGAGAGTAATGAGTAAACCGGACAAGAGGGACTTCGAAGACAGATACGAGGCTTGCTTCGTCGATTTTTGCGTAAAAACCAGTAAGTTCCTACATTTTAGCATCATCTTTAAACTATTATTTCGTTTTCGTGTCTGTATTGCAACTTAGTAATAATTGTAATAGTCAGTCTTTGTAATTTGACATGAGTGGAAACCATTTCCTCTGGAAGGCAATGACAGGAGAAATAGACTCACAAAATACTTGAGTTCATAAGTATGTATGTATATGTATATAGACACTTTCAATAAATCACCTGTAGTTTGAGCAAAACACTCATGTATTGAACTCTATCATGAAAAACCTATGCGAGGAACAAACATTATGATAAATAGGCCTACTATTATCTGGTGCCAACAAGCCTAGAAGCTTGCTTTGTCATCACTAGGTACATTATTTAAAAAAATTAAAACCATTGAGCGTTCCTATATTAGTATGTTTTTGCTTTTTTATTATTACAGTCACTTAGCTGCAGGTTTCATTCAATTTAAAATATTTTATTTACATAGCTGCCGCTAGGTTGCCCCTTTCAGTGAGGATCAAATCAAAATCAGTTTAGCCTTTTAAATGCAATTAAAACTGACAACATTATCTTTTCCAGCGGCGGGGCTCCTAATAGGGAGTATGATGGGAGGTTTCTTCATGCGGAGCTACAGGCGGTGGCCCATGTTCGTGGGCGGGGGCCTCGGCTTCGGCATGGCCTACACCAACTGCGAGAACAGTCTGAACAGATTCCTGCTGGCCCAGGATCCGAAGACTTGCGTTATTAAGTTAGTATTATTTGTTTTACGTAGATTTCAAGCAGCAGAAAAGAGAGCAGCGTGGTTTTAGATGGTGGTTTAAGAGCTCACAGACGAGTATCGTCAGCGACTGCTTGCGAAAGGAGTAAGCGACGATCATCGACAGGAAACGACTGTCGGGGACTTTTAGCGTTGCTGCTAACTAATAATTGAGCCAAAGCCATAGTATAGCAATAGTATCGATAGGCATATCGATAGTATCGTTAGCTCAGTTCGGTTTAATACTATCGATACACAGCATTACTATTGCCACCAGTATTGATAATTGATACTTTTGATATTACGGTAGCAATAGTAGAGCCGATATTGCTGTGTGTCAATAGTATTGATCCAAAATTAGCTGTTAATACTAATGATAATACCAATGCTAGTAACAGTCACTGCCATGCACCTGAAAACAGGAATCTACATGATAAAGACAGATGCGTGTGCGTAGCGACTGTTGCAAACCATCGCATATGCGTCGTGATTGCCATGACATGAGAGACGAGATGCATGCACAACAGGCTTCTTATTTGCTGGTGCCCTAGCAAGTTGGAAATTTGTCGCCGGCAATTTTTAGACGAATGTTGTCGATCGTCGCCTAACTACCTTTATTGCAAGCAGTCGCAAACATACTGTTGCTAGTTTTAGCTCTCTAAAGAAAGTCGAAATCGAAGAGTAATTCTACGTGAAGTTCCGTTGCATGTATTCCGTCCCTCTTTCACAGTCAATTTGCTTACTCGAGTATAGTGTAGTAAAACCTACATGTAATCACCGCTCTACAAAAAAGTAAAGCATCTTTAAAACATTTACTTGTCGGCACGTTATCAGCCTTTGTCGGCGTTTTATTTGCGATACAAAAAGTATTCAAATGTTGCCGACAAACGTAAAATATTGGCTTACTTACTCCAAACAGACCTCCCGCTAGGCGCGGAAACGTAAAACATTTTGCTAAATAAGAAATCGCTTTTACGATTTCAATAAATAGCGGCATCTAAATAATAATCTCTAAGATAATTCGTCCATTTCTCTCAAAGTTCCGTAACACAAGATTTTACGCACCCGTTTTTACGAGTTGCATTTGGACTGAAAACAATAATGTCTTCGTCGGGGCAAAGAAAGCCATCCATTGCGGGAAATTAGCGACGCACTGGCGACAATTCTACCGGACAATTCAGACAATGGAACTGTAACTAATTACAACACTAAAATACTGAAAGGAACTACCTAAATGTGAAGTCGAATGGCACAACTGATAGTGTTCCGTATGAGATTCACGCATGAAAAAAAATATATTTTTTAAATTATCTTATCGATATTATGGCAGTAGGACTACTATTCACAAAATGATATCTCAGCAAGAGTTCTAGGTTGGACTGATTGTCTTGATTAGAATAAAAACATCATGTATCTATTTGAAAACTGGGTTTTACTAAAATCTTTCAGAAGTTCGATCAATTTTGCATCAGAATCACACAAAACATTTATTTAGGTATTATTTTTACTTTAACATTTTTTAAAATTAAATGCAATTTAACAATTTACCTGCGGTACCCTAAAAAGGACATTGGCCAGTCAAGACCAGTGGTCGACAATGTAAAAGACTGTAAATAACATAGGATAGAGACGCATTGTAAAGTGCAAATGAGTTGTAATAAATATTGCACATTGTGACACAATAGGGCTGCTGAGCTTTGGGCTTCTTTGGTAAAAGCTTTGGTTCTTACTTGCATAATATTGAACGCTTTTTAGTAAAATTTATTGTATGAACAAAAACTTTTTATTTCTTTGTTCCAACTCAGTAGCCAGGTTATGCGGATACCATTTAGAATTTTATAGCTAACTAGCGGACCCAGCGAACTTTGTTTCGCCCCGGCCCCGTCCCGCTTTAGCCCCGGTCCCATCGAACGGGATAAAAAGTATCCTATGTCCTTCTCCTGGTACTAAGCTACCTCCCCACCGTTTCACCCCGGTCCCATGCTACCCCAGCCCTGGTCCCGTCTAGCGGGATAAAAAGTATCCTATATCCTTTTTCTGATTCTAAGCTACCTCCCCACTAACTTTCAGCCAAATCGGTTCAGCCGTTCTCAAGTTATAAGTGTTGTAACAAACACGACTTTATTTTATATATACATATAGATGTACTATTTTCAACTTCTGTAATAGTGCATGTTGTTAAGAGGGCTGGTAAGATTTCTAAAAAATATTATTTATTTTAATAAATATTATAAAAACAATAATAAATACTTATTATTATTAATTTTACTTTTCTTATAGTTTATTTTTGTTTTTATAGTGTTTTGTCACCATACAAACTTAATAATATAAATTGCACTTGTAAAAAGACACACTGTCTGTCACAGGTTCACAGTTGTCTTTTTACAAGTGCAATTTATTTTACTTTTCTTATTTATTCAACTATAACACTTTAAATGATAGCCGTCTGAAAAAATACTTCCAGTAGAAAATTCGTTTAAGAATAAGCATGCAAATTCACTGAAATGTTGAGTTTTCTCACACTTGTTTTTTAACGAATAGCAACAGAATCTAATTAATTTACATGATAAACTTCCCTTTATGAAGACATTCCATAGAAATCAAGTTTCGATAGAATCCCTCAATCTTTTGTCTTCATCATAACGACCGCTGCACTCACTGCCAATTAAATTCAAACCGTGACAACCCTTAGAATCTTTGAAAAGGCTACCCAACGGTCAGTGCTCATTTTGTGCACTTTCCTTCGGCTCAGCGGGACACTTCCTTCGTCGGGTCACTTGGATCTATCCCATTGTAGTATCTTTTATAGTCTTTGCCCCTATATTTACACGGGGCACTGCCTCCTTTTACTTTATTACTCAAAATCACTTTGCTGTTTGCAAACGTTCCGCCTATGTCGTATTCGCCACCCACAGAGGTTTTGTGGTCATCTTTTTTTAGAGTCTCTTGTGTATTCTAATTCGTTGTGTTAAAGTCCTGTATTGGATAATGTTTACAGGTTTTCAGGGTAATAGAGTAACATACAGTAGCCTTAGGTTCTGCAAAAGGGTTTTCATTTCAGTAGCAGTTTCAATTTGCGATATGTACTCGTATTTTTTTATTGGGTCCGGTGAAAAAAAAAACTTCTCTTAAATATAAATAAATAATTTTGTGATATATAAATAAATGGACATGCGATTTAAATAAATCAATGAAATAAAAGCTACTGATTTTCCATTATATTCCGTAAAATATAATATTTAAATGTGTGCCTTCTAAAATCTATCGCAACGTGGCTTGAGCCGGAAACCATGCCTACTTACCGGACGAGACTACTCTATCTCGTTTGCTTATATTATCATTTTGGTAGTTGTGAATTGTCGCTTGTATTCGTAAACGATTCAATCGCCCTGACTCACCGCGCCGACTTTGAAGTCTCATTTCTATGGCTTTTTTTCGAAAACGTCAATTACACCGGACCACAGCCATTTGGCCCTGGTTTTGATGAGAAGACAATAGACCCAGAGGCTACAGCGTTGATTGTAGACACAAATGGTTCTGTAGACTGCTTTGTTGCATTTTTTTAGCGTTTTATTTGATACGCAGTTAGATTTTTTGCGTCAGTTGCAAAATGATTTGTTAGAATATGAATAGGATTGGGATGGTTCAATTGGAGATAAACTTTTTTTTTGTAACATGCAAAAGATTTGTAAGGTCTTCCGATTATTCGCAGCGTGTCTGCGTTGAATTCGATTTTGCACATTTTTTTTTTAAATCAGCAGTAAATGTAGATTTTTTAAAAATCTATATTTTATTATTACGTCTACTATACAATTTTTTATGCTACTATTCATAAACTATAAATTAAAACCCTTTCAAACTGGTTACCTATTCTAAGATATTTTCCGAAGGTACTTATTTTACGTTTCTCGGAGTACCTTAATTTCTATTTGTAAAGTAGGTACGCTTTTTTTTTATTTTTATTATGATTATTATTTTAATTAATGTGCTATTTCTCCTTTATTTCAGGAAGCAGCCGTGATAGCTACTGAAGTGATCTTCGGTCAAGTATGAAATTGTTTCATGTAAAAACTGTAATTTTATTAGTTTTAAATATAAAATAATATTTCTGTACAATTAACATACTACATATAAGATGTTGTTATAAAAATCGTAATAAATTAAAAAAACAAACCCAACACATAATTGATTATTTACATTCGTTTTAAAACTAAGGGAGATGAGGTTTCTGCCTACTACATATTAGCATGTCTATGACCAGCAACGTGTCGGCAAAAAAATTTGGTATTGAAAACTATGACATCTTCCCCACTAGACTGAGCCGTCACCGACTAACACCGTCGCGTGCCACATGGCAGCACAGGAAAAATACGCTCCAGCTCACTCGCTTTCGGTTCGTATAACGGTGAGACAGAACGCTTTAGATCCGTTCAGTGGGCATAGTAGAGCGTATCGTGGCGATTTTCGTGTCTGACACGCTCCTAGCACGGTCATGATTTGGTTCGGTGTAGTGGGCCCAGGCCTTTAACTTGAAATATAATATATACTGAATTGAAATACCAGATAAGGTATCGTACCTGAAAAATATTATTTTTAAGGCCCACTTGCGCAGTTCTGAGTTCACATCGCATTTGAAGTAAAAATTTCTTGCTCAGTAAACAACAAAAAAAACGGAAAAAAATCAATTTGGAGAACAACACAGGTCTGCGCATGTGACTCTTGAGACTATGAACAAATTCGCAAAACACAACGTTATTGTCATAGAAAATATAATCAATTATTCTTAGGGTATTATGTTTGCGCATAAAACGAATTTTCAAAATAAACAAAATTGTAATGAAACGAATATATTCAAAATCATTTATTTTCTTACTTTCAAGAATACAGCGTTTTGGTAAAAAATGATTTTGTTTAATTTTATATCTTAGTTTTTCTCCGAGGTATAAAAGAATTTTCAATTAACTTATAATAAAAAAATCTGATGATTGAACCACAAATTGAACTAATCGAGGCTAAATGACAATTTGATATCATACCGAAGTGTTAACTTTGACGTGCTGCTGTTCCTACTATGTGAAGAACCCTTCACAGGGTCGGAAAAACGATAAAGTCGATTTGGCTGCAGAAAAGTAAAAATTTACGAGTAACAAAGTCAAAGTTATTTATATCAGCGAAATGAAAACACCTCACTACTGGAATTTCTTTATGAATCAATGAGTGTACGTACACATGCATTCTAGTCTGTAATTTGTTGCATATTTATATCTGACTAGCGGTCCCAGCGAACTTCGTTTCGCCCCCAGCCCCGTCCCGCCCCGGCCCCGTTTTATGTTATAAACCTCACGGAGCCCAAGACCTTTCCAACGAATGCAAAACCGTGGAAATCGGTTCGTGCGTTCTGGAGTTATAGCGTCAGGGAGGAAAACCCGACTTATTTTTATATAGTAGATTAGATGCGTAACCCGCATTCTTTACACGCTCTGCCGGTATAGCCGTGGGCTGAAAATGATTCACGTTTCCGTTACGACATGGAGTATGATTTCCATGTTTAATAAATTACAGAGCAACTTGTTCAAGAACAAATTAGTTTCCATCATCATGGTACCTAAAATTAGAAAGAATAATCTGACAATTGTGCTGATGCTGATGATAATAAGCAGTTCCCGACCAAACAGCGGCAAGATTACCAGAATCTAATAGGAAGTCTAGTGGGATGGGCTTCTCTATTAAAAGTACAGTATTTAGTGACGATCCTATGTCATAACTATTAGACATGACGCGAATAAAAACGCGAATAAAAACTTATGATACCGATACCGTGAGTGTTGTTTGTCGAGGTGACTGTACTGACAATAATTTATCGAGTGTAGTGAGGGTGGCGGAAGAATCTTCAAGCCGCTATACTGACAATTATCTAGTGTTGTGAGGGTGGCAAAAGAAACTTCGGGCCGCTCGCGCAGGCGATGTCGCAATCCACCAGTTGACTCGTGACCACGGCAGTTGCAACAGCCGAAACGTCGAGCAGTGAGTATTAGCAACTCATAAGTTTTTATTCGCGTTTAGACCCGTCATGTCTAATAGTTATTGCAATGCAACGCGAACGTTTAAAATCCTAGATCCTGTGCCATGGCGAGTAAACGCCGCCCCTGGTGTTGGGTAGCAGCAACATCAGAACTGGCAGGAAGATGAAGATATTATATCCGGAAAGGCTTCTAACTGGACAAAGAGGCGGGAAAACTAAACTGCGGTGTGAAAGGGAAACCATCTAACTATATTTCCTTATTTGTAGATTTTATATATAAAAACACCTCTGACAAGAGCCTAGCTCTTAATGATGAATTTAATCTGACATAGTCTCAATAATATATATAACTGATATATCAGTTCAACATGACTCTAGATTCAAGCGGCAAAGATAACAAAAGGTATTTTTTTCACCCCGTGTATCCCACTATTTACATAACACAACAGGTGTCATTGACCTCGTATTAAGTTTCAGAGCCTATGATTCACGGCCTATGGACCGCGTCCACGGTGCAGTGACGTTGCATCAGGTAGATCGCTAGGAATGCACGTGAGTCACCGCTGTGACTCATCACTAAAGTGGGCCACGTGGAATAGGGGTGGTGTGGAGTGGAGTATTCAGAGATTTACTTACAGATATTTTTTTAAGTCTGTACTTAGGTTCTAAGTAGTGTTAGAAAATATAGAACATTACCTACATTAAAAAAAAAAACAAATTTTCAGTAGTAATAAAGTAAGCAAACTAGTCATCTCTGAGTAATTGGAAATGTATAACAATCAATTTGAGATTGCATTTGATAAATTGACTTTACGAGTATGTTTGCTAAATTTAAGTTGAAAAAAAATATGATCCAAATTGAGAGCGTTCTTGTTTTCTCAGGCATTTTTCATACTGGACGTGGTCCTAATGACAAAGCCCTCAAATTAAGTTACTAAATAAAATAAAAATAATTAATGCTGACCATAGAACATTTATTAGGTACGTTAACTTTATAAAAACAAACGTTTAAAAATAATAACCAAAACGGATGCGATAAAATTCAAACACTTACCGAAGATTGAAATAGAAGGAACACTCCATTCTTTTCTGAAACAAAAAAGTTAAAAAATCATGAGGTGAAACACTAAGCTCACGCTTGTGTGCCGCGGTGTATAAGTAGTAGGCGCCTAACGGTATCTGTTTTTTTTTTGCAAAAAAACCTTATAGGACTCGCGTTATCCAGCTGATATACATATTAGCCTATGGATGCAATAATAAATGTTATTCTTCCATCAGATGCATTTCGAGGCAAATAATGTTTTTGTTATATGATGATTTAATCCCTAAATGAATAACTTTATTTATGTTTCTAAAGTGTTTTGTCACTTTACAAACTTAATATTATAAATTGCACTTGTAAAAAGTGTTTTTCGCTATCCGGGCGCATTTTTGAATAAAATCAGACTTAAATCAACGAAAATATGCTACGGGTTAGAGGTATATAATGAAATCTAGAAAAAATTGGAATATTTACAAAATTAAAAAACTACCACACAATCTACACGAACACCGCGTGAAAAATCACCCTCCATCAATTAGCAATAAATTGCAAAATAATATCCCAGATTGAAAGCTCGAGTAAAAGATAGAAAAAGTTATGGGCGCCGTTAACTTAATGTAGCCAATCAAACGCGTGAAAGCTTTGATCGAAACAGTTCAACGCCACTTAGGGTAATGTGTGGGCCAATGTTGTTGGCAAATGTTGGACAGAGCGTATAGTTTTTTGTGACAAGTCAAATTAGAGTGAAAATTTGCGTCGGTACCTACGTTGCTTTAGAGAGTACGGGCCTGTTTCACCATCGATAAATTAAGCATTGACTAACGAATAATTCAATAATGGACATTGAGTTATAATTATTACAATAAATGTGTCGCAAATATGACGACAAGATTATGGCATTTTCCTTGAAATTTGAATTTCGAATTATGAAACTGTTCTATGAGTTGATGACCGTGTCGTCAATTCATGAAGCACAAATTTGTTCGTGATTTGTACACGAGTAATAGTAGTTCAATGATTATGGATAGACATTTTGTAATAAGAATTGGACAGATAACTGTAACCAGAACTTATAAGGATATTGACGACGCGTTTGGTGTATTGGTAAGCGCTCCTGACTATTACGCCGGCCCGTCGCGGGTTCGAATCCCGCAAGGGGCAAATGTTTGTGTGATGAGTACGAACATTTGTACGTAACTCATAGATGTTATTTGTATTTTAGTATTTATAGGAGACGCCCCCGTCATAATCGTTGTCTGGTACTTCGTAACACAAGGAAGAAAAATCCTTACCACGAAACCAGACAATTAGTGTTGTCTGGCGCATATTTATTCTTATATTTATTGTAAGACAGCCGTTAGTCTTCAGTCGGATGATATAATTTCAGACGCCTATGTATGTACTGAAATTGTATCATCTAACTTAACATCTAAGGCTGTTTTTATAAACAAAAAAAAAACAGTTTATTAGCCAAAATCGACTCGATCGAATATTGCACCTCGCATCGTCGTCGTTTTATATTCATGCTAATAGCTTTTGGATTCAGATAAATGAGACCAGACACACGACTTCCATGTTTATTGTTTTTAATAAACATATTTTTACTTTTGCTGAAACCGTTATAAATAGCAGTGTTTTCCTCGTTTCATAGGCCCTTGTCTTAGTAAAACGCTTACCCCACTAATTCTAGTTTTGATATACATTTACCATAATTCAAGTGCATTAGGTACTTACATTGGGATCAGAGCAATGTATGTGATTGGTGTCCAACATTTTACTTCTGCAACAAACTCATCGCCAACATTGGCTCCAACACAAGCTTACTAGATAATAATAAAGGCGTGTCTGTCTGCGCAAAGCCGCAAACCAAAGCTGAACCTGCCACGCCAACCTCATATTAGTCGGTTTATTAAAATACTGCAAAATGCATGCATTATACTATCCTTTTGTGAACGTTTTTGCCTTTTAAACCGCTTTTCATAGAAAAGGGTGACATCGTAAAGCTTCGGTGTATTGCTGCTAAAATCTTTGGTAAAACTTCAAGCGAACATTTAAAAATAATGAAATGGTTCTTTTCATAAAAAATACCTAGTTAAATAATCTTCATACTTCAAAATATTGTGGTATATTTTTTGAAAGGACACGTTTGGTGTAGTCTTTACTACTTGCCAGCGGTCGCGGGTTCAAATCCGCAAAGGGCAAATGTTTATGTGATGAGCACGAACATTTGTGCCAAGTCATGGTTGTTTATTTAGGTAATAAAGCCTCCATCATAATCGTTGTCTGGTATTCGTAACACAGGGAAGAAAGTTCCTTACTTCGAAACCAAAACAATTAATGTGTTTTCTGAAGCATATTTATTTATTTATTCACGCAGTTAACCTTCTCTGATAAGAGTTTTTATTAAGGCTCCTGTAGATCCTTTCTCAAAAGAGTGCTATGCAGTTTAGAGGCAATACTTTTAAAAGTTTTACAGTCAAAATGCAGTAATCCAGAGTCCAGCAAATGGACATCGCAAGGAGTAATATTAAGAACGATATTAAAAATGTCATACAATGCAACAAAGTTTCACATTGTTCGCGATATTAAAAGTTTTCATGACAGTGTCTATTCGTGATTTAGCCGTGTCCTGTGAGGGCAATGAAAATATTTTCCATCTACGCTTTATTACGGAGACATTAAATCCAGGTTCAACAAACAAGGGTCGTTATAAACTAGTTTGTTAGCCCTTCTTTTCTTGCGGTGTAAAAAAAATATAATATAGAAAAAGAAAATTGTGTTTTGAAATATATTTTCTTGCCGTACGGCTTACTAGGTTTCAAATCAAGGACTGGCGACCATAAGACCTCCAAGCCGTCAATTGAATAGATACTAAAATACTACGTAGATTGAAGTTCTGTCTGGCTGTATAATTTACCTTTAAAACCCTCACGGATGTGTTTATCAACATTCTTTTGTTTTCGCGACCACCGGCAGCTTATCAATCTCTGTGCTGGAAGTCTGAAGCAAGATTTTCGACATTTCGCGTAGACAATTTCAATATTCTGTTTTTCTGCTCCATCGAATATCCTTCTAACTTACTTAGCTTAATCTACTATATAAAAATAAGTCGGGTTTTCCTCCCTGACGCTATAACTCCAGAACGCACCAACCGATTTCCACGGTTTTACATTCGTTGGAAAGGTCTCGGGCTCCGTGAGGTTTATAGCAAAGAAAATTCCCATAAAACGGGGCCGGGACGGGGGTGAATATTGTAATTTTTTAAGCTTGATTCAAAAATTCTTCTCAATCAATAAATACTCGAAAATACCAATTTTGTCTCAGCATTTTTCGAGCGCTACCTGATGGTTTTACAGGGAACTATGTCGAGACTTCCGCGCCTGAGTGTTTAAAATGTTTATTTAATAATTATGAACCTTCTAGTCGATGAAGTTGTCAACGAACCCTTTTATAATGTACTCCAGAAAGTTAATATTTCGTTAGAAAGTGTTTTGACCTCACACAACATTGTTGCCTCACGAAACTCTTAGAAAAGTAACGACTGCTCCAGTTTACGAATTGTTCAAGATCGACATCTTTTCTGCGTTAGATACGTTCCAGACTACTGTGGTAGGTCAAGACAATGTACACTTCCACGCGAAAACGGAATAATATACAGCGTGTGACCTGTAAAAGGAGCAATCCTATATAAATATATGTATCCTTTTTCATAAGCAAATAAATGCATTCATTTCACGCATTTCCATGAAACCATGAATTTAAAACCATGAAGAATTGATTGCTTGCTGTAAAGTTGTAAATGGCATATATTTTAAATACTTACATTTTTTACAAGCCACATCCTATATAATGATGAATCTGAAGACAGAACTAGCAACTTTTAATAGCAATACTGATGTGCTACATCGTATCGACCGAGTTAATTTAATTTTCGTTACAATCCTAATCACAGTCAATAAACTTTTCGGAATTTGCTCCCGTCAGAGGTGTTCCCTGGTCACACCCCGGACACTCGGAAGAAACTTTTAATTTTGGCCATACATTGACAGACAGCGTGTTGCACAGACGCTGCGTTTGTGTGCGTGCTATAAGGGTTGACAAAGTCTGTTACACCGGTCATAGCTCGTTTCACTTAAATAAGCAGATACCTAAACAACGTAATTTACTTTAATTTAGTATACAACGTAACAAGCACTCATTTTCGTAATGTCATATTCACGTGATATCGTGGAGAAATAAAAAGATAGTATCTACCTTAGCAACACCTAATTTCACTGATTACATAAATATTACAATTATAATTTCTTAACTACACATAATTCTAAAGAACGTTACCTTTACCTAACGTTTTTAAAGTTGTTCACAGTAACTGAATAGTTAGAATAGGTTAGTTATGGTTGCATATTTTGCATGAAGTTACTTACTGTCTCTCATCTTTTGGGAAACAAAAAAAGCTTCTATCGGAGTCATTTCTCGAGGACGAAAGACACCCGTACACTGCACAGTACCTAGGCATCTCTCGTACACAAAACTTTGTTCTTCCGTTATCGTCGCAAACATGCACGTGCCATGCCCGCTATGCGGTCTCCTAATGAGAACCCTAATTCCGGCGCGATAGTGAGGTAAGTCAGACTAGGGAGGGGAGGTGAGTGGCCGTTCTGTATGTAGTACTATTATACACCGTGCTTTTTTAACCGTCTTACACCCGAAGCCCACGTAATGTAACCATCTTAATAAACCTCTAGGACATGTTATTTTTTTTATTACACTCCACATAATTTTGGTGTAAAAAATATCTAATAGTAATGTTACGTAATGTATCATCCTGTTCATAATGTTTACGTTTTCAACAATGCATTCCTTGACCTTGCCGCCTCCATGCGTTCCGCACTGTAGCCAATCTAAGACAGTCCACGTGGATCTCTAACCAATCATGCGCTAGCGCAATCCTTTGTGACGCCCACCGCCTCGCCCCTTTCTATTCGTGCGTAAAATAAGGTCAGTAGTGCTAGACAGCCGAGTGATTGACCCGCGCGTAGTGCTCGTTACAGGATGTTTCGTACTAAATTGTGCTGATATCTTCTTTAATGTCTCAGGCTTTGAAATCTTAATAATAACCAAGTTTTATTTAACGAATGACATGTAGTTATTGGATACTTTAAGTGGCCTTCGGCTGTAAGACGGTTAAAAAAGCACGGTGTATATTCTGTGCCCTGGTAATTATTATTTGGACGTTATAAAGAAGAGAGTGAATAGGCTTTTACTAGTCCGTTTTGCTTGGTCCATCTTAGAATGTGTGATCGTGGCCAAATGTCTGGCTAAATAGTAATAGCTGAAAGTATTTTTTGCAATTAAATAGCTACCTCCTCATTTTTCTGCAGCCAACTGTACTCCGGCTCACCACACAGACGGTTGGCGTAGGTCAGCCTGTCGATTCATGATGTACAACTCGACTCTGATCCATATATGCGGCATATATGGGCGTTCGCTTGAGTAGAAAATTTGGTATTCACAAACTCACATCGAATCTAGCGCTGTTCGCACCAAACGGCGTGAGTTGAAACTAATCCTGGGCGAATTATTTGACACGTTCCTATGGATTTTGACGTGTTTGGCAGCTGTCAAATCACAGCCTTCCAAAGCTGCAGACTCGATTCAGTCGATGTCACAGTAAAGTAAGGTCAAGTAGTATTTAGAAAAAAAAAATGATGAAAGTAACCACTTTTAGCACTCTTTTATCGGATCCTTGAAGGTAATAAAAATGACAGCCCGTTGAAATTAGGGTTTTTTTCTTGGAAAATATCGCATAATTTATATGACTTATTAAGTTTACGTTTCAAACGCAAAATTCGGTATTTAGACCTTTAGATAAATAAGAATAGCCTATCAACTTGCTACCGGAACTAATTCCAACAGCAACGGACACTAATAGTTATGTCTTTATAGCCAATATCAACGCGACATCGACTAGGTATTTTAATAAGATGAAATAAGAAATCCAAATTTGCGCACGAGCTGGATTTGAAACAGCAACTTTTGGCTAACAAACCAGGCCAACAATTAATATGAAATTTTAGATTTCTTATTTCATCTTGTTAGAATAAAAATAACATCATAGAGATATTTTAATTTGATTTATTTTTATTTTTATTTCATACACGATAGCGCTCAAAAACATAAAACATTGCACTGTGTCTACTGACTATAAACTGCACTGTGAATACATACATCACCGTATTCACAACATCACTGTGAGATCCGTCTGTGAAAGAGTTCTGTCAAAATTATCAAGACGTCAATACCTATTTGCAGAAAAAAATAGATTTTTGCATTAAAACGAATAATATTTCGTGCAAATCTGGCCATCACTAACCTAAAAATAATGCCATAATAAGAATCCGATTGAGCTTGTGGTAGGTACTCTGCGTCGTCGAGACTCCTGCAGCCGCCACAGTAATACGAGCCGGATCTCGGAGAATAATTTTGCGAAATACAAGTTTTCTCCAAAAATACTGCCTGAGCGAGCATCAAGTTTACAAGGAGCAGTAATTAACAACTTTTTTTAACGGATAATCCTCGTGGTGTGGATTCCAAAAGAGAATGAAGATATGTTAATCCAACTTTTATAGTAAGGGCCTACTCTAACCAAAGGTACCGAATAGAAGGGCTAGAGCCTATACAATACTTTGGATAAGAAGTAAGTACGTGATACGTGTAATCAATCACTTTGTAAAATTCGTCGGTATATGAAATAACCTATATGTATCGTTTGCTGTTGTTTCAGATTCTATGTAGGTCAATACATTGGAATTAGAGGGAGTATAATACAAAATACAGCCCAGTGTTAAATATCGTTTCGTTTGTCTTCAATATACAGATGCCACGTCCTTACTTCCAAGATGAAAACTTTATTATTTGTGCCAACGTAAAGAGCGAAAGAGCTATAGGAAGTACCCCACTAAAATTATTAGACTAACTGTCGGACTAAATAGAGCACTTCCTATAGGTTTGATGAAGTGATCTATATTGCTACTAAACCCAAGAAATAGAGACCAAACAAACCGCTAAGGGCAGTTGATGAATGTTGACCATGAGCTTCATGATGCAGGATAAAATAAGTGTGCAATATTTATTGTTTATAACATAATAAATAATAGCCATTTATCCAAATATTTTTTCAATTTATACAGGTACTTATATGTAGGAACTGCATTAACTACAGCACGTGCCAAATGCTGTTTTTCTTTTCCACAAGTTTTCCAGTGTTCATCTGGTTTATGCACGTTCCTTTTGATCTATTTGTTTTCACTTTGAGATCATTAGTATTCGAGCTACTGAAGGACTCATACAATGCAATTTATTCATGCTAATTTAAATGAATATGAAGTACCAAATGATGAGCAAATAAAGTATCACTCTGATTTGAGCGAGTGCTGCGCGTAGTAAGTAAGTAGTACACGCAAGGACGCGTAGCCCGCCCCCGCACTACGCGCTTAGCCCTCTCAAATTTCCGAAACAGTATTAAAGACATGATTTTAAACATTGTTTATTAAAGACATGATTTAAATATTTTTTTACTATTTGTAGGCTAAACTGAGCAGGCTTGACCTGGAAGTCGTGCTGGATTTAAAAGACACTGATCATGTAATTTTTTGATGAGAGATATTTAGTTTTCTTTGGTACAGATCAAAACCTCATTTTTCATACCTTTTTTATTTACTCTATGGTTAAATACACCTGTCATTTGTTCTCGCCCACCTTCTCGACTCACCTCGCCCTCGCCTTGTGATGTCACGGTTATGCATGCAAAAACTAACTTTACGGATTTACGTTTAAAACACTTTTTACTGTAACGCATTTTTCCGATTCAGAACATCGACTGAGTCGAGTTGAAATACATACGTGACATTGTCAAATTATTTTTTACGTCAAAAGCTATTTTCAAGCATATTTAATTTTCGGCTGTATTTATCATATTATTTCTTCAACTCTAGCCAGCACAAACCAAAAAATAATATCCTTGAAGATGCCAATCGAGTAAATCATGCTCCGTCGTCAAGACGCTAAGGGAGTACTTGCTGATATTCTAGAACATATTGTGCTAGGTACTATGTCCGTTGAACTCTTCGAAATGATTTCATACATTTTGTGGATTTTTAAGGTGAAATACTTATTGAGAGAGTGACACCTTGATTTGTGATAAATATAAATATGCGCCAGACAACACACCAATTGTCTGGTTTCGTGGTAAGGAATATTATCTTCCTTGTGTTACGAAGTACCAGACAACGATTATGACGGGGGCGTCTCCCATAAATACTTAAATACATATAACATCCATGAAGTGATCTGTATTGCAACCGATGACTGCCAGAAATAAGGGAACCTAACAAACCGGGCAGGTAAAGCATGGTGGAAGATCATGATTTTCATGATAAAGGATCGCCACATAAAAAGAGGGATAGCGTGAATGCTTAGGCATATCATATCTATATTAAATAATATATTTATTCTAATGTAACAATAATTTTATTTGTTCTGTTTTAAGTTTAAATACTTTATATTTTTTTATGTTTGGTGGTCATAATAAATAAACATATTTTTATTTGAATGACAGTGTCAAAATTTGATTTTATTGAGTGTTGCAATTTCAAAAATCGCGGTTCAGTTTTCACGAGCCAAATTACCTATGGTTATTACCTATGGTGTATCCACATTCCACACCGCCCGGCGGCATGTGCTGGCGGTCGTGCCGGCGGCCACACCGCTTATGCTTTATACATATTATTTTTGACGAAGCATAATATTAAAGTATCTGACAGTTCATGACGTATACCGCCGGCAAAGCCGATTTGGATGTGTGGATGCACCATTACAATTTATGTGGGCAAATGGGACGTTTTAGTTGTGATTTATAACTTTTTTTTGGAAATTACTTGATTATTGGTCTCTCTCTACCCTGTCTCATTTCCAATGTTTATAAAGTATATAACTATTTTTTGGAGTTTATAATAAATTAATTTTTGGTTCAGGTTTAGGTTTTTCAGATGAGCAATTAAAACCTTATTTTACTTTTTATTTCAAGTTTTTGCTCTATGGTTGGAGAAAACTTCGTATACTAAGTTGAAGTATGTACGTTTGTTTGTTGTAAATAATAAAGACCAATTTTATCTTTACGCAAAAAGTATACAGCTGATGATGACTTTCTACATATTTAGACACAATAACAAATAAAATAATACACCTGCGAGTGCTGCTACATTGATGGCAGTACAAGCGTCCTTGAAAGTCACCAGTGGGTAAAACCGCGTGACATTGCTAGTTGTAATTTAATTTAGCGACGATGTTGTGAATACCACGCATCACTGGGATCTGTTCATCGCGGTTGTCAGTCTGTCCGTGATCTATTTGTGACCAGTCAGCTACGAGCTTTTCACGGCGATCTGGCCGTGAGTTTACACGTTGAATTGACCTGCGTTCGCGAGTGTAAAGTGTAAAACTGCGGCGTTCGCGGCCATTGTCCTTTGTGACTCACCGAGTGACTAAACTTTGTAATTTATCGTTCTGCGCTAACTATTTCATAAGAGTTTTTTATTTTAATGCTGTACTTGTGTTAATACTACACCTACTGTGTTAATACGAGCTTTATGTAGCGTAGCCACTTAATGCGAGAGGCATTGTTTGGATCGAAATATAGTCTTCTATTTTAGTGTTTATGGCCATCTCAAACATCTATCAGGGCAACGACTCCAAAAAGAAATTGTTCGCCTAAACTAAAGTCCTTTCTTTAAAGAGACAAGTTTTTTTAAGACTTTTTAGTGCATTTTGTTTTCAAGTCGTTTTCACTTTTATATACTTTTGTATAATTTTTCATAGGCACTTTTGCGTTTATAAAACATGCGTTTCTTAAAAAAATAATTGTTGTTTGTATTATATTATTTACACCATAAGTTAGCCACTCACTACATGCATAATTTTATAATTTATTTTATAGTACCCGCTCGGTTATTGCAAATGTTCCGCTTCTGATTTAATTTTCTGCATTCCCAAGCGGTTGAATGGTAGAGAATGCCCTAAGGCATTAAGTCCGCCAATTGTACAATTTACAGTGCAATAAAGTTTAAATAATAATAATTTTATTGTCACCTGTATTCCAAAGTTATTAAAATCAAAGAACAGACAGTCGGGGCGTCGAACCTGTTAACTTCGGTTTATGGGCTACGTATGCGCTTTATTGCACTGCACTATCACCAAAAATTATACAAAAATGGAAGTGACATGACAATATCAACAACATTGTCATTCTGAAGCTAGCCTGAGCTTTTCTTACCATCATTTACTTTTATATTAAAACCTACCTCCCTCACGTAGGTATTTATCAATATTCTATATCTTATGCTACCGTCAGCGTCCTATCGATCCGTAAGGCTTTAAATTCATAATTGACTACGGTAACGCTAATTTTGTTTTCTTTGAATCTTACTTGTTCGGACTCTCTCGCAAATCGTTCTCAGTATCATCTTTATAAAGATCTCTACCTATACCACTATTGTAACTAAACCTAGTCGTTCAAAATACTAGATATTAAGTATAAGTATAAATACTCGTACCTACATTATTATAGTCCTGTAAACTATGTCAAAGATAGTTTTATTTTGACACAATAAAATCTCTAAAACTGGTAACTTTTCGGGAAGGAACTAGGACTAATAAAGAATCCTTTTATGCAAGAGAATGACACGTCATGTTTCACGGTAGTACGTCGTAACACATCTAAATATTTTTAATATTATTTATGCTACTTAATAAAGTCATCAAGTATTTCCAGTACTCTATCTCTCGGATAATCCTGGTAATTTAATTTTTCGCCGTGACATTGTCGCGTGTGGCTCCATACATTAACTGCGGTTTATGCCTTTGATTTGAGCAGCGCCATTTCGTTGATTTGTGCTACTAAGTATCGTAAATTAGTTTATTTTTGGGTTGACTTTAAAGTAAGTAACATTACAATTTTTTGGTAAATTTCCTGGAAGAAGTCATTAGAAAATCTAACTCCCTGAGCAATTCTCTACCCAACACATAATAACAGATCTCAAAAAGAAAGTCACAGACTTACAAAATTTATCTACTTTGATTTCCACGTCTTTTTACACCGATACAACGTCGTGCACGCTTTTAAGAAACCTCATATATATCTAGCACAATCGCAAATACCATTAGCCATCTTTTTCAGCGGGATATTTATGGGCTCTTGTATGAGGGAATTTTTACTCGAGCTAAATATTACCTTTCTTGTCTCCGTCGTAAATAATATTGCTGCAGTAGGTTGTGGAAAACAGAGCCAAGTTCTTGCAAGGAAACGTTTCACTAAGTTTCGTTTCAAAAGTACTGGATCTTTGTTTTTTTTTTCAAAATGATAGATTTATCACGTTCCTTCTGAGAATTATTATTGAAAACAATATTTATTTAATTAAAATAATAAGTAAGTCAGTTAAAACACGAATGAAACTGCTTTATAAATACTGAACTTTCTCTCTCTCTATTAATGAATATCCTACTACTATTATAAAGGCGAAAGTTTGTAAGTATGGATGTATGGATGTATGGATGTATGGATGTTTGTTACTCTTTCACGTAAAAACTACTGAATGGATTTGAATGAAACTTTACCACAATATAGCTTATACATCAGAATAACATATAGGCTACAATTTTTGAGGTTTCTAATGTAAGGTCGTAAAAAAACACATTTTTGGCGCTACTAGACGGGACGAACCTGAAGTCCACGCGAACGAAGTCGCGGGCAAAAGCTAGTTACTAATAAACTTGAATTTGTTTTATTACCACACAAAGCCAATCTTATCTTCACAATTCAATTTTAGTAGTCACCAAAATTAACAAACGATATACTTCTTTTTTACCAATACAATACTATCAAAATCTTATGTACAATCAAACAAAATCCTTAGTTCCATGGATAAGCAGGTATCATGATAAAAGCTTGGAATAAATCTTTATCGTTTTTATGAAGTCATAATAATAAAAATTTTCACAACTTGGCGCCACCTTCAACCGTGCGCCATTTCTTTTCAGGCAACCTTCTTGTGTTTAGGATAGAAATAAACATCGGGGAAAATGCCAGAGACTATACCAGTGTGTCCAGTCTTTTGTTGCGAGGAGATTACACCGAGGGTAGTTTGAGGTTATGTTCAGGATGCAAAGGAAGCGGATTTTTAGAATATCGTTATGTTTAATGGAGGAAGATATTATAAAGTGCAGTGGGAAGTGCTGCTATTTGCTGAAGTTAGCGGTATTATTTTGTAGAGTAGAATAAGAAAACTTTATCTGTGGAAAATATAAAGGTAAATCAATAAAAACAGCTATTTGAAATAATAAAAACTCGTCATTATGGGCTTCAACACTATTTATTTCTCTCATACAATCTTCCCTCCATTTTACATGGATCAGAACTGTCAAACAATACACAATACTTATCTGTAATTTTTCTTCTTTTTCAGTTTTGGCTATGAGCTTCGCCCATACAGCCAAGGCGTCAGTCCATTCGTCACAAATAACCGAATGAGGCGATTAAATCGAACACTCATAATAAACTCAATGGTATTATTTCAACGATTGCTAACAGAAATAAATATCTATCTTATGGGCACACTATAAAAAATTGAGATGAAATTATTGCTCGAGATTTTATCTAACCTAACGAATGCGTCCTGTATAATTATTACGTGAATATAATCGTGTCACACTCCATTTATTGACTTTTGACTTATTAAGGCCCAGTTTTGTGATCGATTAACGATTCAACGAATGGTTAAAAAGCGTTACCAGCGTTTAAATATTTACGATTGCGCGTGTTTTGAAGAGATAATACCTTAACCAAATGAGAGATGGTTTAATTTCATGACCATTGGTTAAAACGTTCCGACACGGTGAACGCCTACAGGCGTGAAAACAATAAAACATCTATTGTATCTGGAATAGTATCCCGAAACGTAAACTAGCGGTCCCAGCGAACTTCGTTTCGCCCTCAGCCCCGTCCCGCCCCGGCCCCGTTTTATGGGAATTTCCTTTGCTATAAACCTCACGGAGCCCGAGGAACCTGCAGGAATGCAAAACCGTGGAAATCGGTTCGTGCGTTCTGGAGTTATAGCGTCAGGGAGGAATATTAAGTATTTTTAACGACTGTCATGGTATTTAACCATACCTATAGTTGAGTACCAAATTTTGGCCCAAAAACGGGAAAAACAACATCGTGTAGAGGGTTCCGTCACAACGGACTCTCAGTTCGCGTGCCGAAAGTGCGGACGAAAGTGTCGTTCGAGGATCGGTTTAAGTAAGTATTTGAATCATTTACTATAACAATGTACGAGTCAATAAAACAAAGTTCTCACGATGAGCCAATCTTCACTTTATTATTATAAATTAAAAAAAACTTTAGTAAGCTCTAAAGATGTTATCAAACTTAATGATGCGTTTAAAATAGTTGTCCCTAACCTGTGACATCAATGGACGAACTAATACTGAACCTTTTTTTAATGAAGAATAATTTAGGGATCCCTAAATAAAAGCAAAGAAACAAGAAACACTTAATCATGTTCTTAGTAAACATATATTTTAAATATGTATATCAAAACAAAATTTTGATAATAGAGATGTTAAAGTTTCAACCGCTGCGCTGCCAATTTATTACTTTTATTATTTACTGAAAGAAAGAAAAAACATTGGAAATACTTGACTTAAATATGTCACCAATATTATTCACATTTCTTACAAGGTAAATTCTAAAAAGCGCATATTCTATAAAAGGCACATTTCTAAAAAGGGTAAAATCATTTTTTTTTTAAAGAAATACCCAAATTATCCTGATACATAATTGGTTTATAATATAGACATACAAATACAATAGCGATACAAAATTGGTTTATTTATATTTGCATGGTTCAGAATGTTGTGTGCCAAATAAATACACGGAACCTTTAAAGAAGTTTTTAGATCACACTTTACTAAACCTTTTTTTGGCGTCAACCGTAATATTTAAGATCGAGATCATCAAACATCATTGTCTATCTCCCTATCCGAACGAGGGTCAGTACAAAGCTTTGAATTTGTTATGACCTGTGAACTGGTGGCATTTTGTCTTTTGTCATCTTGATGCTGTGGTTCTCAAAGTTATCGAATATTGGTTAAATATAAATAAAAATATACGGTGTGTGGCCTGTAATAGGTAACCATTTAGAATTGATTACTGGTTGCATAAAGGGCCTATATTTAATATTTTTTGCTATATTCGTATATATTCGTCTGTATAATCATTTATTTTTTTTCACCTGTTACAGGCCACACGCTGTATTTATTTGGACTTGACAGGGTTTGTAATTGTAAGTTTGTCTTTAACTTTAGTCTAGTGTGACACAAAATATGTTTCACAATGTCTGAATAAGTTCTCATTTGCGTTATCTGTCCACTGCTTTATACGAAATGTCGTTCCATATTTGAATCGTTGGTTAGTTTTTATTTGTCGCTCAATAAACAGGTTCTGCCTTTTTTTCACTTTCAAGAAGAACATTGAAATATAAGGTTGAATTTCCTGTTTTTTTTTTTTGAAGACAGAAAGAAAGCTTTTACCAAAGCAAACAAACACATGTACATAGTCTAAATAAAGAGAGAAAAAAATAATTTTTCGTCATTGGAACAGTTTGAGAAACACTGCCCTGCACTATGGTGCGTGCTTTTTCTCTACCAAAAGGTCGTTGACTGGATTAAGTTTGGAAATATGTTCGGATGATTCATCTTGATGTTATGTGTTTAGCATATTTTATCTTTTGTTACAATCTCACTTGTCAATTTGAAGAATTGTAGCGCTTAGATAACACGGTCACACAGTGACATAATATTGTAAGGGACTTAATTGTTGAGAATTTATGTTTTGTCCATCTTAAACTTGATTAATCATCAGTTCATTTGAGATCATATTAATAAAAAAGGTAGATACTACTATGACTATTGTCAAAATTAAACGAGTACATTTCAAAAAGTTTTTAATGCAATAATTATAAGATTAACATTGCTATCCAACGCGGCAACGCAGCCAGTATCATGGCCTTCTTGCCTAAAATGTTTGTTAGTAATGTACACTTACTTCTACAGTCATAGTGATTAATAAGCTATTATCTATAATGATTAGTTTTAATTTAGATAAAATAATAATTTTTAATGGAACTAAAATTAACCTCAGTTTCTTGAAAAGTAAAAAAAATATATACCAATAATATTTTTATTGTTCTCAATGTAACGGATTCGTAGAACCCCATATATTTTATTCATGTCCTCAAGCATACTACAAATATTACAAGAATGAATAAAAACGAATAATCAGTTAGATTTATCTTCACTTACAACGTTTCCGTTGAAACGCAAACACAATAAACTAAAACAATCAATGCACCTGTGTTTGATCTTCCCATATAAATAATAAAGTATGTTGGAAATTAAATAAATTGGAAGGCCATAGGTGATCTGATAAATTTTCGTTCACGAGATGTCAAAGTTCAAATTAGGGCGTTAAAAAAGGGGAGGTAAAAATCAGCTTAATTTTGGACACAAGGTTTTTGGTGAAATAGAGGTAGGTTTTATATTTTTTTAAAAGTTGCTTTACTTTTATGTCTTGTCATTTCACTTTTTATTCCTAGTCTATGCAACATAGCTTGGTAACAACTATCCATTGTTATCTTAAATTATGATGACCGTTTGCTGTTTAAATGTCATCAATGCTATTTAAAGGACATTTAAAAACTACAAATTACATTCAAGTGAAAGGATTTAGTTATTTATTGCATTTTTGCAATTGTTACTGAATTTGTAAACACCGTTGCAGAAATAGCGGATCACTTCTATGAAAGAAACAAAAAATATGTCTATGGTCCCCTTTTCTATGAAAGGGTTAGAATAAACATGTGTAATCTTTATTATTTATGGTCAATTATGTCCAGAAAATGGTCATACCGGATTATTATGGGCTATTAGTGCTGTATCTGTTTTTTATGGAGCCCAGTTTGGATTTAGTTGTCTTGACTTGGATAGGAAGAATTATGGGAATGGGGAGATTTTTCTACGCATTTATCATATCTATCCTGTTGTGAATATAGGATTGTCTTGTAGGTTTGTGTGAGACGTATTGTATTTTTAATACAATACTTGAAATATTTTGATTGGTATCAATTTTAAGTACCACAAAGATTGATTGGGGACATACTTTTTAATAATTTCTCTCTTCTTTCTTTTCTTTTCTCTTCTCGTCTTTTTCTTTATAATAACCTGATTTATCTTCAAGTAAGCAAGATCTTTTCCTTACCGTCATAATCACCTTAAATTAAATATATACAAATTCTAAGGTTAATATCACATGTAAGTAATCCACAATCCATGTATAAACTGCTATTTTAACTAAACAAAATTTAAACGCAATACATTGTACCTGTTTTAATCCTCCGTTTAAACTCCCAAGCCAATTCAATGGCGAAATTTGTCCCCATAACTCAACAACTTTGTCCCATGGAAGACATCTTACGCATTACACGAAACCATGTCTCATTTTATAGGACTACCTTCAAGGCCATAAATTCCCTAGTTTATGGTCTAGAATTAATGCCACAGCTCATTACCGGCTATTCTTAGACATATTTGTTTATGGGTCAAGGAAGGGTTAGGAAAGAGATAGGGGACGAGAAAGAAGGGTTATGGTGTCGCACTGTTGGATTGTTCTATTTTTTGTAATTATACAAATTGGTGATGGATGTGAGAATGTTGATGATACACGGATATCACTTGTAACAATAAAAGAAAATGATTATCAATCCAAAAAAACACAAATGTTATTTTCAAAAATCTTCAAAACTCCAAGCAAGAATAGAAACAAAAATAAAAACTCAACTTTTCAATAAATAAAATATTTACAGCAATAAAAAAGCGACAACGTTTGCCTAGGATACCAAGTTAACAAGTACATGTATCTAGTATCTAACCTTAGATCTATCAATTGTTGTAAACGAGTCCGAAACGAGAACCATAACGTTACAAAATTCTACTAAATGGCCAAGTTCCAATAAACAAGATACAAAGGAAAGTAAAACATTCTCAAAATGAAGCAAGTCGTGTCCCCCAGTTCAACAATCGGAAATACAAAGTTGCAAACTATATAATAGCAACTGTCAAACGTATTCAAAACGACACTGTGCTACAATGACCAGTGAAGAATCTAAGGACTTTATATCTTTTGACAAAGAGGATAAAATTGCATACGAGATTAAAAGTTGACTGTACCATTCACTCACGCTTATTGCCTTGTTTAATAAACATCGCAACATTGTTGATTATTGCCCAAAACCAGTTTGAGGATATTAAACGACCGCTCTTCTAAGGGGTCTCAAATGTCTGAATGCAAAAAATAACAAAACCAACAAAAGATGACAACCAGAAGTAGATTTTAATATCCTTGTCTAAATAATAGGAACACTTGAAGTAACATTGTTAATGGTCGATAAAAATAACCTTTTCAATATTAAGCATTAATTGGAATGGCGTTTCAATGCATGTTTTTGGTGCGAATTAAACAGTTTTATGATTGTGAGAAATTTTGCAATAAATTGAGGATTGTCTTGTTGAGCTAGTTTTTGTTGCGAATCATAGAGCACACCTGACATTTTTATTACACTTGTACCAGAAATCAAAGGAACGTCATAAAAGTATAACATTCTTCAAAAATGTCGTCCAAAAAAAAAGCTAAAGCTCCAATTGAACATACGTAAACGAGTTTTAATACAAGTCGCATACGAGTACTGGTCTTAAAATTGTAAATGTTGCTATACTTTACACAGGCGTAGGTCGTAAACAAATAAATAAAATCAAATGACCGTTTAATCTTAAATCAAATGACATTCACTAATGACCAAAACTTCCATCACTCACATCCACATACAAAAACACAGTTACACAAAATGGCAAAGGGGTCAAAGTTCTCACAATACGCATCCGTTACAAACATTAAATATCCTATTTCACACCTCTCCAAACATTAACTCACAAGAACAAAGATGACACATCATTAAATCCAAAATGGTCAAATAATGACCATGAATAAATAATGCAAGAAGATAAGGAACAGAATGCCGACCCTGTTTAAACTGTAACAATGGGACCCTAAAGGTATCCTCCAAGGAACCATCTTAGCACCATCATTATTAATTATTCGTGACGAAATTGTATCACAATATGTCGGTAGATTGATGTGACCTTTTGTGCATTGGAATAGCTAAGTGTCGTTTCATTTCAAGGGATAAAGTATTTTTTGTCGTTATTAATGAAGTAAATTCTAAAGCTGTAGCGCTCAATGGTCATTAGAGAAATGCTCTTGATGACAATAACATTTTCAAAGGTCAATATTTTTTCAATAAAATACCTACGTAGTAAGACATTTCATACTTGTAGACTACAAATCTTGTTACTTTGAAAACGTTTTTTTGGTTAGGTACAACTTTGTAGGTAATTTGACACAAAACACTGAATAGTATTTATGCGTAAAAAAAGTAGGTACAGAAATGAATAACCTTTATTTTGTTCACTGAAAATCCATGGGTGTATAAGCAGTTGTAAGTTTATCTTAGTTTAGTTTTTTTATGTTTAGATTAATGAATACCACCAAAAGCGAGTGTTTCATGTCAAGTTCTATACAATAAGCCAAAAAACTGAAGATCTCCTATTTCTTACGCAGAAGATGATTGCATAAATAGTCCAACATAATTCACCTTCAAGTAAACACATCTCAGTAATCACGTCATCAACCACCGTAAGCGTACAATTCCTAAATTATACCCAATAAGAGCTCAACGCACGATGGATGCCCACATTGATATGCAACGTTGATATATCGGCTCTTACGCACAATGGTGCCCTACAACTATTCCCCCTGCTTTGACCCCTCTTTTCAGGGCTGTCAGTTTATTTGGATATTTTATAGATTGGAAAATGTTTAGCGTTTATTCAATTTTTTGAAGATAATCTGGTGAAGCAATTGAAGGAGGTGCATGTACTATCTACTATCTAGTAGTAATAGTTTTTGCCTAGATCTGCAGTTTGGTCTTTATATCCTTGCGTACTTCGTATATTACATCGTTTTTTACAATACTCTTTTCTACTCATCTGTACAGGTATATTTAGAATCTTTCAATTTGAAACAAATCTATACTAGGTCCGTTTGTCCCATGGTCCAGATACCTTGGGCCATTCGCACTGCTAAACCACTGCAGTGTGAATTGTACTAGTTGTCAAATTAAAGAAAAATACTTTGCGTACGACGTCCACTGAAAATGGATAGACGACCTAGTAAAGATCACAGAATCACACTGAATGCAGACCGCTCACAACCGGTCGCTGTTGAAAACCGCGGGGGAGGCCTATATTAAGCAGTGGACGTTTTTTAGGTAATAATGATGATCATGATGACGGTGGCTTTTTTTTCTTCAGGAAATGCAGTTTTGCATACCCACCGAACGCAGGGGCAGTTGGGGGTTATGTAGGACTCCAGACTTCGGAGCCTGCCTACCCACTAAAACCTGAAGGCGTTCTCCCGTGCCATTAAGTGAGGCAAGAACTGACGGGTTATGCCTAAGTCAACTTGTTTATTCAACTCAGACTTAAAGATATTATGTAAACTATCAACATGTATGTAGCAGCCCTAAGCCACTAACGCCTGCCGTCACCGCGGCGACACCGGTCACCCTTTACCGTCTGTTAGAAGCTCATCACTATACATATACTACATACTTACCACATACATGTCTATGTATACGACGCTCATAATAAGGGGATCGGCATTGCCTCCATTTATAGGGTATTGCCTTATTTTGATACAAATCAATAGAATCTAAAATAGATTTTGATCGCTAATCTATTTACATAAAACTCTTTTGGTTTTAGCAAAATTTATATTAATCTAGGCAAAATAGAAACTAGCTTATTAATCACGAGTACAGTCACGGTCAGATATTTTGTAGCAACCATTTGACTAAATACTTCTGAACAGTTAAAATATGAACAACTAGCTTTTGCCCGCGACTTCGTTCGCGTGGACTTCAGGTTCGTCCCGTCTAGTAGCGCAAAAAATGTGTTTTTTTACGACCTCACATTAGAAACCTCAAAAATTGTAGCCTATATGTTATTCTGATGTATAAGCTATATTGTGGTAAAGTTTCATTCAAATCCATTCAGTAGTTTTTACGTGAAAGAGTAACAAACATCCATACATCCATACATCCATACTTACAAACTTTCGCCTTTATAATAGTAGTAGGATACTTTATACTACAACCCCATAGTCCGAAGGTGTCGCCAATACAACGCAATACTCGCCACAGATAGAGATATAGACATATTTCATCTCAAATTGCAGCAGTTCCGGAGACAATTAAGCACTTATTTTGGCTTTCTTTTGTATTATTATTAACTTATAAATTGACTTTCTGAATGTGCCTCTATTTCTTTTTATCGTAGGTTTTATGATCTGTGTTATATTGTTACAATATTATATTCCATCTCAAACCAGTGATTGTAAATGCGTAAGTTTGGTGGTAACTAACAAAAATGTATTGGTTTCGTAGTTTACACCCGTAGCGTTCTTTAGTTAAAGATTATCTTTTAATTTGAAAGCTTTTAGGCATACACATTTTTGGATTTCGATCTAGATCTGAACAATGTTATTTTAAGTATTTATGCTTTTATGATTGATATCTGTTTTGTGTGCTATGATTAATAAAATAAATAAAAATAAAAATATCAATAAGTTCCACACATCAAACGCTACCGTTATATCTTAACATTAATTACTTCATTAGTCGAGCGGATCTGAGCAGATCCCAGTCAATAACTGACCAACCTGCTCAAATATTAATGAAATAAATAATGTTCAAATATTATTGGTAACTTGTGTTACCAATAATACACAACATTACACTTACATTTTGTAATGTATTACTTATTGTTATTTTGACTGTTCCGAAGTATATGATCACCTTGTCTGCTAAAAAATATCTGACGGTGACCGTACAACCCCTGCCCTTTCGTGTCACGACCCGACCTGACTCATTTCAAAATATTTCTTCAACACAAATCGTTATTAGCAAATAAAACCACTTATTACAGCGAAGTTAAACGATTTCCATGTCGATTAAAAATATAATACTTTTAGAGTTCCGTATGGCCAAATAAAAAACGAACCCCTTCGCGCCGCCTGTATTTTCTCTGAATAGACCTTTGGTTGACTGGTAGCGAATGCTTTTAGCATTTAGTCCGCCATATGTACCTCATATGGCGGACTAAAAGCTAAATTGTATAGCTCATCCACGCATTAGAGACTACCGGATGAAACAAACATTAAAATTTGGTCAACTTCAAGAATAGAATGAATATGCCGTTACTAGTCACAAATGATCTATCGTTAGCCACATTCACATCATCACTTATTATCATCATGCCAAATATTAGCCCAATGTCTAATAAATAAATAAAATACGAGAGTTCGACTCGCTCTTGATCAGGTTTTTTAATAAGCCCTGGAAAAAACGGCACAAGTAGTAATTTTCCCACTTTCCTGAAATCTCATTTATAAATCATGTTAATTGCGTCTAGGTCTTATTTTTAAGACCTCTTTCTAGTTGGCAGGTAATTGTATATTTACGTTATAAACAAGGGTGTTGTCGTCAACCCCTTAGGGAGTAATCAGTTATTTATAGGAGAGGGTTAAATAGATTTCATTACTTGTTTTTACAGGACTGTGCAATAATGGCAGGTAAAACAGATGGTAGACAATTGATGACTCTATATTGCCATGGAGTATGTTATTAACATGGTTTAAATTAAATGGCTGTAAAGACGCTTTTATCCATCGGATAAAAAAGGTAAATCAATGAAAAAAACCTGTGTATGTTCAAACAGTCAGGTTAGTTATGCAATATTAAATTTGTTGAAATTGGCTTTCACACTTTGTAAGTTTTAACAAGGAATAATGAAATCAAAAGTAACATAATTTTATGTCTCCAATCGTCTCTCTTGCATTTATTATTTCACTTCACCCCTTTTACTAAAATACTGCGATTTCTATGGTTAATACAGTATAATAGACTTTTAAAACTTGTTCTCTGATACTACCTACTTTATGTCTGATTTATCTACCCTATCTTTTTTTTCTAATTTTCATTTTGTTTCGAGTACAATTTATGTCTTAACTAATGTAAAAACAAAAATGCATCTTGTGTTACACTGACACTGCTATTTCAATTAACCGCCCATCTGTCTAATAGTCCAGAAGCCAAAGACATTTCTCTAATTGGAATACTGCACAGACATACGGAATTCTTATACGCATTATTGCGAAAACACAAGTCCTTATTGCGTACACGTTTTTCCCTCACATATAATATTAAGTTTAACATGAAACAGTTAAAGTTGGTTGTACTTCCAATTGCCTAGTTAATTTTTGTCCCCATAGTTCCAGGGTAAGCTTAAAATTCCCAGAAGCTTCTGAACAGCAAAACATACTGTTTTTAAATTACATGTTGTAGGTATTATGAGGAAAGGACTTCATTAGAGAATTTGTGGAAAAATTGTTAAGTGTTTTGAGTATTGCTTTATATTGAATGTTGAATTACAAGGTATTATAAAGGATTGTACTCAATAATATGGATGAATCCTTTATATTGGTGCTTTTATCATACCATGTTTTCAGTAAGCTTTCATTTTATTACGTACTTAATTTTGCAAAGCCTTATTATGCTAAACGGAGTTCGTGCAATTTACTTAAATACTTTGTTTAATATTTATGTGTATAGACTACCAATAACATAACGTGGAAATTACTTATTTAAAAAGACTACCACCCAAAACAGTCACAGTATCAAATAAAATAAGCAAACGTTTCCAATCAGAAAGTTTAGCAATATATCACAGAGTTAAACAATATAAATCACTAGGATTATCTACATGAAAATAATGCAGTTACGTTTTTGGAATACAAACGGTCAATATTTCTTATCTTTGGTTGCCCTTTGCTGAACTGAGTCCATATTTTTGCTTTGGCAAATATTGTGTTTTGTTTCCAGGAAAAAAATGGTACAGTTGTTTCATGAAGAAAATACAATAATAAACGCTAAACTTTGTAGGTGAGACTATCTCATATTTTTTCTTATAAGATAAATGGATGACCTTTTAACGGATTTCAATTCTTTAGGGGACCTTATTCTTAACATGCATTAACATTTTTTTTCCTTCGAGCTCTTATCAGTCTGGTTTTTAGGTAATTCATAAAATATAGCTTTAACCCCAAATGAAAAAAAATACAGTTTTTTAAGGATGTAGTGAGTGTGTAGAAGTTCTGGTTGCTAATCACCTCTACACGTACTCAAACAATGATTTACAATTTAGCTACCTAACGCCTATACTGTTGCTATTCCATACATCAATACGGCTTAACGTTATCAGTGCGAGCCGTTTCCATACATTAATCATACATGCCACGGGATTCAAGACTGAAATCCCGAAATATAGGGAAGCGTCTGGATCCGAGATTCAGTAATTTAGGCACAATACCAGATTTGCGACCGAATCTAATAAGTTTTCGCATAAATCTTGTTGGACTGTAATGTTTTGGTCAGAACAATAATTTTTAATGTAGTTTGGTATAACATTTAGATTGATGATTCATTTATCAGTGAATTATAAAAAAATGTCAGGCTTTAGTAAAATAATCATCTCAATGACTTAGCAGTTAAAAGGAAGCAAGAAGCAGTAATTCCTAAAACACGAAATTGTATTCCTCGACTTTTTTGTAATGCCCAGCAAAATAAGAGATTTAATTCAAAAAATAAACGAACAAATTTTTTGATATGTGGCTCATAGAACTGAAATAGAATTGGTGCAAAGAATCTTCTATGAATTTACACAAAATAATATTCAAATTGCTATCGCAAACCTTCTTTCATTTCCAGTCACCCCCTTGTTTTTACATTTAATTGTGAAACACTTAAGGTACACGTAGGCCTGAATTACGTACTTATTTAATAAAGAAAGAAAAGAAATTTATTCGATCTAAATTAACAAAAAAAACAGTGATAGATTAATTTAAATTAAATACAGATTCGAGTAATTTATTAAAAATAAATATGTAAGTAGGCTTAAGTCGAAAAGGGACTCGCTCAGCATTGGCCGCGGTAGCAGAACGCATACCGCGACGCTGATTTTCAGCGAGTTAAGTATATCACTAGTAAACTTTGACTATTAAAAAATGATTGTTGTAGGTAATATTAACGCGCAACAGCCCTAACTCTAACTCTGTCATTTTTGTGGCAAAAATCACTCGTACCCAAATACCATCAGGCTTAAATACAGCTTCCCTAAACCCATTGTCAATTACACACAAAATGTTTCTTCGCACAATAGCCGAATAGATGTGTATTAAAAAAACACCCTCTTTAATAGTGACAGTTTTAACACTTGTCGTGAGTGTCAATCAGATAACACTTTTGTTGGTGTGCACCGAGGCAAAAGAAGCAGTTATAACTATGGTATTTTAGCTTGAAGCGCTTTATTATGAAACAGATTCAATAATTTTATATATATTCTACTGTTACTTCAAAGACAACGACACCGTGGTTCTTGAGCTACTAGGCTAGACTTTTCCATGAAATCGGATCTACGGGAAAGAAAAATAAGGAAAGCTAATTCAGTTACACGTTAAAGGATTTTTGAAGTAAACGAAATACTTTACATATTATGAAAGTGCTGAAAAATCTTATTCTTATATTGTCGATGGTAAAGCGACTTAAAGTTGTCGATGTTAATTTAACAATCCGCAATATCAACTTAGTACTATGATATGAGGAGAAAAGTGACAACACAAATGTTTCATTTTACATAGTATAACTCTGCTTAACTATTTAATTTAAACTGTTGTGAGGAATGCTGTGGACGCCCTCTGCCCCATTTTGGCTACATAGGACCAAAGCCAAGTAACCAAAGTTTGTCTGTGCTTTGCTACAGTGCTTTAAGCGCTTATCTCCCACATCTTCTATTCCCATTGCGCATGAGTGGTCACGCTGACAAGTGATTCAAAATAGGGTCTACTCCTTCGGATTAATCTCCACCGCCGATTGCGATGACATCTGGTGGATTAGCGCGTTGGTTTCATATTTTTTCACTTCAAGTGTACCATTCAATTTGGTAATTGTGTGATTGGGCCTTTAAAATGGGGTCTGGGTTGAGTAAAATAACTTTTGCTATTAAATATCATACTAATCTGTGTTAACCATCCACTATTTCATACGAAATCTAATTATTCGCTGGTTAAATTCAAATTCAAATATTTTATTTCAGAAAAAAAATCTTTTTAAATTGTTTGTAAATTAATTTATATTATAGTTAGGTTAGTGAACACAATTTTAGTTTTATAAGAGCATTTTCGTAATTTCAGAATAAAATTACAATCTCAAACAAAATTAAGTAACAAAAAATATAATTTAAATATGAACCTAACGAATAAGTTGAGTAGAATTACTTGACTTTCAAATGAAATAAATAAGTAAACTATACTAATAAGCAAGTAGTTATTTGAGAGGTTCTCGTAGCGCAGCAATACATATGGGTGACCATTCCGACCACATAAGTGACGTATATCATGATAAGCAGTTGGTCCCAAATAATATCGGTTGTTATTAGTCGTAAAGCTTAGTCAGAGGTTCTGCTGTGGGCTCATACTAACTCATACTACTCATACACAAGGAAGAAAATTCTATACCACGAAACCAGACAATTGGTGTGTTGTCTGGCGCATATTTATATTTATGCTTGAGGTAAGGCCGTTGCTCAGCAGTGGGATCTTTACAGGCTAACGTAACGTTTTAAGTGCTTATTTGTCGCTGTTGTAACAGGCCTTTAGTATAGTTTATTTATTTGACTAAAAAGTCAATTGATTCTACTCAACTTTGTCCTGTCGGAAAACACATGATTTCCAACTTTCCAAGCTATTTTATATTAATATTCCTTTTATTGCCTATTTAAATAAAATGAATTATCCCAATTTCCAAAGAATGTAGTAATTTGTTCTTACTACTTATTTTTGATTTTATTGTTAGCTTCTTAGTATCTGCTAACACAGACGAATAAAATAAAACAGTCCTGTTATTACTGGACTTAATATGTGTCTGCAGTCAGTCCGACGTGGTATAAATTCATCGTGAATTATTTATTTGTACATTTATGGGCATTTCTTATGAATCAATCGACGGATTCACGTCTTACGAGCAATTAAGTTGAACACTTGTACTTTGGCGTAAGTCAAAAGAAACAGGAACTCTAGTTTATGATGAGTAACGTTTATATTTTACCGAATGACGTTGATCTTAACCTATTTCTATTTAAAAAAAGAAAAGACGCACAACAGGTTACAATTTTTAATGATTATAATATACTACTTAACTACCTCTAGAACTTATGAGGTAAAATTATAGCCTTACAAAAATGGTTCATACAACTTCCGATATAAGCTTAGAATATATTGACGTCTAAAACCTTATGGCCAATAAATGTAAAATAAAAGAAAAAAACTATCTAGACACGAGTGCACGTGATTCAAAAGTAGACTTACATCCAAAGTAACAATCCCTAATACAAAACAGTTTATGACGCAATCAAGAACTTAGTTAAATAAATAAAAAATCAGACATTATAAGACAATGTACGGTCAGAAAGAATTCAGGTAGTACTCGTTACTTATTGATTACTTTTGAATACTAAAATATACATACATCTGATACGATTGGTTCATAAAGTTTTTGTGAGCGTAGAGTAAAAAAAATACCTCTATAATTTGTAACTTAGACCACATTCTTGGCACGTTAAGCGAAGGCGACCGCATCGCAAACTTAACTGGAAGCGATCTCGGATCTCAGGTTATGAGTCAACTGGGCGATATATGCCTTAACTGCAATGCTTCAAAGAGTAAACGCTTACAGATACTTTGTAGAGATTAGAATCTACACGAGGAGGGGGTTCAAATATTTTTCGACACCTAAAATTATCAAAGCTAGGTTTGCGTAATCTTTTAGACATAAATCAATCGGTAAAAAATATACTTTGGCTACATAAAAGTTGAAGGCATCCTTTACAAAGAAGCTAGATTTTTTTGTATTGTGTTAACTAAAATGTCACATAGAGTCCAATATAACAAAAACTAGCTCACCAAAGCATTTTTCTGAAAACACCTTTAACAGAAATGCCTTTTGGTTTTTCTTATCCACCCAACTTCAAGATGTACCCTTTTCTTGCAAAAAGCATAACAATAACGCTTAAACAAGTCAAGCTTAACCAAGTCAAGCTTAACCAAGATACCAGTGATTACATTGATGTGCACTATGGGGTACCTCAGGGTAGTGTACTTGGCCCTACTCTATTCCTGGTGTACATAAATGACTTGTGTACAAAGGATATACTAAATGCTAAAATCTTCACTTATGCAGACGATACTGCGATAGTCTTTTATGGACGTACTTGGCATATTGTAAAACAATACGCTGAAAGTGGTATGGCCACGGTTTCGAAATGGCTTAAATGTAATCTCCTGTCATTAAATACTAGCAAGACAAACTACATTTGTTTCAGTATAAAAACTAACATGCAACCAAGTACGGATTTTAATTTGAAAATACATGAATGTAAAAATTTTGCAAATGAAGACTGTAATTGTCCTTCAATAAAAAGAGTAAATCGTATGAAATATTTAGGAGTTTTAATTGATCAAAAACTATCATGGTATCCACAAATTGAATTAGTATCATCTAGAATTAGAAAATTTATTTATATGTTTAATACATTAAGATACGTTGTCCCATCCCATAAAAGCTCAAAAAATCTACTTAATGAAATATACCTTGCACTGGTCCAGTCTATAATTACCTACTGCATACCTGTTTGGGGTGGAACCTATAAAACGCGATTTATTGAAGTTGAAAGAGCTCAGAGAGCACTTATAAAGGTAATGTACCATAAAAAACGACGTTTTTCTACTAATGAACTTTATGAACTCAGTGACTTGCTTTCGGTGCGTAAACTTTATATACTAAACATCATCTTGAAAAAACATAAAAGTACCACGTACGATCAAAATATAGAAAACCGGAGACGAAAAGACACTGTCTTGAAAGAACCTACCACAAGAACGGTTTTTGTTAAAATGCAACATGATGCACGTTCGGCTCGTCTATATAATAAAAAAATACCTATTTACAATAAAACGTATTACGACTGTAAACTTACTTTAACATCATGGATAAAAAGCCTTATGTATGAAGAGATTGAATCAATTTTAAAATAAACTAAACTGAATATAAGTAAAATAAAACTGATCTCAAAATGTGTAGAGTTAATCGTGAGTAAACTAAACTATTTTACATTCTAAAATGAAATGCATATAATACACTATCACACGAACACAAACACACACACATACACACACACACACACACACATTCTTTTAAGTATATTTGTAAATGCTCTACACATGTTTAAATAAGGTAATAGTTTATTTATTTTTAAATAAAATTATAACAATGTTATGGAAGAGCAGAGGCTCCTGGCACAAGTACCTTTGTACTTAAAAGGAGTCTCTAGCCACTTACTGTGTTACTGATTCGACTGTTTAACGTAAATAAATATTTTTGATTTGATTTTTTGATTTTGATTTTGATTTGATTTGAATAACAAAATTACATAAACATTACTTCCGTGGCAAATTAGGTATTTTTTTGTAGCACCTATTAAGAGTATCTTACAGCCATTGCTTTTTAATCTATCCATTATTGGACGTACTGCAGCTCCTTGCTCTTTGCCCTCAAGGAGTAAAACTTATAATTGAATTTCTGTTAACTGCACCCGGTTGAGTGTTCCAGCCATAACTTGATCATGCAATCCAGAACCTTTGTCCACAACATTGTTGCCGGACTAATAACTATGACTTCATATGAGGATTGAACCATTTCGACGAACGGGAGGATTATTGTCTTGCATATTGCAATTTTTGATTGCGCTATTCCGATGTTTGATTTAACTAAGGGCCGTTTTAAACCGTCCAGACTCTGCATTACTGGTCCAGACTCTGCATTACTGGTTCGTGCAGAAAACTTTGGTGTGTTCACACGGCAGTGTTGTCTATCAAATAATTCCTGTCAACAGTATTTTATTGCTTGCAATTACCGATAAAGCTGTGCGCTGTATATTTTACAGCTATCTTTTACAGCGTTGCCATAGTGATTACTGGTCCTGCTTAATGACAAAACTGGATCAGTAAAAAACAGGTATCGGTTATTGCCGGCCAATGCAAACGGAATGTGTGTGTGATTATAAAACGCGTATGCTCCTAAACGGCGTCCTGCAAAAAACAGTACATACAAAATACAGTTTGGCTTACTGATTGAGACAGCTGCATTAACATTATTAAGATCCTGGTAAATAAGATGTACATGAATTTTACCGTTTTAACTTAACAAAGAAAGGCTGAAACATTTACCTACCTTTTCAGGACGACAACTCTGCAAACAAAATCACCACATCCACAGCCTTCCAAATATTATCCCAAAGGGTCCAATTCCATTCCACTCCGCCAAAAGATCACGATTCTCTGCTTGTTTTACAAACAGGAAAGAACCGATATTACTGTTACAGAGTCAACACCTAATTCTATTTATCTCACGTGCCTCTGAAAATGTTGTCGAAATGTTTGCTGCTAAACTATATTGCCATCATCTGTCTGATAATGTTGTTCTAACAAAATTACTAATAACATTAAACAAAGTGCTTTAAAATACCTGTGCTTAGAAATAAAAGGGAAAGTATGCGCCAATTTCTGCACGATCCCATTATCAGGTACTAACTCTGAGGTCATGTAGGTATTTCAATGATATTGTACAATATCATTGAGGTATTTACAATCAGATTGACGTTTTTAAATTAGTTCAGGCATCTTTTGGTAACCAGAAAACATACATATAGGTATCAGCAGACGAATCAGAAAACTTTCCTTTTTTGGAGTCGGTTAAAATCGTAAGTTTTACTTGGATTGTATCCGACTTGCTAAATAGCTATAATAAACAAGATAACATCGAAAACAATATAAATCAATTACAACCAAAACAAAACTACGGCCCCACGACGAACAATTTAAAAACCATCACCAGTATTTTGGACAAATACATTTTTAATTCAATAATTGCTACAAACAAAATTATATAATGGCGTCTGATTAAATATGATCACTTGACAAATGTCACTTTGACAGATGCTGTATACAAATTGATTGCGTACAAATGAAAATATACATTAATGGATTGACTTTGACCCTTATCACAATGAACTAGGGATCCTTATTTGAAAAATATACTAGCAAATGTATTTTGGTCGTGAAGTACTTGTAAAGATGGGGAAAGATGGGTGCATCATTAATTTATTAGTTGATTGTTTCAAAATTAGCGGGCGTATTTAAAATCTTGTAATGTGGGGTGATTACACTGGTTATTAATTTTGACTTGTTTTTTCAAGCTTAAAAATAAATAAAGTAAAAAAAGAACTAAAATTATGACTTGTAAAAGAAACGGAAATAATTATGACTAAGTTAATATTTATAGAAGAAAAACTAAAATAAAGGAATAGAAAACATTTCCCCTTTCGTAAACAACTTTCCATAAAGACACCTACTGAATTTTGTACATAAGTTATTGAAGCTGATTGTTATTTTATTTTATCAGACAATCAATAGAATCATCACAAACCTAGAATATTTGTAGATATTCACAGCTTTTCGATTTTTGGCATCCTCAAAATCAAATGCAATTTAGAGCCACATGCCATCTTTATTTCAAATGGAATATCGTAAAATTCTACCTGCATCATCCGACATGCACCATTAATGCAATTACTCAAGTAATAACACCCTGTATTCTGCCATTTGTTCATACACTTTCGATGTCACGCAACATGTTACGGTCTTCATTTAATTATTGTGTGGTGATAGGTCCAACTCATTTGAAAAAGGAAATTGGCTGTTTGAAATGAAATAAGTAGGTACCTAAGTTAAATTTTTCATTATGTATTTTTTTCCAGTACCTAACCTAAAACTATTGTCACTAATGCACGATATCCTCATCGATAGTAATGGTAAAATGTTAAAAACCAGCAGTTCTTTTACGTGTGTTTTTTTTCTTCAAAACAAGCCCAATCAGATTATATTTAACCGGTGGTAACATTTAACCACCATTAGTTGAGTTAACTAGTCGTAGGTGCAGAAAAAAGTACCTACACTATTAAGCATAATTCCAATAAAAACAAATATTTGTCATAGCTTGACCATGACGCTGCAATACAAAATGCGAGCAATCACCGATCGCTCAGTGTTTCTGACCCTCGGCTACTGGTGCAAATTATATGACCTCAACGAGTGACTAACCCAGCGATTTGAGTGTGGCCTGAAGTAAAGGATGCAGCGTTATTAAAGTCAAAAGGTCAAACAAACGTTAATTGAAAAGCAAATTATCTCTTAGCTGACGGTGGACTTGCTTTCCGCAATTCTGATTTTATGATTGTTTGGTCTAAAAACATTTACTTATCTCTACCTAGACTTACATTTAGAAAGAAGTTTGTTTAGTTTAATAAATCATTCGACATTGTTCCCACTGTAGCTCGGCTAGCTTTTTTGGCTCAAATGTTATTTTGGTTAGGCTATTTTACCATACATTACATTAAAAAAAAACTTGTAACATAGTTCTACAGAGGTCTATTCCATTTCCGAGTATGTATATACTCTTAATAAGCGTGAAAGTCACCAGGCTAATGTTATCAATTGAACTTTGAAACACCTATTCCAAATGAGTCAAATTGCTTACTATTCGTAACCGAAGTACCAGAACTCTAGATCTGGTAAAAAGACAAAAAATAGCCTCATAAATTAAGAAGCCAATTCATCCGCTTAACTCCCGCGCCTTAGCCACAGATGCTAATGTTTATAGTATGACTGGAGAGAGAAAAGCACTTAGAGTAATTAGATTGCGGACGGCTCGGACTGTGCCACTGGTCTTATACAGGGTGGTAGGGAATTACGTTTAATTATCTTGGTAAAAAATTAAGATGACAACAAAATGATAGGTATTTGTAATATTAAGTTACCAATTAGGTGTTGGACTAAAACTGAATTAATATTTAACAAATAAAAAAAAAAAAAACTAATTACGTTATGATGGTCTGAAACTTTGATAATATTATGATTGTTACAATTATGTTTTTAAACGCATTCAACTTATAACACATAAAAATATGAAGTGGACTCGGTAGATTAAAATTTTGCATAAAAATCGGACTAAGTAAAATATTCCTAGCGGCTCCAAGCTCATTATTTCTGAAAATGTGCACAGCAATCATTAGTACACATCGTTACTTATTCAAAGCAATGTTACCAGCAAGCAATTTAATATAATCTACAAATAGCCTCGTCCACTCAGTATTTACAATTGAATTTAGCAGTATTCGTTAGATGCACAACAAATGCAATATCAAATAAACGCGCTTTGTTCTATTATCCAATTTATTCAGAGACGTGTGTGCTGAAAACACTGAAATAACTGAAATCCTACAATCCGACGTTTAATTAACTAGTTGGGAACATTTTCAGACAATTTTCAGGGGATAAAAGTTGTTTTCAAAACATGTAATTGTATACGGAAGCGGGGAGATTTTCAATCAATCAATCAATCAATCAATCATTTATTGTTTAGTTATAGGTATAAAATAGGTACATTTAGCAGATCTTAAGCTTAAATTAATTGAAACACTATAACCTGCCTTCAAGGCGTACAATAACTAGTTTCAATACTGGTATTTTTTTATAAAATTATTTAATAAAACATAGTATTGTTTTCCTTCAGTACAACATATTCATCTTAACTAACATTTATTTGAAATAGCATATTTCAAAGTATAAGTAATTAATAATAACTATTAGGAACAATATATACATATAAATAATTTAACCATTATATGGTGATTTTATCATCAAAATATTCCTGAAGGGAATAATAACATTTGTTTTTTAGGATTTTAAATAATATTTTTTTGAATCTATTAAAGGTAAGCTCTTTAAGAAAATCGGGAAGGTGATTAAATATTTTAGGTGCCATACAATATACACTATTAGAAAAGAAACTTGTACGAGATAAGTAGTGGGGCAAAATGTCGATTTTATTCTTGGTTTTACGGTGATACTTATTTACTTTATGTTTAAAATGATAATAATAGCGCTTAACAAATAGGCATATTTGAAATATATAAAGGGATGGAAGATTAAGAATATTTAATTTAGCAAATAGCGGTCTGCAGCTGACTCTCTGGTTTACACCATACATAGCTCTAATGCATTTTTTTTGTGTACGAAATATGGGTGTTAAATGTATGTTAGCTGCATTGCCCCAATGTATAATACCATACCGGAGGTTGGACGCGACGAAACCATGATATGCCGTCTGTGCTGCTTTTTGAGATATTGTTTTGGTTAGTTTTCTTAGGGGATAAATAAACCTACAGAGCTTAGTGCACAGGTAGTTAGCATGATGCTTCCAATTTAGTCCTTTATCTATTATTACACCTAAAAATCGTATTTTATCCACTTCGTCAATGTCATGGTTTTTATAATTCAGAGTAATGTTTGGTTTTTGTTGCTGCGGTAAATGAAATTGAACAAATTTAGTTTTATCAAGATTGATTTTTAATTTATTTTCTATCATCCAATTAGCTATGTTTTCAAATGTTTCTTTTATGGTGAGTTCATATGTCGCCATTTCTTTAGCTTTAATAAGTACTGTGGAATCATCTGCATATAAAAATATTTCTTGGTTGACACATAAAGGGAGATCATTTATATAAATAAGAAATAATAACGGCCCAAGAATACTTCCTTGAGGCACGCCATTTTTTACAATTTGTAGGTTCGATTTTGCTTGTGTTAGATTATTCTTGTTATCAATATAATTTATTTCTGTATATTGTTGGCGTTTGGTTAGGTAGGATACTATTAGTTCGTAGGCTGGTCCTCTTATTCCATATCTATACATTTTTGACAAGAGTTTCTCATGACAGACCAAATCGAACGCTTTGGACATGTCCATAAATATAGCTGATACGGGTATACTGTCATTTAAACATTCAGATATACTGCGCACAAGACTGTAAATTAATGAATTAGTGGACCTGTCTTTCCTAAAACCATGTTGTTCATCTCTAATCAAATTAAATTTTATAAAAAAAACATAAAGGTTTTCATAAATATATGCCTCAAAAATTTTTGCAATTATAGGAATAAGGGCTATTGGGCGGTAGTTCTCGCATTCATGTTTATTACCTTTTTTAAATAACGGCTTACTTTTAACTTCTCAGGAAAAATACCTTTACAAATTGATAAGTTTATTACATGAGATAATGGAGTGGAAACTTCTTTATAACAGAATTTCAAGACTTTAGTACAAATTTCGTCATGTCCTACACTATTTTTATTGTTTAAATTTTTGATAATTTTTTGAACTTCTTCAGATGTAACAGGTTTTAAGAATATAGAGTTTTTATTCAATTGAATTTGTTGTTCATTACTGTTATTAATTTTATTATTGCAAATTTCAGCTGTGTTTATAAATGAGCTATTAAATATTTCTGCTATTTGTTTGGGGTTAGTGATAATTTCGTTTTTATAATTTAATGAACTGATATTTTCTCTTGGCTGATTGTATTTATTTGCATTTATGATATTCCATGTGGCTTTAGTACTATTTTGGGCCGTACAAATGTATTGTGTATTACGTAATTGTTGAGACTTGTTAATAACTTTTTTTAATATTTTTGAATAGGTTTTATATTTATATTTATCGTTGTTTGTTTTAGAGTTTAAATAAAGAAATCTTTTATTTTTGCATGATTTTTGTATCCCTTTGGTTATCCAATGAGATTTATTCTTTGAAGATATTTTTATTAGTTCAACGGGAAAGCATAAATCATAAAAAAGTTTGAATGATTCAAAAAAAATATTATATGCTTCGTTTACGTCAGTACTCTGGTAAACATCATTAAATGATAGGGTTTTTAGATAGTCTCTAAATTTTGACATGTTTTCAGTAGAGTAATCCCTCTTTTTAATAAACCAATGAGGAAGATTATATGTTTTTTTTACAGGATATTTAAGAATTTGAGCCGAGTGATCAGATAGACCTAAATGCAATACTTCACTTTTACATCCTTTACTATTATGCAAGATATTATCGATACATGTACCACTTTTTAATCTAGTAATTTGAGAAATCTCATAACGGAAATTGTAGCTAAATATTAAATTGGTAAAGCAATTACTAAGAGGATTAGATTTCAAAAGGTCAATGTTAAAATCACCACATATGATAGTTTTTTTACTGTCTAGCAAACTAGCTCTACCTAAGAGTTCTTCTAGTTTTTCGAGAAATGTTGACACATTTTTAGAATAAGGAGATCGATACACACATACTACAATAATATTATACGGGAGAAGTTCAATAGCACAACACTCAAATACACTTTTTATAGACATCTTTTTGAATTCTGGCAATTCCTTGAATAAAAGCCCCTTTCTGGTCAGTATACAAGTTCCTCCTCTTTTTTCTGGCCGGTTAAATATTGCGGCTAAGTTGTAGTTTTGCAGTACGATATTTCCTTCGTGTCCGTTTTGAACAAAGTGTTCAGTCAGGCATATGACATCAATAGCTTCTCCTTTATTTGAAAGTTCTTCTAAGGCAACGGTGAGATTTTCTGATTTTGCAAAAAAACTGCTTATATTCTGATGTATGATATGTAAGAATTTTTCCTTTTTAGGGCCGAAAAAAACACTTAAGTGGTGATGTCTCCGGTGGCAGTACATTGTCATAAGCGGTACCTTCTAGGAATGATTTTTCAATCGTTGCTGCCTTATTACTTTCAGGTGTAAGTTCAGTAATCTGTGATTCAGATTTCTCGGAGACAATTTCATCAATTAGTTCACGTAGGCTTTGAAATATAATTTGCATACCAGTGTCATTAATGATACCATTATATTTGTCAAACATCGTATTATCATACTTTAAATGGAGATTTGAATCTAGCAGATATGCGTATTTTTGAGTGAGATTATTTTCGTATAGTTGGTTGTTAAAGTTTTCGATCCGTTGGTTAAACATGCTGCTGTGGTTACTGCACTTGAAAACAGGTAAGCAAATGATTAAATTGGTCTTCTGAATTTTTTGCAGGGTTTCTTTGAGATGTGAAATGATATATTTATAGTTTTCAGTGGTGGTAAAATCTTTGTGACCAACCATTACAATACAATAATCATTCATGGTAAAATCTTTAAGTTTTGTCTCAATTCCTTTTATAAGTTGTTTCAGTTCAACATTTGGTATTAAATAGTGGCATAGGCTGAAGTTTTCTCCAAGTGCTTGCTCAGCGATGGGTAGTATATTATTGCTCTTGTTGGTACTAAGAAGACAAACTTTGCTTTTTCGGGGGGGGATTTTAGCTTTGTATTGGTTATGATTTTTATTGCTCTGCTCTATATGCTTCATTGTTTGTGATAAAAAGTCCAATTCTTTACCAACAGAATCTAGTTCTTCAATCAGTAACGTAATCTTGCGTTTAACAGCTTCAATTGTTTGAATTTGTACCTTGCTTTCTTGGTACTGTTCCATTCCTAGTTGGTTTATCTGTGTTAATTGTTGAATTTGTAATTCGTATGTCTTTATTTGTTTCTTTGATTCAAAGTTTATTGCCATTTGGTTTGCTATTTCTTGTTCTGAATTGGATAATTTCTGTTGCATTTCTAAAATTATTTTCTTTAAATGTTCCGTTTCATTTTCATTTGGACGGACAAGAATTTTAGATCTTGTAACGTTTGAGGTTGTTGTTGGTAAGGAGTCATCATCATCACTATCTACTATTAAAGTGTCAAAAGAATTATGCAATGGTATACTCGTACTAACGCGATGTTTTTTACGCATTGTAATCTGTGGAGTATCAAAACTTGATTCATCACAGTCAGCTGATAGGTAGGAACATTCAGAAGCCGACTGTACGCCATCAGTGTTTTTATCATTGCTTCGACCATTGGTACGACATTCTTGACATTTCCAATTTTTTTTGCGTGTTGGTGTCATCAAGTAATATAGTTTCTCCGCGATATTAGCGCATTGTAGATGGAAGTTCAGATCACAAATTAAACAATTTACAACTTGTCTTTCGCAAATTTTATCGTTGCACTTTCCACAAAAAATCAAAGAGTTCGATGCCATTTTTAAATTTAATACACATTAAAGTCATAAAATGTTAATAAAATAAAATAATCTAGGACTTGAAATGAAAAAAAAAAACACAAATCTATCGTAATTTGAAAGTGGTTCACTAAGATTCTTTTACGTCATGTCCAATCTTTAACCACTGAGATATCCGAGACTATTTGCTTAGTGGCGAAATTAAGCATTAAACTGTTGTCAAGGTTATGCGGTACGTGGCGTTGTGTGTTTTGGTGGCGAAATTAACCATTGTTGTAATTGTCAAGGTTTTGCGGTAGGTGGCGTCATGTCTTGGTGGCAAAATTAAACCTCAAAACTGTTGTCAAGGTTTTACGGTAGGTGGCGTTGTGTCAAGGCCAAACAGCACTATTTTAGAGTCACATAGTCTATGGATATTTACATAAACAAATAATGAAAACAGATCGCTAGATGGAGTTTTTATGAGTTCAAGCAATAATAGTCTTACACTAATTGAAATAAGAGTCACAGTTCCACATAACACTTTCATACATTTGAATAAAATTAACCGCCAGTTCTGGTAAATTGTTTACGAAGTTATTCATTAATATTAGTTTTTATTCTTACACACTTTAAACACTACGTTTATATCAGTAAATCAGTCACGTCTCTTTGAAATTCAATAACTGTTCATTAATCCATCACTTTGTTAAATATTTAAGTCACTTTTTATCACTGTGTAGCACTTTTATAGATTTATAGAATTTACTTATCATTTGTGTGTGTCTTACACTGATAACATTTCCACGTAATATTTGAACAATAACAATGACATATTTGTATATTTCACGACATTTAAATAACTTTATATATTATTATTGGTTTTTTAACAATTAAATTAAAATTAACAGCATTCATTAAAATTAACAGCTGTTTCAACGTACGTTTTCATGTTTACTTTGCTTTTAAATGCGTTGTTGTTAGTAAATGGACTTGTAGAAATTAACAAACAATGAGTGAGATAAAAATCTAATATAAATGTTGAAACTGCTAAGGCACTGAAAAGCAAAGTAGACGTTATCATTTTGGATTTAAAAAAAAGTCGAAATATATTGGAATGCTGTAGTAGGCATAAATGAATGGAATGAACATGATTACTCCAGACGGCACAATTCGTACTTTGCTATCAAATACGACAGTTACCTTATCAGTAAGTAAGCAAGTCTTTACACAGTTTCAAAGGTCTTTAAAATGTAAGAAGTTCAGTATATACACAAATATGCAAATCAATCAAGTTTATTGTTTCCCTTCACCTTTTTCAAAGTAAACCCACCATTTTTACATTTTTCACACCATTTTTAAAAGTAAAAATAAATATTGGACACCAATCACATTCCCACAGTAAGCTAATGCACTTGTGTTGTGGAAATCAGACACAACGGTGGTACCACAACACCCAGACCCATGCCATTATTGATTTTTTTATTATTTCTACACTGACCCGACCGGGAATCGAACTCAGGACCTCTGAGCGGCGACGCCTTAAAACCAAGCGTGCTTAGCCACTACATCACGGAGGTCGTCGATTTTTAAAGGCATACTTTCCAGTACCAAGTATTTACTCCATTAAAACAGTCGTTTTCCTGTTAAGTGCACCCTGTACACCACTGAACACTACATCAAAGTCCCCTGAGAGGTATTACCGTCGACCGATCCGCCATTTTTTGCCGTAAATCTAATTTATTTGTATTAGTTAATGACTTATACACGTCCACCGGATTCGGTATAACTCTTTTAGGGTGGTAGCGTGGACGAAGCGGTTTAGATACTTGATTGTTTTTGCTTAAAGGCTCTAAATTGAACTCTAGATTTAGCTTAAATAAGTCGAAGAATAAGTCAACTATAAAATAACTTTTGTACCTAAAAATACAACATTGAAATGTTTAATGCGGGTTTGCTTTCTTGCAATGTAGTTTTAAAGTAATATAAAGAAGAAGGGCTAACAGTGCTAGTATGAAATATTCCTCAATCTACAATTGCTCCGCAGAAGATAAGGAGTTTCAAACATATTGTTAAAATTAATCTCTTTTTGGTCATTCAACAGTAGAAAAATTATCCTTCACTTTGCGGATTCTATCACCATCAAGTATTAACCCCACTCGGTCGCAGTACGCAACCCAATCGCCGAAGCGTATTTCGGACCAATTATTTTAAGTTTTGTTCCGTGTCGGGCGTTTCGCGGTTCCGCTGTCCGTCCGTTGGACAAACACTCCGCACTCTTACCGGAATTTTAATAGCCATTAAAACGGATTGAACTTTTATGCGATTTGGATACTGTAATGCGTTTAAGTAATTATAACGGTTTTGGATTTTCTGCAAAGATTTGTTGGTGAAAACTGATTAAAAAGGACACTACGTAACCTGAGTGCTGCTGACTAATATTATTTAGGTCTGAAGCAAAGTACCATTGTAAATAGTATACTTCACCATAAATCATTTTGTATCTCTAGTATGATTTTACAACAAATAAATAATTCTGGAAGAAATTGCTTCAAGCAATAAGACCGCCTAAATAGTACTACTAGCGAATATTTAAGATGCTTTCCTGTGTGATTCTTTTGTTTATTGTGTGCAATAAACTATTTTTATTATTATAATATTTGTAGAACAGCGCATTTAGTTTAATTTATTATTTTTTTACTTTGATTCGGAGTTGTCTCTATAAGTAATGATTAAAGTCATTATTTCACAAAATCAAACAAATTCACCCTCAACCCAACAAAGTGCGTAAAACAAAACCATCACGACACGTGCCCAAAATCTTAACCAAAAGCGAAATTTTAAAATTAAACAAATCAACAGCCCTCAAGGCGACATGTGGTCCTAAAGTGGCGGTGACAATACTACAAATAAAGTTACTCTTTTCAATTAAGCTCATTTATTAATTTCCAATATTCTCCGTGCAATTTTTGACCTTACTACTTCTGTGTCACCATTCAAAAAGCAACCGTCACACAATTGCTATACAATCGAAAATTGCGCGCTCAAGATGAGTTGCTCCCTTGCGGCAGGCGTATTAGACGCTTTATTCAAATATAGGGTGGCTATCGGTTAAAACGTATGTAATTATTGGATGGGGAGGTTTTCGCAGTAGACGACGCGTGATGGATTTAATGATCGGTTGCAATGCACAAGGACAATTGCTGGAGATCGCGTGAGATGTTTTAGACGCAACCGGTTGTAAGGAGAATTAATAGGGTTGGAATACTGTGGATGAAGCTAATTGGCAGAACAAAGTTGAGATTTTAATGATAAAAGCTGTTTACGTCAGATATATCTACAGTTTAAAGAGAGTATGATTTTGTTATGATAAATATATTACTTTACAATCATTACTATAAAGCTTGTCAATTCAGTTATAAACTAGCTATCTGTTTGCTCTTGCACGTGCTTTCTACTGGGTAAATATTGCGTTATGTACTTCCATAGTAACCATCTCACAAACTTCAAATGATAATAAATATTATTAAATTAGGTGCATCTAGTCCTAACTGTATTTTCAAGCAATAAGTGGACATTGACAATAATAATCCAGGACTCATATTCAACAAATCCTTGTTTATTTTTACAAGACATTACAACTCAATTAAAATCTGACACCCGAAAACATTCAGAAAAACATTCTCACGACACCATCCACTATAATGTAAATTTGACAGTCAATCAAAACTGCGACACGCTTCTCCATACAAATAGAAAACAGATAGCAAAATCACAACAAAGCTTTAGTAAAAAGTAAGGACAACAAAAAAGTGTCATTCGCACATCAACTTTGTCGTACACACCATGCCTAAATGAGTGAAAGAGAGGGCTCAGGGTAAATTGTATAAAAACAATCGCCGACACGAATAGTGTTTTACGATGGCATTGACAAAATCAGAATCGAATCAAACGAACGTGAATGGAAGACTTGGAAGTGTGGACAATGTATGGCATAGAGTAGAAATCATTTAATTTTTGTGATTAAAATAAGGAGTGTAGTTTTGGAGGCAAAGTTTTATGAAATAAACTATATCAATTTAAATTTAATAAATGGTGTTGTATTTGATATAATAAACCTGTTTTTTTTTAATAATTCAGGTTTTGATTTATTGACTGTTCCCTTATACATCTTTTCATGGATGTGCCCGCGTGGTGGAGTATGGTATGGCTCATACAACCTTATACTTGGGTTGAGGCCTTTGCCTATCAGTGGGATGATTAAAAGCTAGCTTTACTTCTTACATATTTTGAAAAGAAAGGAATTTGGCTATGCTTTGTAATGTTAATTAAATGAGTACCTATAATTAATCATAAAATGAATGAATAAGTAATCCTCGAGAATTTTGACAAAGTTTTCAGTTAAAAAAAACATATCACACTACTCCATCCCTCTCGCCTCCGAGATGACTGCATCTCGCATCAATTTTCCGCGCGTCCGTGGCGGTCGCGTGTCGTGCGCGTGCCGCCCGCCATTGTTCTAGACGACCGAGGTTCGGGACACCCTGTATATTCTGTGGGCGCACTGTTATACGCGGGATCAAGTTTGTTGTCTTTGTAAATGTTTTATGTGGAAGAGTTAGATATTATAATTATCGTTGCATTTAGAAAATATTTGGCAATGTTGATTTTTATAAAAACAGTACCCATAAAATAGGATTGAAAAGATTAATCTGTGGTCTCAATTATAAAACAACCAAAGGTTATTTTTTTATCTGTATGACGAAGAAGTAATGAATTGACATCAGTGGGTAAGCAAGCACATACTAAAAATGAAATTTCGGATTCCCATAGGAAGTCTCTAGGTAGCAAATATTTTAGTGTATGCTTGTCATGCAGACTAAACATTTTTTTTAAATCAATTCTATCATATTTACTGAAGAGTCCTTCAAAAAATATGTCTCAAATTCAAACCCCTGTCTATTAATTCCGCAAACGTAACTTTATCTTGCCTTAGGACATCCCACATGGGCGCGCTCTCCCACGACTAATTCGATGACGTTTTACAGCAAACAAGATTTTAAATATTATTCAATTTTGAAGTGAATGGTTCCTGATACATTTTTATTATTTCAAATTTAAATTCATATGAGTTTAAATTTGAACTATATTACAAAAGCTCTACAATTCCAATTCCAAAATGCCAGACAGCCTGTATTTTTTCTAATCGAAGGATTGGTAGTGAATGCTTTTGGCATTACTAATGCTAGCTTTTTGTAATTTTTAAATGTAATCTAATTTTATAATAAGTTCTTGTTTTTCGATGGAGTTAAGTACTTTCTTTATATACGAGTATTTAAAAGTCCGTCATATGTACATTCGTTTATTTTACAAATCAATAAAAAACAATATCAACAGTTAAGACGCCGACGTGCCTTTCAACGCTGTGAAAAGCCTTCTTTTATCATTTAAATAAGACAAATTACTGAATTTTAGTTTCTTTAAGTATTGTTAAGTAAATATAATGACTTCATTTAAATTATGTAGTATTTATTTGTCTGGTTAAACGAAAGAAAGGTTTTTTTTATTACAGAAATTTATTTTGTGTCCTTAAAAGCATCTTAATTTTTCCAAAACATGCTATTACTTTTCTATTTTACAAACCATCTCTAAAAAACCAAAACCATACCCTGCTTCTACAATACAATGTTTTATTCATTGCTACACTTCAGATTTTTTTATTGTTATATTTTTGTTGCGAATCGCCCGCGGCGGTCGTGTGCCTACGTGTTTGACTAAATAGTCAAATGGTCGACTAAATGCTAAGAATAATGTAGAGAAATTAGCGAACCAATTGAGGGTTACATTCGCTCGTGGGAAGTAATTGTTAGTTGACTTTTGATAAACATTTTAATTCAATTATTGGAACGCACCGACAAGAGCTTAGCTCTTAAATTAGATGATGATTGGAACGCAGGGTGGTCCGGGGAATTTTTTCATGTTTTTCTTACAAATCAGTGTAGTTTTGACTTATATTTTAGATATTGTTATGTGTTATCATTAAGAATGAAATACCTGTAGTATTTACATGGTATGGTGTTGTACTATTTAAAGAAAACGTAAACCTTGATACTAAAAATAAGCTCATTTATTGCCCACATCTAATAATCTTCATTATAAAGCAGGAATATTTTTTTATAACTCGCCTCAATATTGCGTGTGTTGTTTGTTGATTCATGTTTGATTTTCTTATGACAACCGAATGAAATCCCGGATTAAAAAAAGATAACTTGATATTATAAGTACTCGTGTTAATATTTCACGTGATTTTCGTTGATTTTCGAACGAAAATCACTCGTAAGTTTGACGCGAGTTATTCAAAAATAGAGGTCCAGATTTAGGTGCTATTCACTTTTAACTCTAATGATTTGTATTGATAGTGAGATCACAAATTATAAATTAATTCTCATACTTTACTTCAAATCCGCACAATACAGACTAATTGTTCACATCATTTCCCTCTTCACATAGTACACACTTGAAGCACAGATTATTTCACCAGTCGATAGAAATAATCTCTTATTACTGACCAAACAATGGCTTCTCGATATTCTACAAAAACCAACCCTCTAATGATGACTTCGGTCCTTCTGACCAAGATGAATTGGAGTTGTCGAGGTGTCGATATCGATTTAAATTGATTCGATAAATATTTTTGACTCTTGGATACATTCGAGATAACCTCAAAGTGGATTTAAATAAGAAGGTTTAAATAAGTTGTATTCAAAATATTGTGCGGACAATTGTTTGAGCCTATCTTTTTTATATAAAAAAAAACTATCATTAACTCAGGTACTTTTCTAAAAACACTAGTAAATTTACGTGATTTTGAAAAAAAAACCTATATAGGTATAAGACAGAACTGGCATTAGATAGAACTACTAATGCAAACGTTTCTAAATTTTCTTTTAACTATTAGGTGTCGACTAAATTTTTGCTGTGTCATATCTATATTCCAACTTAAATTGTATAAAACTATCGATAAAACCCATTGGTTTTATTATAGCACTACAATCATCGAACTCTTTGCCCTTAGACATCAAAACAAACACGAGGTCACGTGACCATTCATACTCCGTACAAATTGCTGGCGAAGTACGAAATATGTCAATTATAATTAATAGGGAGAGATTATTGATATCGTATTGTCCAGACTTGTAGTGGACGTTAACAAGGGATTGGTATTTCATTGTTGGTCTTTGAAGTTGCTGGATTAGAGTGCGTACGCGTTTATTTGTTGATGTCGATTGAGTGAAAAAAAATACCACCAAAATCGTGTATTGCTGTCTATCTATACTAGTTCTATAAAGCTGGAAGAGTTTATTTGTTTGATCAGGTACTACACGACCGATAAAAAAAATGTGCTAGATAGCTTATTTAAAGGCGAAAGCTTTAGGCTAAAAAGATAAGGAGGAACTGTAGTTGACATAATCAGTCTTTGTCTCTTCAAAGACTAGTGAGACAAATTGAGTGAGAAACTTTCTAAAATTGTATTTTGTAAAAAACTATTTTTGCATGAAAATGCTATTCATCTAGTACCTAATACAACAATTAATTAATGCGACACGTACTACCTAAACTATATTTTTTAACTAAATTTTATGTCTTACTTACATAGTTTGTCATATACCAACTGCAATAAAAGCTCTTAGGAGTTCTCACTTGCCATTAGAGCCATTATCAAACAAAAATATAATACACACCGTAACAAAACATAATTTCCAAATTACTTCTCAATTGTCACATAACCCTCAACAGTCAACTCTCAAGTGGGGTGTCCTCAAAGACAATATTTGTTGAGGACATGTCCTGGTCGAAGGACCATCGACCACGTGCACCGCCCGTGGGAATCCGTTTGAAATTCGATAATTTATGGATACTCGAAGTTAGATGTGTGAATTGTAAATTTAATTTGGCGTCCTTTTGATTGTCATTGGTTTGGGGTTAAGGAAGTAGTTTGGGGAAGTTGTTTTAGGGCAATTTTGTGTTGTCATTAAGTATGTCCTCTTTGGAGGTGTAATGGGTTAAGATGGTTTGTTTAATTAAGAACTTATTATTTTAGGCCTGCGGATTCGCAACTCTTGACAAAATATCAGTCGAGTCACTCCACGAAAATAACAAGTTCTAATCAATTTTAGCCATGTGACTAATTATAAAAACAAAACCTATCAATCTTATCCCTAATGCCTGGTAATTTATAAATAAATCGTAAATAGGTTATTGGTATGGAAGCAAAATTAAGTTTTTGATATTTTAATCTATTTTTTTTTCATTGAAAAGCATGTTTTCACGGGCGTGCAAAACTAAGGTGACCTTTTTATTGAACGAACTCAATATGAGTCCATCATATACGCATTATAATTCAAATCTGGTTCTAGTTCTTTTTTAATTAATATATCTGCTAAGAACAAAGCATACACCAAACATACGACAGTTGTCTACAGTTACGGCGACGCAATAAATTATTCAAACGCCACACGTAGACGTCCTTATTTGAGCCCGAAGCTATCTGCTACACTAATCCTGCCCTGACGCCTATATGTAAATATCTACAAGGATATAAAGTTTAAGGTATCTGGCAGAGTTATCGAAGAAGAGATAAAAACGAGTTGAAAATCTACTTATTGAATAGTGATATAAAAAGATTTTGTATAAATTATAAACATGTGGTTACCTTTAAAACTAAACAAGATGCTAGTGTAAGATTAGGTTCACAAATGAAATAATTTACTGTATTTGACAAATTTACAAAAAATTTGGCATGTGAGCAATCTGTTATTCATTCCAAATCAGTCATCTTGAATGTCATACCTTTGTCTTTCATATTGTTAAAAACCACACTTTTCTAAAACTCTTAATAATTGAGACTCTAATTTGTACTAAGATTTTTGCAGTAGTTCCCATGGTATCTAGTAGCAATTTATTTGTAAGAAAAACAGGTTGCTAATTGAATTGGTTGGTATGGATCCAATAAGAAACATTTCGATTACGGCTCTATTTTCATTAAACTACGTGCATGCACCTTCCAACACACTTTATATCTGTGAACATTTCAAAACAGAGCTCGGTCAATTTCTGTGCGAAGTTATCTCAAATATCTCGGCTTACCGACTGCTCTCATTGAGCCATCGTGTTGAATGATGAGCAAACTTTAATATTGCATACGGAAACGACACTAAACTGGAATTAGATACGAAATAGTGAGGCTTTTGAGTAAGATTAGTTTACGATGTGAATTATAAATGCAGAGCTGGTCCTGTGTATGTTACTAAAAGTCCAACTACAGAAAATCTTGAGATTTTCCTATAAAATGTGAGATTCTTCAACATTGTTAGATTGAGATTTCAGGTTGAAATAAAAATCTAAGTTTATTTCAAACTTTCTCAAGAAATAGGTTATTCAAGATTGGTTATCATAATCATCATTATCAGCCAAAGGACATCCACTGCTGAACATAGCCCTAACCCACAGCTTTACACGGCTACTGGTTGTGAGCGTTCTGCATCCAGTGTGATCCTGCGATCTTTACAATGTCGTCTGTCCATCTTATCATAGGACGTCCTTACACTGCGCATATGGTTGTGCAGGGTCTCCATCATTCAAATGACACATCACTATTACTATATCGATACTAAATTCAAAATTTTCTACTGAAAAAATATGTCGCGTATTTCCCTCGTACAATTTACTAAAAGCAAAGCTCCGTTAACCCTAAAATGATCACGCACTGCACGACGGCGACGTCATTCAACCCTGCGCCTGCAGCGGTAATTGCGACCGGTGGTTGTAAAAATTTACAACTCTTCCGCAGCATTGTGATGCTGACGCCAGAGGGCGCTTCTCAAACTGAGAGGTTTGCGCAATAAACGTTATTAGTGAGCGTGCTCTAATTTTGTTTATGTTTGTGGAGAGTTGCTTTGACTATGCTACATGTAATGTACATGCAAACCAGTGAGAATAAAAAGAAATGTCTGTTTTAACATCTAGTCCTAGTAATGAAGAATTAAGGCATCAAAATGAGTGAAAAGCGAATTAGAAAGGAATTGGAAACGTATTATCTCCAAGAAATATTAGTGATTTGAAATTACAGTAGGCATATAATTTTACTGTTTAGATGTTCTATTTTTTTCCTAACTATGGAAATGAATTGCAGTATGACGTGATCATTGCTCGTAACAGTCGTGTCGGAGATTCGTAACAAACTTTACGTAAAGCAAGCAGAAAACAAAAAGCTTTTCTAAGAGTAGTTTTCTACTAAACATTGGGAAGCGCTGCCACCGAAACTAAAACTGTTTAAACCCTGGCAACGACGTCGATAAATGCGACTAATGCGATTTTTAACGAACCCAGAACCAACGCAGGAATTTTATAGATGCCACGATACTGTCGAGTTTGTCCCCGGCGAGCATTAAAGGGTTAATGCGCTACAAATTATTTACAAGAGACAATAATATTTTATTTGTTCAGTATCACTATTACTATATTTGTTTTTTATTGTTTTTGAAAGAGACAAAACTTTAATGACATCGTGTTAAAACTGCTTACTGAATTGAGTTGCTACTCATTGTTTTAGCAACGAATACTAGAGATATCTGCACTAAGTGTAATATTTGTAATGTAGTGGCCCTGGTAGGCTTTAAGTAAATAATACAAAATAAAAAAAATAACAAATTACGAATTTTATTTTACTCTGGACACTATTTACTCTAAGCAGTATTTTCTTAATTTATTTAGCTACATGAGGAATTGAACCATACTATCAACCCGGTCTTCTCTTCACAATCTCACTCGCATCCATCACAACGTCTCTTGACGTTTTTACAACTGACATAACGATTCTTGCGAACCCTTTCGCACTTCGGAAGTCGCTGTCGATATCGTAAAAGTTTACGATTGAGTTCCGGCGAATTAACGTCTCCTGACGTATTGGCTATGAGTTAGGATGCTGAGTCAGCAGGGTTAAGATTGCTATTGTAAAGTTTGAGAAAAAGATTGGGTAGATATTTATTTATTTATATTTACAGACTGAAATGCACAAATTATGGTGTACAAAGGTAGACTTTATGATAAAATCATTATCTGCCAGTCAAATCTTTAGATCATGCAGAGAGATAGCAATGGAGATATTGAGGGATATTTATTTGTGGTCATTCTCAGGTGATCTTTTCTGATTGCCTTTTCTTCTGTGCTCATAATGTTGCACAGTCAGATCCGTAAATAATACGATGAGTAATATTGAAACGTACATAATTCCGAAGTAATATCATATTTTTCTTATTTAGTAATGACGTTGTAGTCTCGATTTTCAACAAGTTAGTTTAAACGCCTGAAAGTGACAATAAGTCAAGACTTTGCTTCAATTCACTTCAGGTTAATGTCACAAATCCATTAAATAAATTTAAATATATAAATTGTCTGGTTTTGAAAAAATGTATTTTCTTCGTTTTGTTACGTAGTACCCTTTGATTAAAGTAAAATAGCGGAAGATACGGCATGTCATACTAATTGTCAGCTAAAAAATGGCACTACACATTCCTTACGTCACACGTCTTATAAATGACACCCGCACACGCAATCCAATGGAAATTAGGCGACGGGGGCCTGATTTTAGCGGTCCACTTTCGAGTGGTGCGTCACCTATCTTCCGCTATTTTACTTTAATCAAAGGTAGTACCAGACAATGGTTAAGACGAGCGCGTTTCCCATATACTGAAATACAAAAATCCATGACTAGGTACAAATGTTCATGCTTATTACACAAACATTAGCCCCTTGCGGGATTTCAGTCCGCCACTGCTCGTTACTGAATCAAAACACAAATTAAAACCATATTAGATTTTGTTAATGAATTATTGGACCTTAATAAGACGACACGTTTGGTGCAATAGTTAGCGCTCCTGACTCAGTCTCATTTTTTTTGTCAGTGTCATACATCTTTGGTTGTGATATATGAAAAAAATCCTGGGTCACCAACAAACAGCTCCAAAATACAATAAAATAATGCATTACAATTGTGTCAAAATAGCACGTGTCAGCTTTCACAATTCACTGCCCTAAAAGTGGGGACATTTTTATTTCTATACATTTTTCCATCCTCGGTGACCCCACGCTCAAAAAAGAATTTTGGTGGCGCATCTTTTCTGTCAATAAATTTAATGATAATATTGGGACAAAAATATTTACCCATTTGTTTTTTTATGTGGCTTGGTACTTGATTTTTAAAAAATACTTCATACGAAAGACGGACTGAGACATTTTTTTTGTATATTGTATTCTAGATGTATTTTGTTCGACACAATTACCGCTTTCTTATAACTGAGCTGTGTCATTTTTATCCATCAACATCTTATACATGAATTTCAACTATGTTTTCATAAAATTTTACATTAGTTTCTATTTTAGGCAATTATGAACAATTACAATCGAAATCATCACCAAACACAGCGTTATTATAACATTTTCGTCCAAAGTAGGCGGAGTGGCAATAAATTTTAAAACCATTAGCAGTTTCGCGAGTACACATGTTCGGGGTCTCTCTCACTCCATTTAACTTTATGAGGTTCGAAGCCGGTGAATTGTTAGATTTCATTTGTAGAGGGGGATTTCCGATGTTTTTTAATCGACGCAAAAAGACGACTTTTCGATCGGCCGGTTTCGGATGGAAGAATTTTCGAGTGGTCCCCGATGAGTTAAAATGTACGATCAAAACCATTTTCATTTTGCTTTAACTTTAAAGTGGTATACGGTGTTGAGGTATTGGAAAAACATACAAGTATAGCGAGGTTTTTAAATGGTTTTATTTTTATTACCGAACTGTCCTTAACTTACCGTCTATAAGATGATTAAACTCAAAACTTATCCTTATAATCATTTTGATCCTCATTTCTTTCGTGCGGCAGCCACGACGACGAAGTACTTATTTATAGTTTTACCAAAAACATGTCACTGTATTTAAAGACTGCTAAGGATACTAAAAGAACGTATTTTCGAATGTTTCCTACAAATCGCGTGTGCACGTGGTATAATGGTCGCAACGCCGACAAACCCATTCGACCATTGTAATCTAATAAACGCTTAACGGTTCCGCACTCAATAATTTTGTTTTTCCCTCTGGCCACTCCAATTCCAGTAATACTTGCGTCAAAATTCAATTTACGTAAAAAATGTCTTTTTCCCCTACAAACTCGTTCAAGCGGTAAGGTATTAGTGTCAGAGACAGTTACAACCCCTTCTGTTTCGCATGGATTTTTTTCTCAATTGTCACATTATAATGGATGATAAATAGCTCCGTTTGTGTTTAAGTATTCGATTGTTTGCGGTAAGACGATTACGCTTCGATCGATTTCAATATCGATTATGGTGGCGTTAATTTTGAGACCCACCTTTCAAATTTCAAATACATTACCAACCCTTTTGTAAGAAATAATGACTGTTATTTTGATAAATGATAATGTGAAAGATCGTTTTTAAAGAGTATTGCTTTTTTTTCTTAGATGTAAATATTATTCTCAAAATGCTTTTTATTATGAACTACAAATTCACCCAGTTCGCCAAATATCCACGTCGCGATTTTAACACATTTTTATCGTCATAACATTTGTGACAATAGTGAGCTGTCAATCTGTGACTAATCTATCAACAGTTACAAAATAATTTACAGCTCTCAAAACTGTACACCCACATATGAACGGTTATTAGCGAAAGCTCATAAATACGTCAACTTAAAGTGGCCAAAACAAAATGGCGTGGATTTTCGAAATTGACCCCTTGTTAGAGGTGCGTGGCTAATTTTATCACATTTACACTTGATTCAACGAAATGTCTTTAAAAATACATTGTCCGTGAATGTCGGGGTCATTGAGACCCGGTCACGCTGATTCTAGGGTTAACAAAGGCAACTAAAAATATTTAAATTAAAATAGATGTTCGATAACAATGGGTAAACTAAAACAAGCTGTTTTAAATAAATTCATTTAAGAAGCCCATTTATCTGCAATCTAATAGTTTTCTCTTAAACACAAATAAGTCACGTACTATTAAAAATACTGGCTAAAACCACATGGATATTTGCCCAGTTCACACGTCACTATTAATTTATTGCCAAACTACGTGGCTAATACAAAGGTCCGATTTCGGGGCATTTCTTGATTTGGTCACGGTCAAGACAATGTCTCAATGCAAATCTGTTGACCACGTGCGGGTCATTTCGACCGTCACGGTCAGTGGTCATTATGGCAGTCGTTGAGGGTTAACTATGAAAATAGGAATGAGACATTGTAGTCTGGCAATTAGTTTTGACGGCGTAGAGTAGTTTATTATCAAATTGGATGCAACAATACGTTGCAGCTTTGTTCAACTAAGTTTTTCAATAGAATTTAAAGATGTATAGAGTAATAACTTTTCATATCGCTGATGTACAAATACAAATTGTTTCGTAAATGACGCACATTTTTAATTATTTCAGTTCTGTGATCCTTAAAATAGCTTATAATAAAAGGTATCAACGCTTTTATCTTTAATAAACTTTTTCTACTATTTATAGTAATGAATTCACAAAATCAAAACGATAATTATCGCTATGATCGCAAACCACATTGCGTGTGGTCTAATAGACCCCGTTTTAATAGCATCGAAAGGGTTAAGGTAATTAAAACTAATTAATTAATTTGCAGTGTAATCTTCACATTATCTTCCCGCTAAGTGACAGTTACATGACGTTTTGACGTGATGTGGGTTGTAAATTATAGTTTATCTGTGGTAGCATCATTTTAATTGGTTTATTAGATCACTTAGCTAATCAAATCACCAAACGTGTATTAATTTTTGTGTAAAAAATATTAATTTTATGGTTAAAATGATGTTTTGAAACCTCCAGCCAGCTGATTGCATTATGTAACTAATAGCGAAGTATATTGTTTTTTTATTTAAGTCTTTAAACAAGCAAGTCAAACAGCTTAATGCAAAAAAAGGTTTAGCTTCAATACTGATGTAACGAAGTAATCAAAATAACTGCCTTTGCTCTTCTTTAGTAGCCCCTTTAGTGGAGTCTAGTGTAGATCTTGCTTGATTTATCAATTTCGGTACTTCAGAAAAAAAAATGCGAAAAATCGTAATTAATCTTATAAATGTGATTCGGAAACATTAAGTCACAAACCGTCACTTAACAATTAATGAAAAATTGCACAAATGTACATCCAACTCTATTAAACTCATGACATTTTAAAAATGACATCAACTGTAAAATACGCTGTCAATACCAGTCAATCGATTGACTGCGAGCTGTCAAAGTTATTGAGAATGAAAGCTTAATGGTGTGTCAAAACATATAACTCACTGAATTAATGGTGTGATGAAAAAATCTTGACGATTCTCATAGTTTCGCTGTTTTATTGAAAAATCGTTCAAGAGTTTAGTTGAAAAATATATTTTGAAGAAAAAAAGGGGTCGTAATTAAGGACCTTCTTTCATATAAGGGGGTTGATGTAAAGGTAAGTAACGTATTAATGGATATCTGATTGGCATGAAGCAAGAGTTTTATTTAGTTTTTAGTTAAAAAACAATGTTATGTATTTATGACTAATTAATTATAATTATAAATCAAATAACTGAACTAAGTTTGCCTTATTTTAGCAATAAACTTTGACCCAAAATTAGTTTTGAATGTTAAAAACAGAGAGATACTCGAACCTACATTATAGTACATAATGTTGTCAAACCAATAAGCGATACTTCAATCCAATTAAACCAATAAGCGATACTTCAATCCAATTAAATGGAAAACTAACCTTTTTACAGCCACCAATAAAACGTACGCAACTGAAGTGGAAAACTGGCGTATAAAAATTTAAGTGGTTCGGACTCACTCAAAAATATGAGCGACACGGGTCGTAAACGGCGGTAAATAATACAAAACACAATAAGTGGCGATATTGAGGAAGATACGCGAAAACTGTAAGGCTTGGAACACACCAAGATTGAAAACAGCAAATAATTTTTTTTTCGTCTATCCTATGACTTACCTAAGAAAGAGTTTACGTAAGCTTATTTTCTTAATAAATTAAGATTTCTATCAAGGTTCCTCTTACATGGTTTTTAAACATAGGTATATATTTTTGTTGATTTTTTGTAATAATACTGTTATAATTCATGCTCATAAACTTCTGCACAACACAAATTCAAATCACAACTGATAAAATATTCTAAAAGCAACTAAATTCGATTGTTTAGGAACAAAACTATTTTTAAATTACGAAAAAGTGTTCATCCACTAAAATAACATTTTGGTCTATCTTATTCAAAATCAGAGATTATGTACCTATACTTACACAGTGTACCTAGTATGGTGGTTTGGGTGACACCCTCCAAATTCGTTAGCGACGTTGTTGCACTAAGCTCTATCCCCATCAGGTAATGCAATGAAAATTATGTATATAGTTACATCTTAATTATTTTCTCTCTGTATCCCCAACCTAAGGGACAGTCGACAGTGTCTTAGGCGTCATAAGGGCGCGTTCACACCGAGTCGCGCTCGTAAACATTTACGACCGGGATTAACTCCGGTTCTTCCGGATATATCCGGTTTTATTAAAAAACGTCCATCCGTGCGTTTGCGGAGATCGTAATCGCGGAATTGATGTCTGTTTAGTTTTTGTTATTGTGTATTGATACATAACATAACTATTATGTGGAACCAAGTGTTTGGGACATTGTGCTTAAAATATTTAAATAAATAACTCCTCAAAGAGTAAATACTACCGGGCAAGTTAACATTTCTAATATCACTATAGATTTTTAATGAGAACTGGTTGAAAATATTTTTAATCTTTAAGCAACTCCATCTGAGATCATATTACATTAATAGAAGTTGGCATTATAATGATATTGTTTTACTTTCTAAAGGTTTTTTTTGTACTTTAGTTCTGCTATAATCTACACTAATATTATAAAGAGGAAAACTTTCTTTGTTTGTTTGTTTGATTGTAATGAATAGGCTCATCTACACTAATATTATAAAGAGGAAAACTTTCTTTGTTTGTTTGTTTGATTGTAATGAATAGGCTCATAAACTACTGGACCTATTTTAAAAATTCTTTCACCATTCGAAAGCTACATTATCCACGAGTAATATAGGCTATATTTAACTTTGAACAAAAATAGGGTTTCGTAAGATATTAGGGTTTTTCGGACACATGGTGTAAAAAATCAACCAAAAAAGTTATTTATATTGCGTACCCTGCCTAAACTATTAAAGATAGAACCATAAAATGTTTTAAGTAATTGTAGATCTTATAAATATCTACAAAAAAGTCCGCGACACACTATACCTATCTATGTCGAGTGAGGCACAATAACCATTTTTTTTATTGAAAAATCTAGATTTTTTTTGGACTACATTTAAAAGCGTTTATTTTACTCATGCTATTAATCCTTATCAAAAAAAATTTTTCCATCACTAAGTACAGTTAATGTAGATAATATTTGGTCTTGAATGATTAAAATTGGACGTTTGGTTCTGAAGTTATAGCGAAATTAAAATATTACGATTTCTGCTGCACGGCCCGTTGCGAAGTAGGCGTTACCAAGGCCCGGTGAGCGTGTGGGAGGGGGAGTTTAGATCTATGAGTAAGGTACCCCCGCGCGGCTCAGTTTAAAACATTTGAACATGCCTAAGAGAGCCAGGTCTCAACTTTCTAAACATAGTTCTCTAGCACGGGCAGCAAAAATACGTCGTATGGGAGAATCTTCACCTGAACGTTCACAACGCCTTGCTGAACAAACCCATGATACCTACTGATTTCCTTCAAAAGGCTCCAATTTCCAGTAAAAATTTCTTTCGCACTCACGATAAACAAATCCCAGGGCCAAACATTCAAATTAGTAGGAATTGATTTACGAAAAGAATGTTTTACGCATGGGCAACTTTACGTTGCCCTATCACGGGTCGGGGCTCCCGAGCATCAGTATATTTTGTTACCAGAAAATAATATAACGTCAAATGTTGTGTATAGAGAAGCTCTACAATAATAGCTTAAGTTTTCTATCCTAAAACAACGGGTTGCACTCCGCGACTTAACAAGTAACATCCACAGAAAGAAAATCTGTTCAGCCTGCGGATAGTGACTGCTTCGTCGATGTTAGTGTCGGTGTCTGTGAATTGACCTGGGAATCATTTTGTTTGCTGACCGTGTCTTTTCTGGGTAGGCTTTTTGCAGCGGTAACCGACATCCACGCGGGCGGAGCCGCGGGCGACCGCTAGTCTATTTATAAAGCTTTATTGAACTTCAAGAGACAAATTTGGGTAGGTACAGAACAGCACTTTGCTGAATTTTCCTGAAACAGTAGAGGTCCTAATTCTCTCAATTATTGCATGGTCATCTTTCACAACATGGGAATACCTATTAATCCCAATTCACACACTTCCTTTAACCTCGTTACCATCCGCGATTTGACCAAATCCGATTATGACTGACCAGCGGTCACTGCGGCTACTTTTGGGCTAAAAGGGTTGCAAATCCGGTGTTTACGGTAAAATGCGCGAATTCGACACTGACAGGGTTAACGTCGTGGGAACTTGGGATGAGTGGGGGCTTGTTTGGTTAATTAAGCGTAAATAATAGGAGGTAAAGAGAGCACGGTAGCTCAATTGGAAGAGCAGTTGGCCCGGATAGCCAGAAAGATGCTGGTTCGAATCCCGCCCGTGCGCAATTTTTGGTTTCATATTTCATCTTTTAAGGTAAAGATGTAGATTTCAGTTCGCAAGTAAGCGAACAACTAGGTAAAGTAAATTTTTATACCTATACACATTCATTTATGACCCACCCTATTTTAACTTTGTATTTATTAAAAGACTTTATTTCACAAATCATTTTGAAAAAAGATGGACTTAATGCTCGAATTTATCATCGGAATAAGTAGTCACTTGATTTTGATTTAACTTTTATATTATACGTCTTTGATTTCAGTTAGTAATAATAAAAATGACATTATTTTTAAATAAAAACTGATCATACAAGCATAAATAACATTAAAAACATGAAAGGTACACAGGTGCTTAAAAAAAATCGTATGCTACACTAATTCAATCTTCATGTTTATAGCAAAACAAGATTTGAAGATATGATGTTCCTTCGTAAAAAATAGACGTAAATAATGTTGAAACGAAAAATAATAACCTGTCAAAGATACCGTATGTTTATTCGATAGAGCAGTTGTCTCCTAAATTCAAGAGCGATAGTGGGAACGACGATCGCTTACTACAACGCGAGCGATAGAAGCGAGATGGAGTGGGTGAAAAACGTTAAATTAGTGTGGATATGGTTGAATTCCCCGAAAAAGATCAACAACAACACTTGTGAAAATTACATACCTTTAAGTTTCATCATCCGCAAGACGCAGGCTTGAACTATTCCATCATATGAGCTTCGTGTTGATTGATATATCTGTAATGAAAAATAATAGCTCCTTAGCTAGGTGATGTATCGTAAGGCAAGGAAAAGGCGAACGTAATCAGATGAAATGTGTGTCGGGTTGTTTATGTCAACTTTCAAATAAGATTTAATAAATGCACTTAAATGTAAGCCCACCTTTTTTTTATCTAACATCTAACTAAGCCATAGGTAAAAATATATTCAAATAAATAACCCAAGTTTATAGAAAAGACATGTCCATAGAAATCTTACCTATAGACTGAAAAGGAAAACTTTCATCGGAATTGTAAGAAAATATTGGATAGCGATTAGGCCATATACTTTTATTGGTTCCTTCCACTTTATTTATATAACGTCTTAAGATTGCGGACGTGGGGCGCTTATCGCACTTGGGGATAAATCTTTTTGTTTGTTAACACACTTTTTTGAGAGTTTTCTTGAGGAAATAAAGTGCGCTGTGTAGTTTAGCCAATGGAAAGTGCAGATTTTCTTTATATCTAAAAGATATAAAACATTTTTTTTGCATTATAAGTAAAGTATAGATAGACAATAATGTATTTGATAGTTACAAATTAAGTAAGAACGGTAACAAGAACAAACGTTAGTACAAAAAGGTGTAATAGACTCTACTCACTTTCTTGACCCTAGTCTAACTTTATTAGTCAGTTCGTTAAAATTATCTATGAAATTTCTTTGAATATAGCTAAATAATGTTGAAATGCATTTTCTAAATATAATTTAGATTGGAACTATATCGTAATAGTAAAAAGACAAGTTACACTAATAAACTTTTTCGCTAAAACGTATCTATCGAATTGTGTATCCCTTCAAATATAATCTCTGTATCAACGAAGCAAAGCCCACGATATATTTCACTATTAATCTGTGGGTTTTCATATTGGGCCGAGTGGGGACAAGTTATTGTACAAATAGAGTCCGCGATAATGTCCGACTGAACTTATTTATTGCGGTTCATATTTTATTTTTTGTGTGCTTTCGTTATTTATGACGTATATTTATACTTATACCTACATAGTAACGTATTTGCTTTTTTTTAAGTTAATATAGGTATTTCTTCTTTACTTATTTTAACGTATCACTTTCTAGGCGTATCGTTACGTATCAATTTTAAAGTTTATCAATACTAACAGTTTTATAGGTCTTGGGTAAATCTACAATCAACAACTACCATACAAGTGTTGGATATTATTGTTAAATGGGAAATATTATACATACTATAAACACTTAGAACTAGCATCTGGAATCGTAGCTATATCATTAAGGTCTGTTTCACAATTTCCTGATAAGTTCTGGGCAGGTAACGTTATCTATCCAATAGTTTATATGAAATGAAGTTCCATATTTGTATTAAGCAGCCCTTAAGCAAACAACTTATTTTTTTAGAACAAAATTTTTTTTTCGGCAATCCAGCTATCTAAGAGTCCCAAAACATTCACAGATACAGAAATATCCGAAAATAATGCCACAACAATGCTTTTCCCACAGACGGAAGCTCGGAAGCTGTCCGAGAGCTCTCGTAAAATTTTACGATAACTGACGCACGTGCGTCGATGTCGCTGCGTCGCTGCGGCCGCGGCAGTGATGCTGAATTTATTTACGACGGCCGAGTGGTTTATGATGGCCGATGGGGATGATGATTTTGGTATTATAATGAGTTGGTCATTGATCTTTATATTTAGTAGCTTGACTGCCTAGAAAATGTTTTTATTTAAATTGAGATGTGTACAATTTGTAACTAGAACACAATTAATTACTTCTGTAAATAAAGAGTTTCTCTGTCTTCTTTGGAATAGATAGCTGATATCCGGGCCGAACATGAAAATAAGATCCGAAGTTGGTTTCTAGTCCTGGGACTAGTTGTTTATATGGCAGTTTACGCACTGACCCGTCTTTTGTTTTTTTTTTCATAGGTATCAATATTATTATATTCTTGTATTCGGATTGGATTGCACCCCGTAAAATTAATATTTTCGATCTGCCTAGGATACACCGTAATTTTCACTAGCATCCCTAGCAATCTATCACCCGACCTCCGTAACTTTTACGATTGACAGCGCTCGCCACTCCTCCTAATATCGCGTATTGTCAATCACCACGATATCGCTGCGGACAGTCAAACGCATATTGACGCGAATTAAAATAGAGCGTGCGCGTCGTAATCGTAAACTACAGTTTACGCCTTTTGTCGATCATTCGATACTGAATAGGGTTGCTCAGCGTGGCGTTCAATATGGTAATATTTCTTTTGATTGTATGAATCGTTATAAACTTCAAATAATATGAAGTTTTAATAAATCATGTACTAATTACTATGGTTTGTTATCATCTACTACGTGTGATGTGAATCAAAGTTCTTATTACCAAATCAAAGCTTTTTTAAGCAAAGCTTCTCTTACTGAAGAAGTGCATATCTAAATAAAAACCTCTCGTAACATGACAATCTTTGCTTATCACATAAAGGTCTATGACATTGACTGCCAAAAGTTGTGAAACTTTACTATAGTTATAGTTGTTCGTCGTCGTCATCGTGCCTTGATATTAATAAAAACATAAGGTTTGTAAAACACACAAAACAATGGAAACTACGGCCGAAGACAATCAAAGTGTATTTGAAAAATCGGGTTTGATTAATCATTAAAGTATTTCACTGAAGCACAGCCCTACGAACGAGGTGTATGGGTCTGAATAATCATGTAAGTTAGCACGCGTGGAGGCTGTAAACTGGCATCGTAAATACTCCATTGGCGCTGCTATAGGGTCATTAGTTCGATTACTACTTCTCACTTTCAGAGTTTATGAGCTACGAGAATTTTCGATTTCATTGTCACTTTAAAGCAGAAATGTGTTAGCACTTTAATTTCAGAAAAAAATATTTAACCTTAAATTCATCATAAAGTTAGGATCGTAACGTAACAGGTCAGTAGCTAGTATCATAGTACCTATCGTGCCTTTAGTTTAATTCAAGTACTGATGTCTTGTTTCAACTAATATACGCGTTTCTGCATTTATGAACCCTACGTTACGTTTGATTTGACGTATTACAGAAATTATACATGAAATCAGAACAATCAAGTTTTTTTTTCTCCACCAAACTGTTACAAACCACCCACCACGAAACATTTCGTCCTTGCTGTCTTTTCTGCGTCTTTTTTTTCTTAACCACCTCAAAGCAATCTTCTGATTGGATACCACCACCTTCCTACAAAAGAATGTTTCAATCCACTACCACTACTTTCCCATACGCGCCTAATCCAATCGAGCTCGCAAATTGAAACCTCTGCCTGCTAATGGGTTAAGCCTGACATAACGCAGGTAATTCGATTAAGGACATTTCTACCGTGGGATGTGTGAACGGCTAATAGGCATGGCAGTGTGAGAATGGACCTCAATTTTGTGGTGATGGTAGTCGTTTATGGCCAATTTAGTAGCTTTGTACTTGTGTCATTTTAGTTCGGTAACTATTGTTACCATTCCTCTCTGTTCCTACGTGCTAAAATATATTTTTGATTTAATTGAAGAAGTAACCTAATAGAATAGTTAGATACGGGATTGCTACCATGTACCTTATTATTAATGAGCTTCCGATATTTCGGTACTGCTGCAAGCGCCATGATCACGGAAGAGAACTTGCGGGTGTTCTAATGTTAGTGACCATGAAAGTTTTAATAAAATATAACCTGATAGATATTTTAAATGTGGTGTAATTGTTTATATCTAATACATCGGATTTTAATGGCAGTCACATCCTCACTAACCACCTCCTTATTTACCTAAAAGTAAGATTTTGATTCCAAAATAGAAAGAAAAAGTGGCCTCTCTTTTGACTTATAATTAAAACAGACTAAAATACCTGCTAAACCATTTCTAAAAAATTGAAACCACTTCGAAAAAGCGATTTCATAGAACCGCCATATGGCACTAATGTTATCGGAATTATCAGCTAGATGGCGTGAGAGCGTTTTGTCACGAAATTATCGGATAATTACCACTTACTGTATGATTGCGTGGGCTTTGGGCTCTGGCTAGTTTTTACGAAGCTTTTCAAGGCTTAATTTTATCGACCACCACCGGTACCTAGCCGGTGTATAATTTATGATGATCTTGGGGCCTTCTTTGTGTGTTTTGATCAAACTCATTTCTTTCGTCATAAAATTAAATATTATTTTTCAGTCAACATCGGTGGTGCCCAGTTTTCCTCACTTGTTATTTTTCAACCAATTATCTAATTTGCTTTTCACCAAAATAAATAAAATAAAAAAATCCCAATTGACAAAAAAGCAAACGGACAGAAGGGCGACAAATTGCTATAATTACCATTTCCCTTACATTTGATTTGTCTGAGATAATAACTACGTAATTTTCGCTCCCCCGTATCGCTTATTTTAGTTCAATAAGAGCAGCCATATTATTCACTAGTGATTCCCCGCGACTGCGTCCGCACGTTTTGAGTTTTCTTCCTCCCCTTCCGTCATAGTGTGATGTTTTTATAGGCTAACTCAAGCCTTTCCCAATAAATAAGCTATCCAAGACAAAAATATTTTTATAAATCAATACAGTGTCACTGAGATTAGCGAGCTCAAACAAAGAAACTCTTTAGCTTTATAATATTGCTATACCTACATGGATAAAAGAAAAGACTGTTCAAACAAGACAGGCACAGTCCAATTCCTGTTTTTTAATAATACCAGACAGATCTGTAAGGCTAAGATTCAAATGTGAAAGTCTCTTTCTTGGGATGTAGAGAGGCATAGTACCACTTGAGCGCTGCATTTTTGTTTGACTCGTAGGAAGTTTATCTATCATACCACAGGAAGTTGAAACAACACGTATTTTAATAAATAATATTTTTAATCCCTTCCTGACTTCTAAAATACTCTACAAACTACGCTCTATCATTTGTCCACAGCATTTCGACAGATGAGTGTTGCTGTATCATAGTGGTCTGCTTTAGATAATACATGTCCTTAACAACATATCAAATGGGTTTCCGTTCCTATTTGCGCTGTGACCATATCAGCTAATCAAATGCGGAGTCACCGTGTCAAAACATTGTGACAAATACTCAATTAATTGCATTATTTTTATCTCCGTATTTCATCTTTCGATGGTGGAACACCCGAATGAATTGGGCTTGATTAGCAGGTGGTTGAAATTGGCTAAATAAACATGTGGTATGTACCAAAGATAGATTGCGTAGGTAAATTTTTTTGTTAGTATCATTATCATGTGTGTTGTGGTATCATTTAACCATATTTTGAACTTTATTCCATTGATTTAGGGTCAATGGTCTGTCCGTTAAAGGGTGGGGATTGTTAATGTTTCTTTTTGACTCTACAAAATTATTTCTATACATGATAATTATCAGTTTTCACTTAACTACTAGCTTCATCATCATAATCAGCCGCGTGCATGATGTCCAAATCTGATCTAGGCCTCGCCTGTAACTGTCAACAGCGATTAAATGCGAATGGCCTCTATTCAGCCTGTGTGATCCTGCAATCTTATCGACGTCGACCGTCTATCTTAATTGACGTTAGTTTGTATTCATATCACATGAAAAAAAATCTTGTGATACTACTGATATAATTCCTTGTCAGTACTTACCCTATAACCTTTTAGCCGTAATAGTGCACGTCGGAAATTTCATTTGTACATCCTGCATCAATATATTACTCAACAAATCAGGAAAATCTTTAAAGAAGCCAAAACATTGTCTGTTTCTTTATTAGATTCGCCCACGACCATTACCGTTGATCGTCCCGACAAAATACGGTTGCAGTAAAAATGCTAACGTCAGCATTTTTGGTGGACGGCTATTGGTGCTCGGTAGGAATTCCTTGATTTGCTGCAAATAGGGTACCTGTCTGAACAGCCTTTTTTTTTTCTTGATGTATCCTTGATTTCGTGTTCTTTGGCTTTGGTTTTGTCTTAATAATTTGAAAAAGGGGTACAACACTATTCAGAAGTTTACAGAGTAATTGCATAAACAATATTTACAGTGTTTTTCATATATTAAAAGATACAAAACTAGATACTTAAACAGTGCTCAAGTATAGGTACCTATTTGATCAGATTTTATCCAACAAGTAAAGGCGTGGAAAAAAACGTCGTAACAACAAAAAAATTATAAAGTTAGAAATCCGATACTTTACTTCTGGGAACAACAAACCAGCTAAATGTTATCTTTATAAACTGAAATATAAGATTTACTGCTTGTTATGAACTAGGAAAAAAACACTGCGAATAGGTACTAGGACACCACCATTAAACAACTGCGACCTGGATCTTAATGCAATATTTGCAAAGGTACCTTTGTTTAGCAATAAAACAAAATAAAAAGGAGTTACGACCCACAGTTCGCAACATCTGGCTTCCTAATTCGTATTTACGCAATGTTCTACCAGCTAATGAAATTGTCAGGGGCGCACAACCAGCGAGACAAAGATTAATTATGTTTAAAGAAAGAATCGTTAGACTAAGAAATTAAGAAGCGGAGAGACAAGATAACATGAATGGTGATGGGATAACAAATTATGGCGTTACTAAGGAATGACAAGTCAAGATAACGCTTTGCACAAAAACAAAGGAGGACAGTCTTAGGCATGTGGCAAAGGGTGCTGTGACTGACAGGCTTAATATACTAATGACAGTTGGTAATTAAATACAAAGAGATGAACTTCTAGACTGAGTTTGGGTTAGACACCACAGAAGCGGTAGGTCGTGTGTCTTTATTGAATAAAAGAAGTTCTCCAGTTAAGACTGCTAACATAAGAGAATGCCAAAAGGGAGAATATCAGAAGTATGATAGTGCCGTAATACTATTCATATTTTAAATAGTATTATAATATTTTAAATCATAAAAAAAAATAAAATAAAATAATAAAATAAATCATTTATTGTAAGAAACAAAAACTGTGTACAATATCAGTGGCTGATGCCTCCTTTTAAGCTTGCTGAAGCCTGTGACAGGAAGCACCGCTCTTCAGTAACACTTTCGTACATATGAATATCCTAAAAACAGGTAATTTAAAACTTACAAATTTAAAATTAAATTAATTTAAAAAAAAATTTTCCTAAAGTTTTACAGTTCTAGAAGTGCCTCTATTTCATTGTAATTTTTAACTTGTAACCAGTTACTTAAAGTTTTCTTACATTCATGAAACGGTTTACTATACAAATCCAATTCCCTATTGATTAGCTTGTACAGATGTGCTGAACGTTTGCTGTACTGCCGACTAGCAAATGTAGTGTTAGTTTGTGGTAATTGAATAAAAATATCTTTCCTTCTTTTGTTTTTAACATTAGCATCATATGGCATACTTTTATGTTTCTTCAAGACTGTATACAATATATATAATTTCCGTATAGAGAATAGTTTAGTCATACAGTAAAGACTTTCAGTAGCAAATCTCACTCTTTTAAAATACATTGTCTTTAATAGGTTTCGTTGAGCACGTTCTACGTGTAAGAAACGAGTTTTAGCAGCACCTCCCCAAACAGGTATACAATACACCATAATAGATTGTGCCAAAGCCACGTATACCTCTTTTAAAATGTTTCTAGACGGTTCCTGTGCACCAACCGCTGCTCTTGGCAGCACGTGTCTCAAAGTCTTAAAGATCCAAGTTAGCTTTCGAATTCTTTGTATTACATGTTCTATGTGTGCGTACCAAGAGAGCCGCTGGTCCACAACAACTCCCAGATATTTGGTTTCAGTGACCTTCTGGATACTAGGGCAGCTGCAGTTTCTATAGCCTGTCATGCCGTTACATCTATGTATCTTTATGCTAAAATCACCACTGGGCTGCGAGTTATCATAGATACTAAAGCACATATAATTGGTTTTATTTGTGTTAAGGGTTAAAATATTATTTTTTAGCCATTTGTCAACCTGTTCCAATGCTAGTTCAGCCCTACTTCTGACGGAATCCCAGTCGTCACCATTAATAACAATTGCAGTATCATCAGCATATGAGAAAACTTGGGCATTTGGTATACGCATGTCACACAGGTCATTAATATATACCAAGAACAACGTTGGCCCAAGTACACTCCCTTGAGGAAGTCCGTATGATACCTCTTTCCAATCGCTGATATAGTTTCCGAGTTTTACTTTTTGTTTTCTTTCGGACAAGTAATCTTTAAACAGACTTAAAGGAGTACCCCTTATACCAATTCTTTCTAATTTGTGTACAAGGATAGGGAGAGAAACAGTATCAAACGCTTTTTTAAGATCCAGGAACACAGCTAGGCATTTTTTTTGATTATCTAGTTGCTCAGAGACTAGGGAACTCAATGAAGACACTGCATCTTCTGTTGAAATTCCTTTTCGGAAACCAAATTGGGAAGCAGATAAGATGTTAAATTTTTCTAGATAATTAAGTAGTCTTTTATTAAGCAGCTTTTCTAGTATTTTGGAAATTGCGGGTAGAACCGATATCGGCCTATAATTATTGATACTATCTCTATCCCCATCCTTGTAGACAGGCGTAATTATTGATTGTTTAAGCGAACTTGGGAAAATTCCTTTATCGAAGCAACAGTTTGCAAGATGAGTGACAATGGGCAGGATTTCTGATTTAGCTAGTTTAAGAAAACTGATTGGGATGTTATCCCATCCAGGAGCACTGTCAGACCTAAGATTCATTATTATATCGTTCACCTCGTCTTGGTCAGTTTGTAATAGGACAAAAGATTGAGGATGAGACGGTATACTATGCAGGTAGGTACTGGGATTGTTGGTAGTAAAAGCATTGTTTTGAGCAAGATCTTTACCAATGCTAGTAAAAAAATCATTAGCGAAATTTGCTGACTCCATAGGTGTTACCTTTAGATTCAACAACTCTGCGTTCGTAGATTTATTATTATAAGTATATGTAAAAATCATATTACGGATTTGTACAAAAATTGCTTTTGGGGTTATTTTTTTTTATAAATAATAACTAAGTTTCACGTTTTAGATACAGTTACGGTAAAACTCACAATATGGCACTATATGTGTATTTACGCAAACTTGCTTGTAACAAACTTTCAAAAATTCGACCATATTCACTACCTGCATTATACTTCATTAAATTCATATCTCCATCTTAACATCCAAGCACCATCTTTATTTATCAGCGAAACAGACGCCTCAACTCATCTAATTTCATAACCCATACAAAACGAATAAACCCTTTCTTACATTAACAACTCCCCAAGGATCTAAAACAACAGACTTATGGCTTTTTTACGAGAAAATTACTGTTTTCCCTAATTGCTGAGGGACTATTATACAAGAATGGATTAAAGGTTTTAGTGCAAGCTTTGTTTGGGCATTATGATTAATAAAGTTTATGCGTAAGACAAATGTTATAAAACGTAATGTGCCCGAAACATAATCAAATCTGGTAATTGTCATATCGTCTTGCAAAGTTAAGGTGGCTGTAACTATGAGATTACTTTATATTTAAAACTATAAACATTTTACAGTGAAATTGCAAATGTACTTAATATTTCTATTCCATACTCCTGTTTTTTAACGCCTAAAATAATAATATAATGGACTTTCTTACATAAAATTCTGCATTTTGCACTTGCAAAATGCAGCAACGCTATCCGGACGCATGTGCCTGTATAACTCGATTCCTTGTCTGACACATTTGCTGCCAAGACAAGTGCAATTTATATTATTAAGTTATACTACAGTTATACAAAACACTATAGAAACAAAATTAAAATTATAAATAAAAAGAACTTTGTTCTCTTCAGGTGATGGGAATTTGAAAATAAGTAAACTTCTCACACTTGTTAGTTAAACCTTCGCCTAACACTGGTGACATTACGCAACTAACAATACTTAATTAGTCATACCATTTCACTTATCCTGACTCAGAATCAATTCGCACGAGTTCCAATTCTTCACAGTCCTCAGACGTCAGTCACTTTGACGCAACACAACCCACTTTGTACTACCTACCGTAGCTAATTTTGATGCGAATTTAAAACTGTCACTTGAAATTAACCCTTTGACAAAACTTTTACTCGTGGGAACCAGAAATGACGCCATTTTGAAAAAAAGTATAATTTCTTATTTAATTTTATACCCACCGTTTAAAGTAACAACCGCAGATGCACCAAAAAATTAAATAGAGTTATAAAGTTAATGCCAGCGCTTTACTATCGATGCATCAAAAAACTAGTAAACGTCATCTCTTCCATCATTATCGTTAACACCCGGCGTTTCTTTCTTTCAGATATTACCGTGATTATGCTAATCAGCCTCGTATATTAACAAATCAACCGTTACAAATTAATGTTTACTATCATTTGCATACATGACAATGAAGACGCGTGTCATAGCCGCCATTCTATTTTTATGGTATGCAAAATCTTTGCCAACGTTTACGGCGTCATTAACTTTTTCAAAAAAACCGATTCATTTTTATTACATCGATCGATCTTCTTATGCAAATCCTTGCTAATTAATTCATTTGACTTGTGTTGAAATCCGAGTCGTAAATTGCAATTTTATGACGTCATTTGGCAGAACCATTTGCTGCAATATCTTCTGCATGGATTCTTCGATCGGTGATTTTTAAAAGCAATATTTTTAATGGTATGTCAAATTAATATAAATTCTTTTGTGTGCACTATTGACAATATGTCGATAGGGTTACGTCTAAAGGAGATCTCGTGTGTTGTGCCACCCAACCCCTTCAAATTTCATGGTGAAGCTTTATGTTACAAATCGAATCATTGGGATTCACAATGGCACCCTCGCGTTGGCCCAGTACATTCCTGAATCTATGTTCTGTGTGTTAATTTTAAAATTTATTTGACAGGAAATATTGACGGTTTGCTTTTTTAATGTTGCGTCATTGGATTTTCTGTTGTTGTAGTGCATTATGTCTCATATGGAAACATTTTGTGACTGTTCAAGTTTTTTCTTCTATATCTACCTAACTTATTTCTAATCATAATATTTGTTCCACCTAACTCTCTTGCTTAATCTTCTTAACTGAATCAATCGTGTTTGTAACACAATTGATTCAGTTAAAATTAAGTTACTTGTGAGATGCTCATCTAAGTCCCACTAGAAATTAATATGATATCAACAATATCTAACAACTTAAATATCACTGATATTCCAATTTGCCACAAAAATAAGAAAACACTTACGTGTATCTCGGAGATGAAAGCGCAAACAAGGAAAATGAAACAAAAATATAGCGAACGTGAGGTAACTCCGATGTTATTGGTAGAAATAATAAACAATTGGATTTGGATAGTGAAGACATTATTTTCAAGGAATGTTATGACTACGAATCATGCATCTTTTCTGGAGCCTTATAGTAGGTACACCTGCATAATAATCTATACTTATAATATTACTAGCTTTTGCCCGCGACTTCGTTCGCGTGGACTTCAGGTTCGTCCCGTCTAGTCTAGTAATAAGTAAGCGCAAAAAATGTGTTTTTTTACGACCTCACATTAGAATCCTCAAAAATTGTAGCCTATATGTTATTCTGATGTATAAGCTATATTTTGGTAAAGTTTCATTCAAATCCATTCAGTAGTTTTTACGTGAAAGAGTAACAAACATCCATACATCCATACATCCATACTTACAAACTTTCGCCTTTATAATAGTAGTAGGATTTATTTATACTTTGTTACACAACCAAAAACTGTACAAAAGATGGACTTAATGCCGTATGGCATTCTCTACCAGTCATACCTTTGGGCTAAGCAGAAATGATTGTGGGCGGTGCGACAAAGAAATTTATTTAATTACTAGATGACCCGGTGAACTTCGTACCACTTACTTAGATTTATGTAAAATGTAGTTTAAACTTAAGCCGAACAAAACGAATTAATATGACAAAACTACAGAAAATTCAAGTAAAGCACAAATTGATATAAAAACGAAAATTTGTCACTTCCAAAGGACACGGTCGACCTGCCATACATTGCTTGCCCCAAAAGTAAAAATCCATGCGTCACGACCAAAAGTAATTTTATGGGTTCGTTACTTCGCCTTTTAAAATAATATAAGCCGTAAATAGCGGGGTTTTTTACATGAAACGAAATAAAATGTGTGGGGTCAATCTCTTGCACACTATTTAGAACAGCCCCCTTACTCTGGACACAAAACCCGATCCAATAAATATAGCCATCTCTGTCTCACGCGTACACGGCCTGGTAAGAGTAACAGGGATGGCCATAACCATTGGATCGGGTTTTGTGTCCAGAGTAAGGCCTCAGGTCTTTCTAGATCATAGCGCCATCTGTGTCGAAAAACCGCCATCTAGGCCACCAAAACTAAAACATAGAAAACTGCCCCGCTAGGGTGCGTAACGCGTGAAAATTACGATGACGCAAACAATAGCCAACGAAAAGAAGTTCTTTGTCACAGTTTTTTTTTTCAAGTTTTAGGAAGAGGTTAAATCCTACTACTATTATAAAGGCGAAAGTTTGTATGGATGTATGGATGTTTGTTACTCTTTCACGTAAAAACTACTGAATGGATTTGAATGAAACTTTACCACAATATAGCTTATACATCAGAATAACATATAGGCTACAATTTTTGAGGTTTCTAATGTGAGGTCGTAAAAAAACTCATTTTTTGCGCTACTAGACGGGACGAACCTGAAGTCCACGCGAACGAAGTCGCGGGCAAAAGCTAGTAGGTTTAAAGGTTAGTACCTATGGGAGGCAAACGTCATTTTCCTTCTTAAAATAGCGATTGCGAGCGCTTACTTATTTAACTAACTGCCAGTTCTATGACACAGTATGACACAATATGCCATTTCGTTAAGCGGTCGTCAGTTTGCTAATAAGTGCTCGAAACCGCTATTTTCTGCCAAACACAACAATTGTTGGGGACAGGAAATTGTATTCAATCGTTGTCCTATTTTTTTTGGTAGATTTATATGCCGCTAGATAAAAGCAAAGTAAATTAACAATATCGTATTAAAAATTCAATATATTTTTTGAAAAATGATATAGTCAAGTCTCTTAATGCTTTTCTTTAATCAAACATAAAACGACTCTGGGGCACGATACGACCGTGTCCTTTAAGAAGTAAGTTTTTTAAATGATCGAACCTGAGCTGGTTCCTAACAGCACACCAGGTTCGCCTCCTCCGTCCGATTTCCATGATCCAAATGTCTATCTCTAAAATATCTATTTAATAAAGATGACCCGGTGAACTTCGTATCACTTCGTGTTGGGGCGGCCTAATAGTAGTTTAGTAATCTGGCAATACTGTCAGTGTCACTGTCACCTAACTTTTGAAGAAAAGATTTTTCAAATGTAAAAACAGAACTTATAGTGAACTTATAGTTTAACTCCTTAAAATGCATTGTCCCTTTTGTAATAAGTGGATGGAACGGCAGAACAAAAATAATAACTGTCCAGCAGGCCTAGGATGCACGCCGTGATAAAAATTTATCGAGGCATTTTAGCGCGTTTGTTTTTCAAAAATCGACATACCCGCAGTTGCTAACATGGCAGCCATGCAAGTCATGTCGTACTGTCAAAATTCGAAATATGACAAAATTATCATTGAACCCTAACATGCCACACATATTTTTATCGAATTTTGACATTTCGCCGTGTAACATTATCGTCCACCATTAGCGACGACGACAAATAAAAAAAAACATATTTAGAGCAAAAATATATGACTGAGTCGTGCCATATTTTATCCTCGGCTCTCAAAAAACAATAAAGTGTAAAAATATTAAAAAGAAAGTCCCCGTGGAACATTTTTTATCCCTAACATATTTATTAATTTGAATTCATTATCTGTGGGCAATATTTGATATACTCTTACTAATCTGTGGGCAATATCGAGTCAATCTGTCATTGTGTCAAGTTGATCATTTTGAGCCAAATCTGACATAAAATTGAGTGAATGGTTAGAAATTGACATATCTCGTTATCGTTGTGGATAAATTTGTCCAATGTGGTTGGCATGTTAAGGAATATGATAAAATAGCATAGATCGACTAATTTTGTCATGTCGATCGAAAGAAATAGTGTCGTGCATGTTAGGCCTACTGGTTGTAATAAAATACTACTAAGATGTGACGAATGCTACATCATAATCGGTAACATTCTGTTGCCAGTACTAAAATATACTAAAAAAAAAAAAAATATACCAAAAATCTACTAAATTTTATTGCATTTGATAATTATAACAAAAAAAAATAACAAATATTCAAATTCCACCATTAGCGACGACAACCAATAAAAAACAACATATTTACAGCAAAAATATATGACTGAGTCGTGCCATATTTTATCCTAGGCTCTCAAAAAACGATAAAGTGTAAAAATATTGAAAAGAAAGTCCCCGTGGAACATATTTATTAATTTGAATTCATTATCTTTGGGCAATATTAGATATACTCTTACTAATCTGTGGGCAATATCGAGTCAATCTGTCATTGTGTCAAGTTGATCATTTTGAGCCAAATCTGACATTAAATTGAGTGAATGGTTAGAAATTGACATATCTCGTTATCGTTGTGGATAAAGTTGTCCAATGTGGTTGGCATGTTAGGGAATATGATAAAATAGCATTGATCGATTAATTTTGACATGTCGATCGAAAGTAATAGTGTGTCATGCATGTTAGGCCTACTGGAGTCTTATTACAATGTTGGCAGTATTTGCAGAACGTATACCTGCCTGTCATTATTTTGGTAAGATTGGCACCCGTCAAACATGTCAAACAACGTCAAACATAACCCATTCATTATTTTTATATTTTAAAATTTAAATACATGATGTTATGAGCAAAGTTGATATTATGTTGTCGATTCAAAAGTCTTGTTTTAATGCGTTCTTCAATTCGAGTGGAACCGAGACTACAAATACCGTCAAATGTTTGACAGAAAGTAAGTGGTCAACTTTTATAAGGGAAAATGGAATTGTCGTTTTACTCTATCTTTTTCGCAATTTTTCCTTATTTGCTCACCGTTTAGACCTACCCTGGCCTACGACAAACATTTTAAAACCAAAATCAGCTCAATCGGCCCAGCCGTTCTGGAGTTTTAATCAGACTAACGAACATCAATTCATTTTTATTTATATAGATAAAGCTGAAGAGTTTGTTTGTTTGTTTGAACGCGCTAATCTCCGAAACTACTGGTTCGAGTTGAATAATTCTTTTTGTGTTGGATAGTCTAATTATCGAGAAAGGCTATAGGCTATATAACATCACGCTACGACCAATAGGAGCAAAGATATAGTGGTAAATGTGTAAAAAACGGGAGAAAGAAGTCACTATTCCACGCGGACGAAGTCGCGGGCAAAAGCTAGTGTCTTGTTTAAAGGAGTGTTATAATGACTTAAAACAGCAAACATTAAAAAAATGAGATAAAAAATAAAACAGGTAGGTAAGACTTCATTAAGAAGACTTCATTGTTCATCATATTATGAATTCATGCTTAATATCAAGACATGCAGTGTATATTACCTACAAGAACTGCAAGATCTATTCGAAGCTTTCAATAAATATTAAGTACTTATCTTTGGCAACATTACTTGCAATATACCATCTTCACATGTCTCTACATAGATTAGTGGCAATAAATCAGCACAACCTCGAAGCTAGACCCACATCACCGGACCACAAGTGATCCTGCTCAAACAGAGCGTAAAGTTTCAATACACCTTCATATCCAGAGTACTTGACCTGTCCCCCATATATCTTAGTCCTCGTCTCTAGAAGGCAGTGGTCCTCAAACCAAATCATTACATTTTAGAGGAGATACTCGTATCATGAATACCATTAAGTAAGTTAAAGTTCAACTCTAGTCAAAAGTAAATGTAAGGTTTTAATTGTTCGGTAGCAATCTTTATTATATAATCTTTCGGGACGAAAGCGCAAAAAAAGTGCATTAGATCCATGTTTGATCCAGGATGATTCATGTGTACCGTACTTTCGCAAATATAAAATTTTGACTCTGCCGTGCATGTACATATGCGAGGTTGCAACTTTTGTACGAAATAACCCAATAAATTTTGAAATGAGTACTGTCGGAAGTCGTCGTGAAGGCACAGTAAAAGTTAATCACGGATGCAAAACTCTCCTTCGAAGAATAAGTGTAAATTGCATGGCACCGAAGATCTAAAATAAAATCCCATTAAACATCAGGTCAATCAAAGATGTAAAAAGATTTAAAACTGCGCTCAGTGGCTTCCTTGCTGAAAAAGTGTATTATGACTTAAGAATATTTCTCGAAGACAAAATTTAAAAATAACTTTACTACTTAATGTTCATATTCATATACCTTTAAGGTGAACCATGGCTGTACTAATAATAATTTGTATGTGACATCCTGTAATACCCATGTTTATGAATTAATAAATGATGATGATGATGATGACGAAAGTCTTAATGAAAATATGTTATATTTTTTGTTAATCGTCAACTCAGTGACTTCTTTTGAGAGTGATTTAGAAGCTGATTTAATAGCTAATATTTCTTTTTTTTACTTTTAAGTTTTTTACGTATCCTTTCACTAAAGATGTAAATTTGCTGTGGCAATTTTATCACCTTAAAATACTAGGTACCTTCTTGTAAAAGTTTGAGAGCTACTGTTCCACACGTGTCCTACTCCCGATGGGAATGCAAATCGGCCGTCACGCCCAGTACTGTGAAGTGCTATTATGATTTAGAGCCGTCGGGTGACGTACGACCTGAATATGACGGTATAAATTATGATGGTATATGGCTGAATTATTATTTTCATTGTCTATACATAATTTGGCGAAATAAATTTAGGTGATTTGTTTTTAAGATGCTCAGCTTTAATTAAATTCGTTTAAATCGGAATTTTAACATTAGAAGCTAATGTGTTAAAAGGATGTTTTTTATTATTTATTTAGATAACATAAATATTCTGGCCAACTACAGGCAACACTGCTTCTAGCGTTTGTATTTATAGTGCACGTTTTCGGTATTAAAAATTTCTGAGATATTCAAACTTTTTGACATTGTGTATGAAAGTATTTAAATTACGATTCAACCTACTTTTTGAATAATATCAAATTCTTTTATAGCCCCAAGCCGTGTCGCAAATTTTCAAACAACAAAGACAAAACTCAAGTGCCTTAGATCGCCCGCATATTCCTGAAGTATACTTCAAATAAGATTCGAGAGTTAAATGCACTCCTTCTTAGACTATGCAAATGTACTATCGAGAGGCTCTTGTCTTTTTATTTGAGTAATCTTTTTAAGGAGGATTTTAAAATTGATTTGGGTTTGTTTAGTATAGGATTTATTGGTAAAAGGATTTGGTGAACATGTAACCCGCATATTCATAAATGGCACTCATGAGTAATTTTAAGTACATAAGCTATAACATATTTTCTTATTGTAAGCAAGTGCAGCAAAGATTGGCAAACAAAGCGAAGTTTATATGTATTTGCCCAGCAGTGGAACAGCAAAACCATCAAATCTATTTGTTTAACTGTTATAAGATCCCATCTAAGATTTTTATTCTGGTGATAAAATGCTAAACCAAATCTTAGAAGTGCAAGAACAAAAACTATAAACCCACTTTTTAGTAACACATAGGCATCGACACTTCGACTTGTTACCTGAATATGTAGTTATATACTACCTTTACTACAATGCTGTCACTCAAAGAGACATTGTGACTGACTGAATTTAAAATATTACTTATTTTAACGCTACCCACTATGACAATTCCAAAGAATTGAAGGTGCCTTAACTGAAAATTGAAATGACATCTCCAAGCAAACTATCAAACCTCTCTTCAGTAGTTCTACAGCCAAGATTGATTCGCCATTGGTATTCAAATCATACAGGCCATACAAACCGGGCACTTGTGTACGAATCAGTGATTCACAAAGAGCACCCGTGTCATTGCTGATCGCTTGTGCCTTTTCGAACGGGTAGATAGGCTAAGAGCCAATGAACCTTCAATATACGTAATCCACCAAAGCATTTGAAAAGACAGTACAAAAACTGAGCATATTAAGTCGACCGATAAACTAAGATTTGTTCCTTTTTGTATAATTCAAAACAAATGATTTCAATATTTAATACTTAAAACAACTTTTATTCGAATCTTGATCTTGATTTTTCTCCCAAACTTATAATCATAATATTCCATGATTGTAAATTGACATATTATAGATAGTATCAAGATGTAGTGTTTTTTTAAACACATAGCTACGTTTATTATCTCTACTTTTTTTTAAATATCTCAGTATTTGTGGAAATGCTCGTAACTATATTTATTGAAACTACACATTTTTTTTCAGGGTTTTTCTGTAACACAAATCTTTTCCAACTAAAGCCATTAATTATACTTCAGCAATAATATTAACTTCAGCAATTAGCATAATCCTTCTAAATTTATCAATACTTAAACCTTTATTTAATACACCAATTTGATTTAGATACCTTAGAACCCGTTGTAGTGTCTTTCAGTTTCGCATTAATGTATCTATCTCCAGAACTATACGAATAAACCCTTGAAACCCTTTTCGTGCGAGAGGCGTCAGAGCGTCAAAACCAATCTGATGCCTGCTGGTACATTTGCCCTTTTGGCGTCGAGTGCGGTTGAGTACGACCCAAAGTCCCTATGGACTATTTGTGATTGTTTAGTACAGATAGGTAGTAAATTGTGGATGTTGACCACTAAGGTCCACTCGCGTTGACCAGCGTTAACAAACTAACTCATCTTTGTTTATCTCGCTTAATTTCAGAAAATGTCAGCAGAATCTTGATAAATTAACACAATCCCCCACCCTTGGATAAGCCTATAAGCTCAGTTGAATCAATGTAATATTCTCAGGTTGCTATTTTAGAATGTGTAAAATGGACTTTACTCTTGACAAAATGGTAAGTAAATTGACAGCCTTCTAGCGCTTGGCTTTGCTAGAGCTATTTATCTTTTTATTTGTAAATGCAAGCGAGATTCATTATTCATAAATAAGCAACAAATAACTATGACAAGCCAGGGAGGCTTGTCTTGTCTTTCTTTTAGTCTTTGATGTACTTTTGGTATCATATTTCTAGTCTAAGCAAGGGGAACATTACAGAGTCCAAATCAACTGGCCAAACATACCCCTTAATTAACAGCAAAATTCAAATTAAGCTTGTCCCGATTTAAAACTGACCGACTTAACCCTTCTAAGTCGACTTAACCAAGTTCGCATAATTATCCGATCCTAATTACTGCACTTACATCGTAAGAGGATTTGCGCTATCAGTATCCGATTTCGACTAATTGACGTTCGATAAGCTGACATACCTACATTGTATTGAGTAACAAGTGGAGTCTTGTAGTTAACTATAGGTTAACTGGTGGCAAATTAGGCATATTGTTATTGACTATTGGTTATGTTATTAGTGAAACAATGAATTAATCAAAGAGCTAGGGCTGTAGGTGTTTGAAAATTGTCATCTTACAAATACTTAACTCCTAAGTAAAATAAAATTCATATTCTTTAAACTAAATGAATGTTCTAGTTATGTTATTATACGTTTGTAGAAATGTGAGTTTTGCAGCCGTCAATTATTGTGTAGCTAATAGATAAATATTTTTCGATTAAGTCTAAATGTACATATGACCAGAATCTCACCAAATGTTAAGTGTAAATGTGGTCTAGCAGTTTTGACATTTGATTACCGAGTTTTCTATTATTGCTACAGCTCAAGGGTCATTTTCGCACACTTGGGCTATAAATGTTTTAATATAAATTCAACCCTTTTGATTAATCATACAGCTTTTGTAACACATACAAAGCTAATCAAAAGCTAATGAATTTGAGTTTTAATTGGGCTGAAATACACCACGGGCAACGGACGGGATAATAAGGGCTGTCAAATTAATTGGCGGTAAGATAGGGTTGAAATAATCTCTGGCTAGTGCTAGGATTAAGCATAAAGTAAGCTAAGCGATAGATATTATGGTGGAAAGTAAGGAAAAACAACATTAAATGATAGTAACACACTCATCACATACGAGACAAACTATAATAGAATAAGCTCTCGTTATACAAAAGAATATAGTATCAATTTTTACTAAGTTAACTGCATTTTTTTGTGGTTTTGATAAAAAGTGTAAAATTTTAAAAATATCAAAAGTTAAAAAGTTGTTGTGAAAATCCAAGAAGATTTGTGATATTTTTAAAACACATGCGATAGTTACGCACCAAGTAACGTCACAAGGAACCACTAGGTGCTAACATCAAGGTATTTGTGTCTCCAAGTATAAAAATTTATTGACATCAACGTGTCTTTGTATTCGGCTACTGGATCACAAGCATAACATCAGCCTAACCTACAGCTCTACCTTCGTTCACCATACACAAGGTCCAAATTCCGTCTCCTTTTCTTTCTTAACCTATCTAAGCTCGCCTGCCATTCTGTCCCTAAGGCTTAGTGTACACAACACATGTTTAATTAGTTCGCGATTGTGTGAGGTGTGTGATTAATGAAGTGACAAGTTTGGTCTCTTGCCGGGATGCGGATGTGGACTGAGGTTTATTTGTTGTGATGATTTAGTTGGCTTGTTGTTGGAGAGTATTGTCTTAGATATGGTATAGTTATGTATTTAATATGTTTGAAAAAGTGTCAAATGAATAATATAGTCAACATGAGCAGAGAGATTATAAAATTACTTTTTAACAAGCCAATAGTAATTTACATCTTATTTTCTCAGAATTATCATGTAAGCACTACCAGTAGAATTTACAACAATAACTTTTTGATTGGACATAAAACAATTGAGTTTGTAATATTATTATGTATTATTAATAAAAAAAATTGATTAATTGAGTACGTATTAGTAATAAAAAATATAAACTCAATTTGAATAGATATTAAAGTGCGTCAGTAAAAAAAAAACTTAAATACAGAAAACATCAGTAGCAGTAACTAAACGTCAATGATCGTGAGAGTGTTCGTAGCATCGTAGCATTACGTAGCTAAACCGGCCGTAGCCACTACGTTCTCAATCGTAGTCCGAGCATGAAAAAGAATTTATTATTTTGTACTTTCTTCTTCTTCTTAGCGTGTCGATGGAAACCCATATGGAGGAATTATAATGGATAAATTACAACGTAGCAGCCCAGAATTCAGCCACTTGTATTGCGGATCGACTGCACTTTGTACTTTTATATCTTCTGTGGTTAGACTGTCGATAAAGGACGGCTTATACCTTGCGTTCTAATACCATTACGCGTCAGAATCAAAATTTAATCTATGAAGGATTTAATCTAGGTACGAAATCGCCAACACTCAACCAAGTCGTATGTTTCCATTTTCCATATTAATAATAACATCCCATATTTATCCGAGCTCATTCTCAAAACAGTCTGAGACGGGAACCGTGTAGCGCACATAAGCACTTACATAGAGTTTGTTCTCAAAATACTCTAGAGAGAGCTCCTGTGGAATTGTGTGGTGTCCACTACTACTAGAATAGTTCATCTACATCGTATTTTTTTTAAATATAGATGGTATGGCGGGTATTAGGAGCAATACTTTTAATTAAATATAAGGCTTTTTAGGTAACCAGTTATCAAATCTAAAAGGTTGTCATATTATAATGAAAAACAATTTATTGTTGTTTTCTAACATAATCTAACCAGCAACGTATTGCAAACAAATGTGTCCAGTCATAGAACTTGACATTATTATTTACTACAACGGGTTAGCGATTTTGACATTGATATGGGATTACAACTTTGGATTACTATATCTCTGAGTAAAAGCATTTTAGAGCACTATGACCAGGGTCATTGTCATTGATTGGTTTAGAATTTTTTTTAACACTCATTGTTTCAAATTTGTATTCTTAAAAGATGAATAGATTAAAATTGTTGCTCGTATTTCAGGTTACACGCTGTATAAGGCGTAGTGGGGGGAATCTCGCATTCAAATGAAAATACATTACGACTGCAAAATGATAGTATACCTACTGATCAGCAAAACTTCACGTCGTCACACACGTCAATCGCGTATCGAGATATCTACGTCTCGTTGTATATTTATTTATTTCATGCAGATTCACTGTCAGTCACTATTATAATTGACACATCCTTAATATCTTTAGCTTGAATTGCTATTTTTCCACCATTTACGCTGTCATTCTTGTCTATCATTTTCCCTGTATACCTTCAAGATATCTTGTAAAGTGAATATGCTGGGCCTTAGCTGCGTCAATATCCCGTTACTGTCAAATCGGATGGTGACAACAGTAGATTGCTATTGCAATACAAGTACTAAGGGCAGAAATAGAAAGCTTACGGTATGATCTATTGATTGATTAAACAAACCACTTTACGGATTGATTTTGCAATGATACATTTTAATTTAACGCGTGGCGTTTGGAATGCAGCATTAGAATAGTTAGATACGGGATTGCTACCATGTACCTTATTAACTTATTATTTATAAGCTTCCGATATTTCGTCACTGTTGCAAGCGCCATGATCACGGAGTGCTTTACAGCATCCTTGGCCGCAGGCAGATTAACCGATTTCGGTGTGTACCAATTGTCACCTAGTTTTCACATGATCTAGATTTTCTTTCAGGATGGTAAAGAAACAGTAGTAAGGACTAGATGTCCTTGCTATTACCATATTTCCGCAGCAGAGCGTTTGTCTTTTTAGCACATTTGTTCCGAGACTAGAAAAAGGCTTGGATGAGGAATTGGGCTCTTTCTATCATAGCGGGAAAGTATCTGCGATTACCTAGGGTTGTCAACATGTAAAACAGCAAAAAAGTTGAAGTTTGTAAGGTAACCATTATTTCTTTGCATTTTTTTATCTTTGTAGTTCGCCAAACAATTCTATTGCCAGATAAAACTTACAACTCCAGTGATGTCAAGAAGTCCTATATCTTCTTGTTTTGCACTAATAAATTGTTGAATATGAATAAGCATTAATATAATTTTAATTTACTAAAATATATTTTTTTCGAAAAATAAATCTGCAGACAATCTTTGATGGAAATATTTATGCATAAACATAGACAAAAAAAGAGTAGCAGAGGAAGATCAAATTAGTATGTAAGTAATATGTTCATTCTGGCTTGCGCTAACGATTAGATTGTATTCTTAAGGAAACACTGACACAAGTTAAGCAAAAGAACTTTATTGAAAACTGTGAAGTGGCAACCATAAATATGCAGATTCATAAAAGGGGAAAATATTTTAACTTAAAATTGTAGCGCGAACGTAATCCGGCTGCTTCTCAAATAAATCTTTTCTGGGCCTATCTAATATATTACTGAAAAACGTATTTTTACATAAATCCGTAATTCATAAAGTATGACAAAATGTGACTAATGTTGTTTTCACTTGTATTTCATATAACATTTTAGCATATGAGTATCTATGTCTTTTTGAAGAACCATCATTTTTTATTCTGTAGATTGATAAAACACACTTCTATGCTTTTGATTTCAATTCCGCAATGGTTTTTCCTTCTTCTGAAATGCTTTAGTTTTCTATGCGAAAGACAATTCATTAAAAATTATGTCTACCGTAGGTTTTATTTTTTAATTTCCATCAAGAATTATCTATATTACCACTAATAATATCCATTCATTACGCAAAAATCAACCTTCGAACAGATCAGTGTGACGAAATTGTCCAGCACGTATCTTCATAATCGTAAAAACAATGTGAAAACTAGACCCAAAGATACAACAATTAGGGTTCACGAAACAGCGCCTATACTATTATATCTTCTGTATCTGTACGATCAAAGTAGGGTGACCACCATTCAATCAGCAGCGGGACATAATCATAAAGCGTCCGGAATTCGCCGTAAATTCGGACAGCGGTCCGGGTCATAAATGTCCCGTTATTGCAGAGATGTTATGAAGGGAGTGTAATTGATACAGGATTGTTGCGTTTTTTGCGATTATTGGATGTGTGGTCTGAAAATTATACGTATGTGAATAAAAATTTTAGAATAATTTTGTCTTTCCGTTTCATATTTTGGATATTTATTCTACTAAAAAGACTTTATGCCCAAGGCGTTGTTGCATATACCTTCCAGCCATTCAGAAAAACAGCACTACTTTTATTACTTGCATAAATTAGAGAAGGTTTTTTTTGGTACATGTTATTCATTGTTGATTATTTGTTCATTTTGACAATAGGTGTTTCAGTTCACCATTAATTTATGGATATCCATAAATTAATGGTGAACTGAAACACCATATAAAAGCACTTATTTCATAAAAAAGTATTTTAAACAGATAAATTAATGTAAATAACCAACTCAATACAGACCTAGACAATAAACAGCACCCATTAGTATCACCCACACACATGCGCCCGTCATTAATGAGGCCGAAACCGTAAATTTTACGATCGGTGCGCGGTGCATTCGTAAAAATGATCCGTGTGACGTCATCAGATCGTTCCGGTGGACAAACGGGATTTACATGATAAGACGAAATATACAAAAATTGTAAGGTCATCTTGGTATTTTTTATGATTATTAACAAATGGTTCAATCTAGTCTTCTACACGAAGTATTCCAAGATTATATATTTTATGTCTAAATTACATTATAACATTTTAAAATTCGTGATCAATTAAAATTAGACAGTAAAAATACTTATAAGTAATGCAGTAGGTAAAAATAATGAAAACATAATGGATAATTTTTATTTATTTATTTATTTATAATGAATTTACAACAAATCTTAACTTAAGGAATTATGCTATTCACAGCGTTACATAAACCTGTGGTTTTACCGAACGCTGCGCTTGTTGAGTCGTCATCGTACTCGTACTTATGAATTTGATGTAGATAATGTATTTATTACACTAAGCAAACAAATATCTATTAATACATTACATGCATAATTCGATAACATCTACGCCGACCCGATAAACATCCAATATAGGTGTACTTAGTTACCGCTTCACCCGACCCGCGCGCCATAGCACTCGCAACGCAACAGTACCGGTTTTAACTAGGTGGGTCCACACGGGGTGATTATGTGCATTTATTTAGTTTGAGTTATTTGCAAATCAATAAAGTACTGTTTAAGTTTATTTTTTAAATTATTTTGTGTGATTTGTGTTTTTAATGTTGAAGGTAAGTCATTAATAAATTTAGGTACCACATACGTCAGAAGCTGTTTGCCGTATAGGTTATTAAATTTCGGAACTTCAAGTTTATCTTTAAAGGCACTTCTTGTTTTCCCGCTACGATAGACATAGGTTTTAATAAAATGGTTCTTACTAATTTTAAGAAGTGGAATTATGACTGCTTCCTATCTAAATTACATAAATCTTGTAAAGTGATCCATGTTTTTTGTTTCATTGAACAATGAAGTATTTTCACCATCATCATCATCATACGCAAAGTTCGTTGCAACATCGTCTGTTATAAATCCCACATTCAGGAGTACTCAGTTTATGAGCATCGATTGTCGTAATTCATTGGAGCTATAAACGTACCTATAATGTAAAAATGGTTGTTATACTGATAATGGTGTATTGTGAGAATAAAGTTATAAGCACAGACTACTTGAAAGCATCTTAAATGGATCTAAGGCAATTAACAATTATGATTGAGTAGCCACTATAAATAATTGTCAATTTTTGGATTTATCAGAAAAAAATACAAATTTATTTTTGTCCCTATGAAAACCATTTTACGTTGTCAACTGTCTAATTCGCTTTGAATTATTTGGATTTCAGATGCGACAAACGACACGCAAATTATAATTTTCACCTTTTCAACAGCTTGATTTACTGATTTATATCAACGATCACGCTGTGCAAATGAAGTATCCTAATTACTAATTACTCTGCGGTGTCCGTCACTCCAACTACGTAATTCATATTTCCTGTTAATCACCATACATTCAAGTTTAATTACACTTCACCTACGATTATTGCCCCTCAATGCAGGCTAATGAACGGTCACAAACAAATATGGTAGTTATAATTGGCGGCAATTCAAATTTGGTCGCAAATCAGAGCGCCCGTATCTTGTATGGGAAAGTCGGATGGTGTTTAGGGTCAAGAAGACAAAAGCGGGATGGACAGGGCCCACCCCTTTTGTCCAAATAACGGGCACGTCCGTAGAGCCGGATTGTTATACGTTTTTTTATAAAAGTATTTCATAGCAAAATCGTGGTTTATCTTTTTATTGCATGTTTTATCTTATGTTTGGTATTAATCTATGCTCTTTGCCAAAAAAAGCATTAACCTATTTTTTTTCAGTATATAGAGTAAGACATATTGAGTAAGAGATATTATATTTTATCTTATGCCTGAGTAACAAAATCAATAAAGTGTAAAACTGTTTTAAAAAAAATAGAGATCCAATTTTAGCGTATTTTTTTAATTTAACGGCTAAACTAGTTTTTAAAATCATTTTTGTGTCTCCACGCATTCCCTGTTGAAAAATTCAAAGCGCGCATTTCCGACGCAATGGAGTGGACATTTTTTTTTATATTTCGCAATTGATAGTCGCCAGCATCCAGCAATTAAGGACGGCCACGCGTTAGCCGCTCTTATGCAAATGAGCGTATTGACTCCGCACGCCTTTCTTTTACGACCCTCCATTTTGACAACTCTAGAATTGATTCCGTTTTTGAAATCTGAACTCTTCTTTGTTAGTTTTAAAGGCCAAATCGGTAGCATTTGTTTTTTGCTTGTTGGCAGTTTCAAATTTCAAATTAATGTGTCTATGCATCTTAAATTCAACCTTATTTTGTTTTTTATAGAACATGTTTCTGCCAGGATCATAGGTTTGTATTTTGAGTCTGAATATTGATGGCTTCCGTTTCGCTAAGAGGGTGTAAGGGAGATGGTAGATAGAATTGTTTTGCATGTAGAACTTTAATGGACAGCACATTATGGGGGTTTATTGTACACTGACCATTTAGGTCAATAAAACGCGTGAGAAAATTAATTTAGGGTCATTTGATTGCTGCTTTATTATGACTAAAAAAATAAATTTAGAGTACCATATTAATTTCCATAATCGAGTAACCTAATATCACCCTGAGAATGGTTTGACTAGACAGTTCTACAAGAAACTTATTCCGTTATTTTATGGATGACTAACTTGTAACGAGTCTGTCTAAACCTAACCCATTTTTTGTGGGGAATGTATTTTTTTGCACCCACATCGCACACTTCAAGAAGCCGCATACTTACCGTTCATTCAGCTTTCTTTCATTCACACCTGTTCATTATGAAATACGACTTTCCCCTTTACCTTCAACCAATTAAGACTGCAATTCCTTTGCCTGTATTTTTTGGTCCTAGACTTGGTGAATTAGTTTTTAATATAAGGATTTAGGGTTGATATTTGTTTAGCACTTTCTTGTAGGGTGACCAGGTGTTTCACGCTCGGTAAGACACAGAGGGGTGGTCTATGACTCACTCATTTCTTAAGGTCAGACGACACGTGGTCAGTTTTTTGCAAACGTTGACCTTTAGAACGACAGTTTTTGCATAACTTCCGTTTCTATAACTTAGTGTCGTTTACGTTAAACCATTTAATTACTTACGTCATGGAATTACTTAACCTGGTAACGCCTCTAACTATAAAAAAATATCATTTTTTAGGTTTAAGATCATTGGCATGACAATGTCAATTTGACGGCACGTTTGGTGTAATGGTTAGCGCTCATGACTATTAGGCCGGCCGTCGTGGGTTCGAATCCACAAGGGGCAAATGTTTGTGTGATGAGCACGAACATTTTTACTTAAGTCATAAGTATTATATGTATTTAAGTATTTGTGGGAGACGCTCCCGTCATAATCGTTGTCTGGTACTTCGTAACACAAGAAAGAAAATTCCTTACCACGAAACCAGACAATTAAAAGAAAAAAAGATAAAAGATAAAAGATTTTTATTTCATTCCAAGCTTAATACTAGAACAATGCTTGTTTTTGAGACTACCTAGTAAGTATTAAAATAACACTTGTGGCAGGTAGCCCCGCTCTTTAATATCAATAATTACCTACATCAAGATTTGAAACGAAATAATCAAAGTTCCAATTTAGAAGATACATAAAACTTAACTTATCCAATATGTTAAGTTACCATATATAAACCAATGAGTACTTATACAAGTGATTGTTTATGTAGTTTTTCCAGATGAATATTTTTATTGCATCGTATCATAGGCTACTTCAGTAAGCCTAATTTAAATACCTAATTTACTCTGTTTTTATATTTATATTTATTATAACTATTTTTAATTATATATTACTTATTTATTTATTTTACATTTTTGATACTACCCCAATAATTCTTCAATTTTATTATAACTTTGTACTTTTAGCCAATCTATTAATATTTTTTTACAATTTTTAGTTGTAAGTACATGAATTTCAATATGTTTATTTATCGAGTTGTATATATGGATTGATTGTGTTTTAAACTTACTTCTAGCTAGCTTAGTTTTTGTATGATATTGATCTATTACTTGATCATTTCTTCTTTTACTTGTGTTAGGATTATATGGTATTGATTTATGTAATTTCAAAATAATCTGATGGACATACAGCTTTCTAATTGATAAGAGTTCACTGTAGTTATAAAGCTCTTCAGTGGGGTATTGTCTGGCACATATTATTATTATTATATAACTATCATTAATGTATAGCAATTTAATAGACCATGTTGATTTTAAAATTGTGATGGTTGCAAAATATTTATTAATAGTTTTGCAAAAAAACATTAAATCAGTTTTGCATTCCTACTTATTCTATTTGTATGAACCGTTAGCTTATTTTTACTTCCATAGGTTTCCAGACACCTGGACATATAAAAAATCACCGGGCGTCATTAGCCACACGACCTGAGCAAAAAAGCTTAACGCTTCAAAAAGCTCATACATTCTTAACCACAATACTAACTGTTCGTTTATTAAACCAGTGGTTCAGAATCCCTGGATAGATAGATATATTTTTGGGAAATTTGTAATTTTAAATTCTTATGTGGGCTCTAACCTTAAGCAATCTGTTATTCAAGAATAGCGTTTTGTGAAAAATCAGATAAAATGACACAAAAATTTCCATTGCCCGGTGAAACAGACTTAACTTATTCGTGGTTGTTTTTGTCTCTGTTAACATCAATGAAACTGACAATACTGACTGATAATTTTTGTAAGATCTTGCAATTAAGTCAAAATCTTTAAAAAATGCTCCCCATTTTATCGTATCTGTGAATGTGACCCTGTTAAAACGTTGGCGACCGCTGGCTCAAACTATTCCATATCGCAAACATGAAACATCTGTCTGACCTTTTGGCACGAGTGGCTATCGCTAGCGTAGCCACGCCTGAACGACTAATTGCTACTAGCCACTAGCCCACACCTCTAGCATTAATAGTTTGGTTGTATGTCAAAAAATAATCACGAAAAGTGGATTGTCAGCGTGGTCACCGTAGTATATGCATAATTTTTAGAATATTTTTTTGTATTTTATTTATTCGAAATTCGCCTGCTAGTGAACACACTGTATGAAACTGCAATTAATGAATAAATCTATTTCAGACAAAAAATATTTTTATGTCATGCCTTTTTGTCGCATCGAAAATCATTATCTGAAAATGTTATCATAATTTGCTATAACAAGGTAATTATGTTAACTTTTTAAGACCAAAACCGCATTTTGATCTTGATTGCTATACGATTCCAAAACAAACAAATAGTTATTTTAAAAAAAAACAGAAAATAAGTAGACTTCTTAAAATTTTGTATGTACTACGTTAATAATTATGCTAACAAACAGCAGATGCACTTCCTATGCCCTCACATTGCATGCTATGACATGCATTTTGCATGGCGAGTGGAAAATGTATTTTTCACCACTTATACGGTAGTTTAAACTTGCATACAACATATAACATACTTTACTAAACTAATAGATAGACCAATCGGGTCATTTGGCAATCATATCATTATTGGTTGATAATGTGTCTTTGAACTATTAGAACTTATTTATGTCAAATATTATTGATTTCAATCTAACAAACTGCATCAAAATCATGCTCATTCATAAATATCTACAAACAACTCAACCAAAAATCATAATCCCTCCTAAATTAAAACGAGACACAGATCTCCCGAGACTCGATTTGCATTTGGACCAGTCGCTCCCAATTTTAAGTTTCAAAACAAAAACGAAACGAAATTACGGTTGAGAAAAATTCAAAACGAGCCCGGCAAAAAATGGCGTCTCAAATTCGCGCGCAATCAAGAATCAGCACTTCGCGATCCCCAGATTAGTCACCCCAGTGGCTCTCAAATTAAATCCATCAGAGGAAATTGTGACAAACGTCATCCGTCATCCAACCCCTCATTTGCATGAGAAAAACTGTTGAAGAACAACTATTTATCAAATGGCGGAGGACTTCCGGCGGCCATGACAGTAGGCGCGACGCGATTCCGCCCGCCATCTTTTGAGCGTTTCCGGGTGCGGGTGTTGGGAGTTCATTCCTTGTTCTGGAAGCGATAGCTGTTTTTGAATAAAAACTAAAATTTTCAGAATCAGTAGCTTATACATTGTATACCCCCGACGCAAAAAGAGAGGAGTGTTAGTGTAGGTTTTAATCACTAAGCAACTATTTACTAAATATTTATTTACATCGAGAAATATACCTTTTATTTTATTAGCAAATCTATCACATCAATTAACCTTACTTATCTACATTAATTATCAATGAATCTCTGCTCCTAAGCATTGCTGTTCACAAACTCAAGGCGTTGAAGCTTATAGTGCTTTACTCAATATCTCATACATAATAAAGTGTAAACCAGTTTATTTACTACAAAATATTAATTTTGTAGAACATAAATCACTTCCAGTATTTTCCACTTCAAATACAGATTGTGGAAATGGGGAGTGATCTTCGCGCAGATAATTTAGTGGTTCGCTTGCCGTGAAATATTCGGTTCGTCAGCGTTGATTGCGGAGCCGCTATCAAGATCGACGCCATTTTGTTTCTATATGTGTTTGTGTCTGAGGATTTGGAATAAAACAAATATTGCTTTAGTCTGAAAAGTATTGGGAAATGACACGGGTGATCGGATTAGTTTACTCACTCGGTTACACGAATGAAGTTTACGTAACACTAGCGCCATCTATCAGGTTACGCAATAACTAAAACCACACACAAGCAGATCTATAATTTCGTCTCGCTTTTCAAGCCTTCGATAGCTCAGTTGGTAGAGCGGTGGACTGTAGCTGGTAAACGATTGACATCCATAGGTCGCTGGTTCAAATCCGGCTCGAAGGAATCTTTTTGTATTATTTTTTGCTCATAAATATATTTTTTATGAGTGAATTGTGTCAATCTATTTGCATTTTGTATTTCCGTAAAAGGTGATATGGAATTTCTTTTTTTTACTATACGGACGGACACAACAAACAAGAAATCTAAATCATAGAAAAAACGTCAAACTTAATTACATCCCAGTCAAATAGAATATTCTCGGTGGAAAAAATGTTCAATCGCATTAGAAGAATTCAATTGAGTTCCATTAGTAAGAATTCGTTTTAACTTTAACTTTTAGAATAGTCCCTTACCGGGTCCGGGTGGTGCTGTATAGTAGGACGCCACAGAGTTGCAATTTTTTTAAAAGTGTAAAATATTCCCGTTCTTCTAAAATACATATCGATGTTGTGCTTATTAGCCTGCGTTCCAAGTTTTCGTGTATATAATTTAATCGGAATAAAAATTTAAATTAAGCTCGAAAAATTATAAAATATCATAGTACACTATGGCAAGCCTTCCGAGATATCTTTATTAAAAAAACGTCCTGCACGTTTTTGTATTCCATTTTTTTCAGTCTTTTTATCCAAAAACGCATCTCAATAGTAACTTTATTCGCATCTTAACCCTTAACCGCATGGCATCTCAGCGGAGCGTATTGAATCAATTACGGGGGTCTATTGTGCCCGTTTACCAAATAAGAATTAATTTGTGAATCGAAAAAGTTAGATCTCTACGCGAGGCTAGGGGTCGGCGGTTTGAAGTTGAGGTTTCTTATTTTTTCGTTTATTTTCCTCTTAAATAAGGGTGGATTATTTTCACCTTCAATGGACTTTATGTATCTATAAATTCCTAATTTTTGTATACTTTTTAGTAAGTAAAATGATAAGTAAGAATCCTAAATTAACCATGCTTTTTGTGATTCCTTGGTGGGTAATATTAAGTAAGTACAAGTAGGTAAGTATACGTCATCTGCAATAAAAAACGATGGAAGACTTGAAAAATATATAAAGTTGTAACAAAATGTCGCTTGGAATTCGAAACGGCACCCGTCTCACATTCCTACTAAAATCGGACCAATTATACGCAAATGAAGATAACCCTTTCGATGCTTTGTGAAACTTTTTAATTGCTGTTAAATCGAAAAGGGATCGCCTAAACCACCCGCCATTGTTGGTGGGACATCATTAATCTATGTGGGTGGGTTTGATTTCATGCCTTCATAGATGTTTTGTTTTTTTTTTGCGTTTTTTTGGATTGATGACACTTTCCGTGTCACTGTGTGGGAGTGAGTCGTGTGATACTACATAGTAGTTGTTTAATTTTATGGGCAATGGAATTGAAAAAGGATTCCCAGGTACGCTGTTATTAGGAAATAGGACTGTGACAAGCTACTCGGACTTAACTTAGGTACTTATTCAAACACTTTTAGCAATATATAACTTCGTATATAATGAAAATAAATTGGGTATTTTTTGAGGGTACGTATATTTTGGTATGTAATTACTACTTACTATGCCTCCCCCAACTAGAAAGTTCGCGAACAAATCTGGTAATTAATAGTATCTCAACTCTTAGTCCATGACGTAGTATAAATCGCTACATAGTGATACTGTTTCTCAAACTACTTACTTACATCAGTTTCTTTTTTATATTTAAACCGCAGGTCACTTATTGGACTAAAATTGTATGACATTGAGATATTTAGGAGGATAACTTCATACACTACATACATAGGAATTTCAAATAAGAATTCGCAAAAAGGCCTTCTGTCTGTTACTTTTTTTTATTACATGAAGAAAAAGAAAACTTTAATATAAGTATATTTTCAACACCCTTAAATAAAGCAATAGAATGTCTGATTACTATGTTGGGTATTTTGTAATTTTTTGTACCAAAAATACTTTGAGAACCCTCTCATTCAACCCTTTCACGCGCTGATTCGTCTTAACCCGTCAACGGCTGATGGATCAAGATATTAATACCGAAAGCGTGGCAAATCTGACCAAACGCTAACCCTCTCTATGCATATTTAATTTAACCCGTTCACCGCTAGGGTCTTCCTGACTGATGGGCGTGATTTTGCTTTCAAAAAGACTGATTGCGTTGTACCGTAGTAATGACAGGATTAGAGATTGGGAGACGCAATTATATTGTATTTAGGAAGAAGTTTCTAACAGTAATTTATTGCATTATGGGAAAGAGAACGATGGAAGCTACCCACTATAATTTCATATACTTACCTACAACCGTGAAATCACAATAAGGTAAATATTTTTATTAATACCATGTATTATGGTAAATTATTGAGCAAAAATTATAGCTGCTTGTCTTTGTGTAAAACTGTGTGTGTGAAAATCTATCACAAAATTATACTCGCGCCTACCAAACGTAACTTAGCAATAACACATAACCCCGTCTTGCGTATAGTTCATGCAGCAGGGTTTTACGCAGATAAATGTGGATATCTAGCTTAGGCATTATTTTGATTGTGTTAATTAAAAGCAATAATCTGTTCATTCATGTTGATGGGAAAATTTTGCATGCGATTATAAGAATTATTGAGCTTAATTGCCCGCATCATCTACTTTCAAATCCGCTAACTGGTCACCTAGCAAAAGTACAGTTCAAACCAACAGTAAATAAATTATTAGTTTTGTTAGCGACAACTACAGTCAAAATTAAAAACGTAGGATGCAACAGGTAATTTGAAACAATTATTTTCTGTCAGAGCAAAAAGCCAACATCACGCGGTGTTCCCAGGCGGTCACCCATCCAAGTACTGACTGCGCCCGACGTTGCTTAACTTCGGTGATCGGACGAGAACCGGTGTTTTCAACGTGGTATGGACGTTGGCAATTGAGAAATTAAAAATCATATACACACTAAAAGAAGTGCTGCGTATAAATAGAATTGCGTCATTCATTCATTTATCAAAATGAACGAAATCTCACGACACAGGCACCTGCAAAGCTGGCTTTGTGCCTTATTTACAATTTATTTAAACAAGTTGTTACCTACATAATTTGGTGTTGGTTGGATTGACTTAAATTAGAGTTGCAAATAAATAAATTCATTTTTTATGGGTCCAACTATACACGCGTGCTACTTTAAAATACCCTTGATTAATACCGTTGGCAGGGCGAATTAACATGCAGATGAGATGATGTTGATCGATCGACGCAAGACGCATAATGCGCCCGCATGGTCCCGGGTTCGGTGCTTCGGTTGACCTCTTTGAAGCGAATTAGTCAACTTTGATGTTTTTGTTGGGTTATTTAGTGTGAGAGTCTTGAGAAGACAATATTCAATTTGCTTCGTGAGTTATTTTATGAAACTAAACTGGGTAGCGTGAGTTGTCAACTCGAATTTTAGAAAAAATACTAAAAATATCATTAATATTGTTCTTGGATGCGACAAATAATTTCATTACTCTTTTCGTTAATTTCAATAAAAAAAAAACTATTGACTAAGGCCTTAAATAATAATAAGAATCGTACCGCACCTATTTGGCTAGGAAATAGTCAAAGGTGATTAATAAATAATAAGCTTTATAAATTATCAACTAAGGATACAACATGATAAATTACGTACAACAAGTACTGAAAGATTGAATCGCTAATCGTAAACAAACGATGTAGATTCGCCACAGTTGGTTTACCATCGATTTATCCGCAATCGTTAGTTACCTACACGTCGTCTCGATGTCATCATGTCATCATCGATACATCGTTAGTGTAAAAATCGCATAATTTGACAGCCCACGAAGATTTAACAAAGGGTTTGAAATATAATGTTGTATATTTTATACCTATGACTGGTGAAGGGTTAAAATTATTTTTCCGATTTTTGCATCTATTGAGTTGCACATTTTTTATTTGAATTAAAAAAAATGAAAAATAAATTCATTAATAAATAAATAAGATTACAAAATACGTAGCAAATGTAACAACAGCAAAAAGCCAACATCACGCGGTGTTCCCAGGCGGTCACCCATCCAAGTACTGACCGCGCCCGACGTTGCTTTACTTCGGTGATCGGACGAGAACCGGTGTTTTCAACGTGGTATGGACGTTGGCGACGATATAAACGAAAAAGGTTTACTGGTCTAAAAATCCATAGTTTAATTTATTTATACTGCGAATGTGAGATGGGCCAAGTTATTTTTGACTCCATCCCGACGAACTTCGTTCTTCGACGGTCCCGTCCTCGTTGCTTTAAAAAAAAAAGCACTAGCAAATTGTATAAATTGACAAATTAAATATTGGAATAATTTTCAAGTGTCTAACTTATAAATTTACTTCCTTATTACGATCTGTGTTAGTAAATCTTATACTAAGTTTTAATTGAAAATATACCTACGTGTTAGTATTAACATAGTTAATAATAAATATCTAATTACTGACATTACTTATAGGTACCTACAGAAGTACCTGCATACTTAGCACGGCCATGTCAAATCAAAATAGCAATTCCGGCACTAATTAACAATGCTATAATTAGACGTATATTAGAGACAATTAACAGTTAATATCGTTGATACGGATCAAGTAATTAGGAGATAACGCACTCATATAGTATTGTGATGATATCAGTGCTTAGGGTGTGGTGCACATTGAAAACAATATTAAGTTCATTGATTAAAAAACCGTACGGATTTATTTTGAGCACAGTTTACAGCATCGGTGGTCAGAAATGTGTTATTTTAAATTACATAAGTAGTTATAAAATTTTAAGTAATAGTAAATTTTCCTCATAAATGCAGTCCTATTAAGCTACTAACATTATCAAAAAAAACATTAAAGTAAATAATGTCTCGAAAATTGGGCACAAATTATTTAACCTAAAGCTCACAAAGTTAAAAGCCTGCGACTTTGTTTCGGTCAAATCAATCAATTTGAAGTTATAGATTCAGGCTTATTATTGTTTTTATTAAATATTCTTATTAGAAAATGTCAGAATGTGATTTGTTTGATAAATAAATAGAAGGACTTATGACAAAAAAGTTAAGTTTTGTATTACGTAGTATAGTACTTAACACCAAGTAACGATTTTACTTTTTAATTATTGCCTGCCATGATACGTTGCAGTGATATTGAATCTAAGTGTTGATAAAGTAACAGGTTTGTGCTTATCTATCCACACCCTAAACGATATACAGGATGTGCCCTGTTATAGGAGCAAAAAATTTTAATATAGACCCTTTATGTGACCAGTAATCAATATCAAATGGTTATTATTTACTATAATGAAAAATAAATTTATTGTTATTTTCTAACAAAATAATCCAAACCAGCAATGTATTGCAAGCAAATGAGTCCAGTCATAGAACTTGACACTGTCATTTACTACAACAAGTTAGTGATTTTGTATGTACATTGACTAGGGATTATAACTTTTGATTACTATATCTTTGAGTTAAAGCATTTTGAAGCACTAAGACCAGGTCAAGGTAACTATGTATTACTCTGTAAAATGATTGATTAAATTTTTTGCTCCTATTACAGGTCACACGCTGTATTTTAATCACATTGTGTGGTACATAATTAGTGCGTTCGGTGACAAGAACCAATTATCTATTACTAATTCAATTCGCTATTGACTTAGTGAGCTACACCAATATGTATATTTGTACTAGGTGTATTTTCCTGAATGTCTTGTATTTGCAATGGCAAATAAATTCCAATATAAAAATTTTATTTACGTAAAATTGTAATCGGGATGTGGAATCATTTTGCAGAAATAAAATTCTAAATTAATATGTTATACGCTTGTATAATATAATAATTCCGTTTTTGCTTGGTAATATTTGCTTCATAAATTCTTTATTTAACCTTTCGCAGGCATAGTTGATATTTAACATCATTGTATGTATACTAAACTATGAATTTCCTAAAACAAAGCATCTGCCCTAAGTTTAGCGTGTTTGTTATCAGAGGTTTCTAATATAATTTTAAAAAGACTTGTCACAATAATTGGCTTGGTGATAGATGCGGTGTTTTACCACAATTTGTGGGCATTATCTTGTTATGGATGGGTCAGGACATCATTCTAATTGGTGACCACCATTTTTATCAGGGCCATGTTCAATTCATTTGCGGAACAAGTCATACTGGATTATATTATTCAATTCACTATTAACTCGTCAAGTATGTGTGAACGAGTCACAATAGAAATTCCATTATTATGCGACTTCCGGCAGTCGTTTGATACCTGACTGATTAAGTTAAGTTACGCTGATAGATATATTTTTAATAGAGTAATCCAACAAGCACTTGGTCTATGCAACGAAACAAGTTAGTGTAAATATAATTTCCACCCGTTTACAATCACTTTGGGTAATCCAATATTCCAAACGGTAACAAGAATCAAAATGTTTACCATAATAACTAATAGGAAATAATCAAATAGTAATACCATTATGTCCAAATTCGATTGTCCAGGCTCACTTGATATTAGGTCTGACAATTTTCAAATTGGAATCCGTAATATATTCACCCCTGATGTCAGGGTGTCGAGTTGTGGCGGTGTAGGATTGTGCTTAAGAGGTGTATCCTCTTTATAAAATAAAATAAAATTTGAAATAAAGTAAGTATGAATAAATTCCTATTGCTTGTTATATTTTTGCGTGCCCCAACACCTGCACGCCAGCGGATTTAAAATGAACTGCAGTCGATCTAATAATTTTAGTGTGGTTCTTCCTCTAGCTCTTTCGCTCTTTACGTTGGCAAAAATAATAAAGTTTTCATCTTGGAAGTAAGGACGTGGCATCTGTATATTGAAGACAAACGAAACGATATTTAACACTGGGCTGTATTTTGTATTATACTCCCTCTAATTCCAATGTATAGTACCTACATAGAATCTGAAACAACAGCAAACGATACATATAGGTTATTTCATATACCTACGAATTTTACAAAGTGATTGATTACACGTATCACGTGCTTACTTCTTATCCAAAGTATTTAATACTCAATACTCAATACTTTATTTTATTCATATATTTTAAAGGCTCTAGCCCTTCTATTCGGTACCTTTGGTTAGAGTAGGCCCCATACTATAAAAGTTAGATTAACATATCTTCATTCTCTTTGGGAATCCACACCACGAGGATTATCCGTTAAAAAAAGTTGTTAATTACTGCTCCGTGTAAACTTGATGCTCGCTCAGGCAGTATTTTTGGAGAAAACTTGTATTTCGCAAAATTGTTCTCCGAGATCCGGCTCGTATTACTGTGGCGGCTACAGGAGTCTCGACGACGCAGAGTACCTACCACAAGCTCAATCAGATTCTTATATGCATTATTTTTAGGTTAGTGATGGCCAGATTTGCACGAAATATTATTCGTTTTAATGCAAAAATCTATTTTTTCTACAAATAGGTATTGACGTCCTGATAATTTTGACAGAACTCTGTCACGGACGGATCTCACAGTGAAGTTGTGAATACGGTGATGTATGTATTCACAGTGCAGTTTATAGTCAGTAGACACAGTGCAATGTTTTATGTTTTTGAGCGCTATCATGTATGAAATAAAAATAAAATAAAAATCAAATTAAAATATCTCTATGATGTTATTTTTATTCTAACAAGATGAAATAAGAAATCTAAAATTTTATATTAATTGTTGGCCTGGTTTAGTAGCCAAAAGTTGCTGGTTCAAATCCAGCTCGTGCGCAAATTTGGATTTCTTATTTCATCTTATTAAAATACCTACTCCATGTCGCGTTGATATTGGCTATAAAGACATAACTTTTTGTGCCCGTTGCTGTTGGAATTAGTTCCGGTAGCAAGTTGATAGGCTTTTCTTATTTATCTAAATGCCTAAATACCGAATTTCGTGTTTAAAACGTAATCTTAATAAGTCATATAAATTATGCGATATTTTCCAAGAAAAAAACCCTAATTTCAACGGTCTGTCATTTTTATTGCCTTCAAGGATCCGATAAAAGAGTGCTAAAAGTGGTTACTTTCACCAATTTTTTTTTCTAAATACTACTTGACCCTACTTTACTGTGACATCGACTGAATCGAGTCTGCAGCTTTGGGAGGCTGTGATTTGAGCTGCCAAACACGTCAAAATCCATAGGAACGTGTCAAATAATTCGCCCAGGATTAGTTTCAACTCACGCCGTTTGGTGCGAACAGCGCTAGATTCGATGTGAGTTTGTGAATACCAATTTTTCTACTCAAGCGAACGCCCATATATGCCGCATATATGGATCAGAGTCGAGTTGTACATCATGAATCGACAGGCTGACCGCGCCCGACGTTGCTTAACTTCGGTGATCGGACGAGAACCGGTGTTTTCAACGTGGTATGGACGTTGGCGACAATGTAGTTGAAAAAGGTTTACTGATCTAAGAATCCATAGTTTAATTTATTTATGCTGCGAATGTAAGATGGGCCAAGTTATTTTAACTCCATCATCCCGGCGAACTTCGTTCATCGACGGTCCCGTCCCCGTTGCATAGTGTTAGTTGATTTATAATTGAACTGGCACTATTTTTTTTTTAAAAGCACTAGCAATAGCAAATTGTATTAATAAATTAAATTAAATACTGGGTTAATTTTCATGAGACTTACGAATAAATTTACTTCCTAACTAGATCATTTCACTTCCTAAAGTGTTAGTAAATCTCAAACTAAGTTTTAATTAAAAATATACCTACGTGTTAGTATTAACATAGTAAATAGTATCTAATTACTGACATTACATATAGGTACCTACATAAGTACCTGCATACTTAGTACGGCCATGTCAAATCAAAATAGCAATTCCAGCACTAATTAACAATGCTATAATTAGACGTATATTAGAGACAATTAACAGTTAATATCGTTGATACGGATCAAGTAATTAGGAGATAACGCACTCATATAGTATTGTGATGATATCAGTACTTAAGGTGTGGTGCACATTGAAAACAATATTATTAAGTTCATTGATTAAAAATCCGTACGGATTTATTTTGAGCACAGTTTACAGCATCCGTGGTCACAAATGTGTTATTTTAAATTACATAAAGTAGTTATAAAAATTTAAGTAATTGAAAATTTTCCTCATAAATGCAGTCCTATTAAGCTACTAACATTATCAAAAAAAACATTAAAGAAAATAATGTCTCGAAAATTGGGCACAAACTATTTAACCTAAAGCTCCAAAGTTAAAAGCCTGCGACTTAGTTTCGGTGAAATCAATCAATTTGAAGTTATAGATTCAGGCATAATATTGTTTTTATTAAATATTCTTATTAGAAAATGTCAGAATGTGATTTGTTTGATAAATAAATAGAAGTACTTATGACAGAAAAAAAGGCAAGTTTTGTATTACCTACTATAGTACTTAAACACCAACTATTATAAACGACTAGCTTTTTCCCGCGACTTCGTCCGCGTGAAATAGTGACTTCTTTCCCCCGTTTTTTACACATTTTCCACTATATCTTTGCTCGTATTGGTCGTAGCGTGATGTTATATAGCCTATAGGTTTCCTCGATAACTGGACTATCCAACACAAAAATAATTATTCAATTCGAAACAGTAGTTTCGGAGATTAGCGCGTTCAAACAAACAAACAAACAAACTCTTCAGCTTTATAATATTAGTATAGATTTTACTTTTTAATTTTTGCCTGCCATGATACGTTGCAGTAATATTGCTAAAAATATTTGTAACAGTATGTACACACTAAGGGTTGTAAACTAGTAATTAAGTATGTTCACCATTTTGTTTTTAAATTTGTTTGTAACCTGTTTTGTACATCATTTCAATAAAATTAAATTAAATTAAAATAGAATATTGAAGCTAAGTGTTGAAGCTGAGCTAAGTGTGATAAAGTAACAGGTTTGTGCTTATCTATCCACAGCCTAAACGATATACAGGGTGTGGCCCGTAATAGGAGCAAAAAGTTTTATTATAGACCCTTTATGTGACCAGTTATCAATATCAAATGGTTTATTTACTATAGTGAAAAATAAATTTGTTGCTATTTTCTAACAAATTAATTCGAACCAGCAATGTATTGCAAGCAAATGAGTCCAGACTTAAAACTTGACATTGTCATTTACTACAACGAGTTAGTGATTTTGTATGTACGTTGACTAGGGATTATAACTTTTGAGTAATATATCTTTGAGTTACAGCATTTTGGAGCACTAAGACCAGGTCAAGGTAACTATGTATACTCTGTAAAATGATTAATTAAATTTTTTGCTCCTATTACAGGTCACACGCTGTATTTTAATCACATTGTGTGGTACATAATTAGTGCGTTCGGTGACAAGAACCAATTATCTATTACTAATTCAATTCGCTATTGACTTAGTGAGCTACACCAATATGTATATTTGTTCTAGGTGTATTTTCCTGAATGTCTTGTATTTGCAATGGCAAATAAATTCCAATATAAAAATTTGAATTTGTAATTGTATTGACGTAAAATTGTAATCGGGATGTGGAATCATTTTGCAGAAATAAAATACTAAATTAGTATGTTATACGCTTGTATAATATAATAATTCCGTTTTTGCTTGTTGCTTGTTATAGATTGTACTGTCAATATTTGCTTCATAAATTCTTTATTTAACCTTTCGCGGGCATAGTTGATATTTAACATCATTGTATGTATACTAAACTACGAATTTCCTAAAACAAAGCATCTGCCCTAAGTTTAGCGTGTTTGCTATCAGAGGTTTTTAATATAATTTTAAAAAGACTTGTCACAATAATTGGCGTGGTGATAGATGCGGTGTTTTACCACAATTTGTGGGCATTATCTTGTTATGGATGGGTCAGTACATCATTCTAATTGGTGACCACCATTTTTATCAGGGCCATGTTCAATTCATTTGCGGAACAAGTCATACTGGATAATATTATTTAATTCACTATGAAGTTAAGTTACGCTGATAGATATATTTTTAATAGAGTAATCCAACAAGCACTTGGTCTATGCAACGAAACAAGTTAGTGTAAATATAATTTCCACCCCGTTTACAATCACTTTGGGTAATCCAATATTCCAAACGGTAACAAGAATCAAAATGTTTACCATAATAACTAATAGGAAATAATCAAACAGTAATACCATTATGTCCAAATTCGATTGTCCAGGCTCACTTGATATTAGGTCTGACAATTTTCGAATTGGAATCCGTAATATATTCACCCCTGATGTCAGGGTGTCGAGTTGTGGCGGTGTAGGATTGTGCTTATGAGGTGTATCCTTTTAAAAACATAAACTAATAAAATTAAAAATAAAGTTAGTATGAATAAATTCCCATTGCTTGTTTTATTTTTGCGTGCCCCTACACCTGCACGCCAGCGAATTGAATGAACTGTAGTCCATCCGCAATACAAGTGGCTGAATTCTGGGCTGCTACGATGTAATTTCTCCAATGTAATTCCTCCATATGGATTGTAATTCCTCCATATGGGTTTCCATCGACACGCTAAGAAGAAGATATTTTTGAAATTACTTTATTAAATAAAAGGCTAAGAAAAATAATAACAACACAAGTATTAACTTATAAGACAACATACCGCAAGGAGGTAGATAACATCTCCTAAAATCTGAATTATTTTTAAATAATTTTTTCGTAGTTGTAAATTAAATTCCATGAAAACAACCTTGCACGCACTTATATCATGACCTGTATTTTTATTTCATGACATGAAAATTGCATTTCTTTTCAAATTGAATTCCACGCCCCATCCAATGTCATTGGCTCAACATGTGTACACATCCATACATATGGCGGTGTTTGCCAACGACAGATTTAAGATAACAGTGATACCTCAAATTTCAGATGGGGATTAGAAAAAAGACACCAATTTGGGGACAATCCGAAGAGACAAGTGGTGGTGATTCGGTTTCCAATTGAATTAGAGTTGAAATAGCGTGATGGTTAGTTTTGGATTGCTGTGACAAGTAATCGCTTTAAATAATTTCATCATATTATAATAACTTAAGTTACAAGTACCCTTTTTATGGGCTCATAAATACTCATAAATACTTTAAGTTGACTTTTAAGTTTCGTTTTGATCAATAAGTCTGTTCTAACACCTAAAAACCTCAATAATTCTTGAACCAGAGGTTTTATATTTTTAGAAAAAACTATTTTTTTATACCATCAATTTAATAATCATGTACATCCGAGTATCTTAAATTTTTTCATGGAACTGAAGTATAGGGTGAAGGTAAATGCTTTCTTGTCAAATCATTCAATAAAGCTGATCACACATTCGCAGCTATACTTATACGTTTTAAAATATTAATCGTTAGAGATTACTCCGCGTCAGATCTGTGTATTAATATTCAGTCAACTAGCCAGAAAGGGTGAAGGGGTAAAAAGGGGTAAGGGGTGAATAAATTTGATAACAACAAAGTGTCTCGACAGAACCGGCTAAGCGTGTGCAATGGTAATTAATACCCTTATATTACACTGACTGATTATGGTATTTCGTAATTTTGTCGCGGAGATATGTTTCTGCTCGACAAACCACTTGCATTGTTTTATGTTTGCATGATATTATTAAAATTGATATCTTGATTTATTTACACCTAATATAGTTATGAGAGAACAACACTGTCTGGATTTTTGCTATGCAAGCTTATGAATACTGATAACTCTATGCCTAGCTATCATTTCATTTGTTAAATCTATACTAATATTATAAAGCTGAAGAGTTTGTTTGTTTGTTTGTTTGTTTGTTTGTTTGTTTGTTTGTTTGTTTGAACGCGCTAATCTCCGAAACTACTGGTTCGATTTGAATAATTCTTTTTGTGTTGGATAGTCCAGTTATCGAGGAAGGCTATAGGCTATATAACATCACGCTACGACCAATAGGAGCAAAGATATGGTGATAAATGTGTAAGAAACGGGAGAAAAAAGTCACTTTTCCACGCGGACGAAGTCGCTGGCAAAAGCTAGTATAATAATATTTGACTCAAATGAAATTTAAGCCACCATTAGGTAACTAAGCAAGTTGACATTCTATTACCCAAGAGTAGAAGAATCCCTCGGAAAATCCATCATGAAAATTAGAAAATATGCCTAACAATAAGAAGATAAATGTAAAACATGATTAAGTACGCCACAATCCAGCTTCAGTAGCAAGACCCCAAGTCCCCAACAAAAGTATCGTTTTAGATCAAACACGTGATAATGGCTATAAGAGGGCCCCTATTATTTCGTACAATAAAAGTGAAGTGCCGACATATTCCGGATTCTACTGCAACTTCACCAATGCAACATTGGCCAAAATTACTAAAACTTGCTAACCCAAAATCTATCTTAAATTATTTGCAATAAAATCTAAAATCCTGTACAGAAATACTTTGACATGGAAAAGGACATGACGATTCTGATAAAAATAAACTTGAATCTTGTAAAGAATACAGTAGAGGTGAATTTGGAGTAGCAGAAGTAGATGTTGGTGAAAGATTTAAGGGTGAACACGCACAAATAATGTACGTATCGCAAGCAATGAAAAGGTGGGTAGGCAGATAGATACGGACTAATGGTGATTGGGAAAAATATTGCAGGCCACAATTCGCGGTTATGTCCTCATGAATATTGAAGAAGCGATGGTTTCATTCGATTAGTAATCGAGATGAGAACTGTCGTAAATATGTGTGATATGTTGAGCTGTAAAAATGTTATTGCCTTTTGTTGGATGAACTGCAAATATGGAGATTATTGACAAGATTAAAGCAAAAGTATCATCTCCTCATAATATTTCATTAACCTTTGTTTTTTTTTTACTTTTTGTATTTTGTTGTTTTAGTTGGTTAGTTGGGTTTATTTTACATGTTTTTTAATGGACACCTGAAAAATATTTTACATTTAATACACACACACACACACACACACACACACACACACACACACACACACACACACACACGCACGCATGCACACAGTGTGAGGAGAACCCACTTATTTATTTGCTTATGATTGTCGAAGTATAAAATTTGTAAATTAAAATGTAGATTCGTTATTGGCTGTAAGTTTAGTTTTTAAGTTTACTCATACATACTGTACTAGAGCTGTGAATCTTGTAATGTAAAAAAATAAATAAAATATTCGAAAACGCCCTTTTTGCATCTCATTCATGAAAAAAAAAATACATTACTTCTATCGTTTATACTTAACAGCTCGGAAGCATATCTAAGTTACGTCATCCAAAATGCTTTATACAGTAATTTCCTTGGATCATTCTGAAGACAATAAAGCACAAACGGAGCGAGGCAGCCGTTCGCTCAACTTTGGCCATACCTTCAGATCTGCTATAACCGTTTCCTACTCCCATATACTGAAATACAGGCACAGTACAAGCAAAAGTAGTAGAATAATTCGGTCAATTTTGATTGCAATGAAAAAAATATTTATATATTTATTTATATTTATTTATTTTCCAAACTTATATCTATCATTACAGGATATTATAACACCCAATGCGATAGTACAAGTATTTCCACTAATTCTATTAAAATACAAATATCATGTGTAGCAAATAATATCTAATGCAGCTCGTGTGAACTCACTCAGAGAACAACTGAAAAGATCTACGTCGCTTGGTAGTGCGATATTGTGCGACTTTTGCGTTGGCAAACCAAAATATGCAAGTAAGTCATAAGATGATTGGTTTGAAAAGAAAATAACAATAAACTGTTGATAATTATGATAATGGTTATGATGACACGTAAAATAAATAACAGCTTTTTAGCCATTAATATGGTTGGCCATTAAAATACTACTAAGTAATAAGCTTACTGACAGTAAATTAACTGCCTGGTAACTATCTGAAGAAAAGTTAAAAAAATTACAGCTTTTCAGCCATTAATATAGTCGCTAAAATGCTACTAATAAGCTTAAACTGTTACAGTATAGTAATTAACTATTAGCCTACTATCTGAAACAGTAAAAATAGATCGCAATATGTTATAAAATATTAGAAAGAGTTGTATTCAATGCAGGTTCCCTCTAGGTAAAGAAAATAAAAATGGTTCTGTTAATATGATATTATAATGGATCCTTTCATCACAAAACTAGCTTTCTCCTTCCTCCTCCATTGTGTCACTCCAGTCATCCATCGAAACTATCCTACGACCTGACGCGAGCAATCAAAACACAATACGTTATGGATAGCTCGCATTATACCCTAACTACATACTTCCTAACCTAAAACAAACCATTACCGTTCAATATTCAACCTTATGTATTCGCCTTAAAGTTGGCCAGGGAAAGCGCGCATTGAAAACTGAAGTTTGTAAGTTGGAAGCTTCTCAACTTTGGCCCATAGCCGTCCCGCTGTGATAGGTGAAATGGGTTCTGTCAAAAATATTTAGTACGAAATGAGCCAAGTTTGTACTAAAAAAAAAAAAACCTCTTTATATTACCATAAATGAATAAAGCAGGCATAGAAAAATTTACATAATTGCAAAATAATATTTTTCGTATGAAGCTATGAGCTCTTACAAAATTTTCCGTCAAAACGTTCTAGGGGTAATAATAATGTTCTTCATTTTTGCTCGTTATGGTAAAGAAAATTTTATTAATTTATCCATCCTAATTTTTACTTTATACATATACTATTACTATTATTTTTACTTTGTACTATAATAAAATAACACAAGCATATTGCTTAACAACGCTTGCAATTTAGCGTAATTGCTCCGTAAATAGTTTTTATTAAATGTTCTAGAACTTGGCTATCATCTACCGGGCGCCCAAAGGCGATAAATATGAGCGTTATTTATTCGCACTGTTTGCGGGCACATTCCGGGTGATTGCTTTGATGTCTGACGGTGTCTGGACGGGGAATCGAATTTCTATACTAAACTATTCCACGCATTCGCTCACTTATTGTGTAGATAAGCAGTGTTATGTTATCGCTGTCCCAAGATATCGTCGATTCAAATAAATTGACATACGAAACTATACAAAGAAGGGAATGAAATCGATGATTTTGAATGATAGTATTGTTTTTGTAGCCATTAAGTCATATTGAAAGCTCTAAAAGCTCTAAATAAATCAAAAGTCTCAATTATATATATTGCAGACACAATGTTGGTAAAAGAAGAAAAGATTTAAATCGAAAAAAGGTACATAGGTGCTATAAAACGTATACATGTATGTATAAGCTTGATTTAAAACTTTTTTAGTGATTCAAAATTTACATACCCAAATATTAACTTTAAAAGAACAAACAAAAAGTAACTTTCTAGTAAAAATAAAAAATAAAATGAAAATATTTTACTGGTTGTGAAAAAAATTAAAAATCTAACGAAAAAAATAAAAAGAATAGCTCCACCGTGACAGTGTTTGACACTGCCGTGACCAGGATTCGAACCTGGGTTACTACGGCCACAACGTAGGGTCCTAACCACTAGACGATCACGGCTATCGGAGCGGTGTGTGAGCCGGCGAAATTACGCACCGCTTGGCTGGAGCGGGGGTGAATGACGTCACGACTCGGTTCAATGGACACTCGGTTACAAAAAGGTGTAGAAAGTTTTAATTGAGTAACATTTTGTAAGAACTTGTAAAATATACACGAAGGAGGTATTTCATTCATTCTGGGCTCAATGCCAGCACCGTGCCGAAAAAATATTTTGTTCCATGTTCATGCGTTTTGTTCGTTTCATCAATAATTTATGAAATTAATGTGATCTCTTTTAAAGAAAAATATGAAACGCTGAATGTTCTTCTGAACCAATAATATTTTATTTAGAAAGGAACCTACTTACTTATCCACAACTCTTAGTAAATTCGGAATATTTCTTGGCTTAGTAATTGGAGAAAAAAACATTTACCAAAACCTCAAATCAATTATGTATGGAAAGAAGAAAATCTACGACAATCCGAAACACAAACATAACAAGCAATTACTCAGTTGGCTGAACAGAAATAGAGCAACCGAAAATGGGGACGAATTAGTGAAATTGTCCCCAATCTTCGACACGTGTCTGGAGAAAAATAAACTACACAAAATAAGAATTAGTGTGGACACAGAAAAAATACAAAGGGATCGTATGTAGTAAACATTAATTATGTACTTATCTAATTTATTTATATTATTAATGTACAAAAAGTAGCTAAATGAACAAATTGATATTTTACCTAATTAATTTTCTACTAAGTACATTTTTCATGTCACATTTATCTTCACATACTTTTAAAGTAGGTAAAATAATTTGATTTGATAACCGAACATATCAGTAATTATTTTACTCATCAATTCGGCGATAGCACCACTTTAATCGGTAAATGTGTCTAAATAAAGGTTTAGGAAAACTATTATGGAACAACACCATTTTATTGTTAAAAAAAGGGATATGTGAACAAAATAACAAATAACAATAAAATGGAATATTTTGTTCAGTAACTAGTTTTCCGTCAAAGCTCACACACGTATTGTGTCAAGGGTTGACAGCTAAATATTTAACAACAAACCACAATTACTGTACTGAAACAAGCGTAGGGGAGAAAGTCCGGTTTTGTATAACAAGCTCATTCATTAACAAATAGCTTTTTCTTGTAGTGTGTTCACGTCAATTTGAACGTAACTACGTAATCGGCGCATTGATTATGTAAAGTGTTATAATAATTTGCTCAAATTGGTGGCTTGAAGAAAATTGTAAACATTAATGACGGACCAAATAAGTATTTACGATAGAATCATAACACTCAAAGCATTAAAAGTATTTTACATCAGTAATCGCCAACGTCCATACCACGTTGAAAACACCGGTTCTCGTCCGATCACCGAAGTTAAGCAACGTCGGGCGCGGTCAGTACTTGGATGGGTGACCGCCTGGGAACACCGCGTGATGTTGGCTTTTTGCTTTAGGAAAAATGATTTGCAAAATTTTATGATTCATCACAATAAAATCAAGACGCGTTTTCCCTCACTTTTTATAGACAAATCAATCTTAATTAACAACTCGAAGCATATGACTAATGATGTACAGAGGGTTCTCGTTAGAAAAATCGTGATAATTAACGACATTAACGATAAGGGCGCCTAGCACTGGAGCGGAAACTATAGGGGACGCCCCCGAGCTTTGGAGTAAGAATGCTTTCTTTGTGAATACCTACGCATTTTTTAATTCTCTTCTAAATAAGGAATAATAAATAAGAAAAGATCTAAGATTGTACTCCAACCAATTAATTTGTTGATTGGCATCTTAGACAGCTGTGGTGTAATTTTTGCGTTGTTATAATTTTCGAAAACTCTAACAAGTGTGTTAGGTAAAAGATGGCGAGTTTCTGTAATAGGTAATAAATAAATCTTTTTTTCTCTCAAATCTTATGTATTGTGTTGTCTATAAAACATTAATAGTTTAGAAAAATATACCAATACAATTAAAAAAATTCCTATAAATGTATTTAAAGAAAGTTGGTAAGCAATGTAGTTTCAAATTATTATTTGATCGCAGTGGAGCTTAGTATATAGGATAATACAACTTTATATATAAAAGATTTGGGAGCTGTGATAGATTTTGGACTGAACAACAATAGAACATAAACGTATCAAACATAATGACAACTGGGTCTTGAAATTGGCTCAATTTCACAACCGTCATTACGGAACACATCAACCAAATTGTAATCCTGGTTATGACGTCATAACTAAACTGGCAAAATGACGGGTCAAGTTTCAATAGCATCAAAAACCCGGAACGTTGCCCACAGGAACTGTTTGCATAAAGATATTTGGACATAAAATCTTACGACACCTTGGAACAATATCAGATTTTAGACACTGCTTGGATTTTGAACCTTGTGTGAATGGAGATAAGTATGATTGGCGGGAATGTTGTGGTGGTGCGGGAATTTTGCGGGGTGTAGGTTTACCAAAATGATACTTATGTCAGTCAGGACTGAGTGAACGATTTTTTTAACATTGCCTAATTCAAATGGTCATGCCATTTTAAATCAACAAAATTATCACTAATAATAACAAAAACACTTGTATTAAAATTATCACTAATAAAAAAACACGTCTAAGTACTCTACTGTAGAGTAAAATTTTTCGAAACAGTTTTAGATCAACTGTCTACTATTTTTTAAGACTATCAGATTGAATCTTAATAAGTATCTTAATCAAAAGAGTGATGGATCTGATATCATAATTTATGCCAGAGCATTTAAAAATAGCCTTTTTGCTGATAAAAACATTGTTTTAATTTTATTATAACTTTTATACATTCCTCGACATTCCTGAACTGAAGACACCCTACAGAGGGGCTAGTAAAATCATTACCGCGCGCCACCGTTTAAATTAAACGCAGGACCATGGTCAGCGCCTCCTAACGGTCTTGATCCTAAGTTATGTGCGGATTAGCCTATCTTAATATCACTGCATTAACAAGGGATAGATAATGGCACGCTTTGATTAAAGCTTGTAACTAAGTACTACATGACATTCACATTTACTGATGAAAGTAATAGCGAAGCGTTACGTACATCTTTGGTAACGAATTTGATAGAGGCTGATTTATGATTTTTTGTCACAATCACAACAACACACCATGAGAAATAGATCAGTAAAAAATACCTTGTATTATGATGCCGACTGTACCTAATTTTAATGTAATGCGATTCAAAAATTTGTCTGTTCTTTCGCCAACGTCCATACCACGTTGAAAACACCGGTTCTCGTCCGATCACCGAAGTTAAGCAACGTCGGGCGCGGTCAGTACTTGGATGGGTGACCGCCTGGGAACACCGCGTGATGTTGGCTTTTTGCACTTCGATAATTTGATTTTCAGTTTTATTATAATAACTAAATAAATAACGTACACATATTAATAAGAAATTAATTTTTTCATTGCATTTTTTTATAAATAATTCTACGTCACTCGATCCTACCCATATTCACAACACAATCGTAAAAAAACTTCGACTCGTAACATAAATGCTCAACGGCGTGCAAAAACCTTTGACATAAACTCAATAGACCCAGAAGAACACTCCTCTATTACAGTTCCATATTGGCAGGGTAATGACCTGGAGACTGATTGCAAGATATCGCACTAGATTTATACGAAAAGCGTCTATAATAACAAGCGCAGAAGGTTGAAAAAATATTGTGAGAGTCATTATTTTGGGAAGCGATTTTCATAGCGAGGAAAGAGTCGAGATTTGATGACTTCAAGAAATCTTTTCAGTCAATTGATATGAACGAATGTCTTTATACTGTACTAGCTTTTGCCTTCAGGTTCGTCCCGTCTAGTAGCGCAAAAAATGTGTTTTTTTACGACCTCACATTAGAAACCTCAAAAATTGTAGCCTATATGTTATTCTGATGTATAAGCTATATTGTGGTAAAGTTTCATTCAAATCCATTCAGTAGTTTTTACGTGAAAGAGTAACAAACATCCATACATCCATACATCCATACATCCATACTTACAAACTTTCGCCTTTATAATAGTAGTAGGATACAACAGAACTTTTGGGCACAAAATTTTAAGTAGGTTTTTTTTTTCAGCTGCCCAAAACCGTGAAGATTGGAAAAAGGGTAGGTAGGCCTTTGCCCTGCAGTGGGACACCACAGGCTCTTAATAATAATAATATTATTTGTGGGAAGTCTTGCAGATACAACTTAGCTTAGTCATACAATAAAAACCTAGAGAAATAATAAATTTACTCAGGACTTAATATCATACTTTTTTACAAAAAAGTGTGGTAAGGTCGTGTAGGTAAAACTTTTCAAAAATTTCAACACTGTGCAGGAACGAGATTTGTTGCTATCAAAAATGAGCAGGCGTTGTAATTTTTGATGTTACATTTAATATGAGATATAAATAACTTCAACTTACTTGCTTAAACTGGTAACTTACAAATTTATTATATTTAAATAAAATTTTAAGTAGCAACGGCCATTTCACCACACACCAGCTCGATATTAGCCGATCTAATTACAATAGCGGTGAGGCGACACATGTCCTGTGATGTCACGCGTTCCAACACGATAATGCATTTAATTAAAACTAATTAGTTCCCGTTTTATGTAATACTGATTGATTTCGTCGGAATTGCAACCGCGATGGTATGCCGAACGGTTAGGTAAATTGAAAATTTAATTGCATTTCATCAGAGTCAAAGTCCAATTATTCTGTAAAAGTGAAAATCATTTTTTTTGTATAAATGAGTAAAAAATATTCACTGAGCAGTATTAAGAAAAGGATCGGCAGATGTATCATACTCACAAAAAAGTTAACCCATTATAAAATTTTGTTGCAAATTAACTTCATTGTAAGAAAACCCACCACAAGTTGCATGTTCCCGTTACGAGGTTCCGGGTTCACTCCGTTTGTGTTGTTGTGGTACCTGTTGTGTGTTGTGGTTGTTTCTGATTTCCTCTCCTCAATATATAAATAAGCTTAAAGAAAATTCGATTCTGTGTAACCAAGTGTACTTATGTAGTAGTATGACAGCTACGTGCAAATACTAGGTTAAGCTCCTATATGTATACAGATGCACATCGCCCGCAGGCAATAAGTCCGCACATCAATGTCGCCGTAATGAGACAGTCCACGTGACGCCACTAATGAGAGCGACTAATTACAAGTGTTATTGGACAGTATGGACAGCCGGCATACACACATTTATTAATCAGTAGGTACGGTAATAGTATAGTATAGTGTTGACATAAAATTGTGGTAAGTACCTATTTAAAGTGGTCAAATTAAGCTTTAATCCATAGGTTAGATTAGTTGAGCGGTAAAGGCATTTGGATCACTTTGTGACACACACACAGTTGCCTTATTCTGTCAAAAGAAATTTCTAGGTAGTGCTGTATGTTAAAATCGAGTTTACTAACATAATTAAACTGTATTTTAACAACATTTTACCAACCCTATTTATTTTAAATAAAATAATTTGAATTTTGATTTTGATTTTGAATTTTACATAATTGTTATAACCGGTGGTGATGCTGAATGCAAAAGTAATAAACCTAAGTAATAATTCTTAAAACAATACGTTAGGAAGTAAGATTGAAATAACTACATAAAGGCAGTCGTAAGTAAAATCTTAAGATATTTTTTTATAGTTTTGTGGATTAGAAAATATTTTTCCGGTGTAAATTGGTGAATGCAATAAAATTCAACGAAAGTTTCAATTACTCGTATTTATATCCGTTTGTGTTCAATTTCAGCCAATTCACATTACAACCCGAATCGGCACAGTGATTCAGATAATGTATTCCGGTAATAAACACTAGACAATACTAAATACTCGTTGGAAATATCACCGGCACGTCGCATAAACTGAACCATTTGCGGCCGCTATTTTAATCAGCCAAGTGAGAACGTATTTATCGCCTAAAACGCCCAAATCGGATAGAGGTGTTGTCTCACTGAGGTACCACCGCTATGAAGAATATACATTACCGTGGAATAGGTATGTAAACTCCTAATCCTAAAGTGTAATCCTTTTACAATCTTAACACGTTCCCAGTGAACGCCTACAGGCGTGAAAACAATAAAACATCTATTGTGTCTGGAATCTGGGATTTATTCTCAGGGTGTTGCAAATGATAACGTGGTCAAGGCGTTTTACGTGAAAGCGGGGGCAGGAGCATGCATGCAGAAGATGCATCCAGCTTTGAGTTTGAGTGTTATCGCAAGGACATTTGTCATCCGCCGTGATATGGAAACGATATAGATATTCTTTATGGTAACCGTGATTTGTCAATAGCTGAGTAACTGCAAAAGTAGGCTTCACTTTGACAATTTGAGCTTAATAGGCTAAAAAGGTGTCTTAGTGAGAATGGCTCTAATAATGTCGGATAAACATGCAAATCTGTGTAGCTGAATTTGGCTAAAATTTTGATTTTAGGGATAGAAATAGAATAATAATATTACAAGTAATTGACAATTTAGATTTAGCAAATGATTAGATTATTTGAGGCAAATTCCTCACTTACATTATTTAAATCATGTAAACTGAAATTTCAGTTTGAAGCCGACTTACTATGTGTTTTTCATATACTGCGCCGACCCCAGATGACTAATGATGATGATGATGGGAGCAAAGCAAGTAAATGAATGAAGGTTGTCTGGAAGAAATTGCTTCAAGCAAGAAGACCGCTCGAATTGTTTTCCTATTGAATATTTAAGATGTTTTTGTATTATTTATTGTTTATGGTGTGCAATAAAGTATATTTGTTATTATAATTATCAATTGATGACGATGATGATAAATCATACTAACGAAATAAGTTTATAGTTATTTTATATCTAGAAATAAATAAATAACATACTCAAAGTGCAGTGAGCCGACAATTATTTCTGTTTAGCCCAGAGGACTGGTAAAGAATGCCATTATGCCGTTAAGTCCACCTTTTGTAGAAATTTTGGTTGTGCAATAAAGTATAAATAAATAAATTGCTTCTAAACGTTTTACAGATATGAGTAAAAACCGTGCACGATCCATTAAGATTCGTACTCATAATCATAATGAGTCGACAATAACCCCTCAAGATGTGATTCTAAATCCTATCAAAACGCCTTATGCAGTCAAACCGCGGTTAGCCCATTCGGAAAGCGGTTAAAACGCGCATACACCATCAGCATTAACTTTTGATTAGCGGTCGTTGTCCAAAGTGAACTATACTATAAACTGTTGAATGTACAACTTTACGGCTTTGTTTACTCAGCACAGTTTAACCGTTAACTTTAATTGGCACTGAATCTATAATGTGCTTCTTTTCTTCAATGGATTAAGAAGTTATGGGAATTGACTTGCGCTACCTAAAGATACATTAAACATTAGTAATAGTTAAGTATTTACTTACATTACAATATTTATTGTTTGAATCCATCTATAGTAGTTAGCTTGTCATTTGAATAGGTACCTAATGTATTATCTCGGTTTATTGACTATGTAAAAGTTTATCAAGCTAAGTATGTCGGTCAAATAATCTATTTGTATCGTAATAAGTATCGTAACTTTACTTTCCATACTTGCACCAATCTAGGCTTTAGGCCTAGGACATTGTGAACATAATTGTTTTGTTCACCATGGCAATACAACGAAATGATTTAATAACGGCATTTACTGAATGGAAAAATTAAGAATTTCATTGAACCACAATTCAATAGCTAATAGTATTTTGAAATGTAACAAAACAGTTAAATTTATCAGTCTCTCCCATTCACAAGGAACAATAAAATGATAGGCGACGACTACGAGGCAATATCGGAGGGACATTGTCTAAAACGCCGTTTGGGAGCACTACATCTTGAAAGCCAAAACAGTCACTAACACAGGGTGATTTTTAATCAATATCCTATAAGCAAAATGAGCCACTTGTAAACCTATATTAGTTACTACTAAAATCAATCATTTTTTTGTGTATATTGACTTGATCGATTATGTAACTAGCAAAATCTACTAGCAATGCACCTTTCGCCAAATAAATTGTTACTTGGCTTATGAATTACTTGAAACAATGAAATAAAATAATGAAACATTCTGATCCGTACTTATCAGCTAGAGACAATTGTAGAAACAACCTACACACTTTTATATTCATTTAGATGGTAACCTTTAAAAACCTATTTTATCAAGTGAGTAGTTCAATATGTATTGCGTACTGCCACCCTGTATTCCACAATGCTAGCAAAGTACATTGTGCGAAATTTACAGTGCTTTTAGTCACACACCAGTGGTCGTCTCACACGTCGCCTGCCGATCTGTTATCGAAGGCAAAGATCATCGAAACGACGGACTTGAGTTGGATGCGCCATTTCCGAGTATTGACAAATAAATGTAGAGCTTTGTCAAAGCGGTTTTTTGATGCTAGCCGTATAAATATTATGAAAAAGGAGACATTTTAGAATCAAAAATTAATATCTTATTTATTTATTACACGCGTCTCCCTCCCCTCCCGTCTAATATATTTACAATTATGAGCAACTTTATTTTTTGAAGGTATATTGATATCGTATCGGTTAATTCCTTATTGCGAATAATTTTACTCCGTTCTGAAATTCAAAGTTACCTTGTAACGCAGTAAAATTAATCTTGCAAAATTAAATGCACATTTCAATAATTCTCTTGTAGAGTCTACAATTTCTATAGCATAAAATGCCACGTCCAAAGTTTTTTGGTTCCACACTTCAAGTTTGTGAAAAGTAAGAGAGAGCAAAGGGGAAGATGTAGATTTTCCTTAAACCATTAACATGTATATTGCCTTTAATTTATCGCGAGAGCTTTTGATAGCTATAGCGACAAGCGTTTTATATGCAATTTGTAACAAAATTTTTGTCTAACGGTTTAGATGTTTGGGAAATTGATTTGGTTGATCTACGTTTTATTTTTTGCTTTTAGCATTTGGTCCGCCATTTGTACTTTCTTTTGTCTCTGCAATAAAGAATAAAATAATAATAATAATAGGTGTCACAAATATGTTCGTGAAACCATTTATAAAAAAAAACTTCTTGAAAATAATTTCATAAGCTTTACTGGAAAAATGAAACTTTCATCAAAACACGTCTCTGAAATCAGGATCACTGTATTTTATAGCGCCATTTTGCGTACCAAAAAACCTTATATCGTAAAAAGCACTTCACGAAACCTGCAATAAATACTTCAAAACGCAAAAAGCAAGGAATTTCAGCCTACGAGCCGTGTTAAGTGACCCGTTTGCAAGCACCCCAGTCAAACCCGTATGTAAATCGTGAATTCGGCGAATTTATTGTTATAACTCCTAAGTGATATTCGAGATTTCACGAATATGCTGCCAACATTTTCCTTATTATAGCCCACCAGTTTTCTCAGACCCCAACTTCAGCGTACAAAGTTGAGAAATGTTTAAGAAATTCTAAAGAGTCGACGCGACGATAGGTCTTGTTTGCTGGTTTTGTCTGAGGCGGGTACAATAGCTGTTTATTTCAGTATTTTCCTTGATTGCTCGACGGCCATTGAAGATAATATAAAGCTAAATGAAAACTGATTGCAGTTGGGAAGTAATTTAGACTAAATTGAAGTAAATTACAGTGGTTTGAAGAATATCAAATGAAAGTTTATCTTTGTTGGAGTGAAATGAGCAGAAGATAAGTGTCGAAATATAATATAAGGTGTTTTTCTATAAACGGGTGAAATCTCTCCTCTCGTTCTTTTCCCTCATTTCCTCAGGTGACGTTCAGACTAGACACAGGATGCTTTTAAAAATATATTTTTTGTTAGGAAAAATAAAAAGAAAACTAGTCCGTTTTTAAGAAAAAAAAATGATAGGGCCCGGTTTCTCTGAAGTAATTTGAAGATCTATTAAAGTTCCACCCGTTTATAGAAAAACATCTTATATTTATAGTCCGAAACAGTTACATTAAATCTAGCCTTAAAACTTTTATTTCTACCATTTCTTTCTCTTAATGCCGTATCGAATTAAAGCTATCTAAGATTTGCAAGCAATCCAAGCTACTATCAAAATCTGATATGTTTATCTTTGTCAATAAACAACACACTCTGTGTAAGTGCAACTCGCAGAGAGCATGCTAAACCTCATTTTTCAACCCAAACAAAAAGTAGAGAACCCAAAATCGTAAAAGAAACTTGTAAACCGATACGAAACCGTGGATTAATGAAACGTAATGGTGTTCCGTGAAATAAGTTAAAAACGTGGAAACAAAGGAAGAGTTTGGTAATCGGTCATATTTTCTCGTTCAGAAGTTTAATGTCGGGTTTGGAATTTTAAAACTGGCATTGTGAGAGGATTATACGGATAATCTGTGGTTATATTAATCGCATTTCTGAACTCTTTCTCATTGTTTCAATGTGATGTTTTAGTGCTTAACTGGAAAATAGCGATATATCAAGAGTTACAGTTACGTGAAACGGCATTATTAACATACATAGTCGTTGACGAATTTAGAAAGAGACACGTTGTGATTTTTAATGCTTTGATTGCTAAAGCACATAAATTATAATCCCAAAATACATCGTTTGCAACTATTTCCTTCAATTTTCTTAATTCCCATTATATTCACTGCTTATTATGTAAAAACCTCTTCTGAATCCTATATTTTAAAATCGTCGCTTCTGTTCTGTGTATTTAAAACTGTCTGTTGTCATTATTAGGCGAACAGGTCCCCTCTAACTTTCAAACTAAGATTGTGATTTTTTGGAGTAAGTGCCATCGCATTGCGACCATCTCAAGCACCATTAGAGCACTGACTTAAAGAATGGAATATGTTCGCCTTATAACTCATCCTTTTTGAAGTCGGTTGAAAACATAATAATCCTGACAACCGCACAACAATAGCCTCACAAATAAATCAAAGCGTACCTCATAAACTCAAATGAACAGAGTCACACAGAGTCTTGTACAGATGGCGCCCGTTTTTCCGTTTCCGGTTTGGCATTCAAATTCGACAGAGACAAATGAACGGTCATTTCCTTTGGTTGGAATTTGAAAAGAGAATCGTTGTGGTGTATCAGGGATCACATTTGAATACGGGGTGTAATGGTAAAAGTGTTTCAGTATAGATTAGGTATTATCTGGATGTGATGATGATTAGAGTTTTGAGCGACAAGAAATGTTGATTTTTAATATGGTTGGATAGCAATGATATGATAAGTCGAGCGTTGGGTGTTGAGTTTTAAACAAAATGAAATGTTTTTTTTTATATCGTGCAGGATAGCAATGATAAGATATCTTAATCGTTTTTTTATAGTATGTTATTCAACTAGGATTCTTAATCATTTGTTTAAAAGTTAGCCTGCAAAAGTGAGTACTGCACTTTTAAAACGAATTATTTTTCAGAACTATTAGAAATTACAGATTTTATATTAAAAGCCTTTAATTCGTGGAATAAGTATAGATACAAACATTTTACTGTGAAAACAGGTAAATACTTATGACTCTCAATAAAATCCTCTTGTTCTGGAACACTTTTGCTTTTCTTGATGATTTATATTTAATCAGTCAGGTATCAAACGAATGCCGAGAGTCGCATAACAATGGAATTTTTATTGTGTCTCGTTTACACACACTTGACGAGTTAAGTGAATATAAATACCTTGGAAATCACTTAAATACTACTAATCAATCGGATTACATGACATAATCATTATATCGCGTTATCCACGGTATATACATTTCTAATTCAGCTTAAAGCTCACGTTCGAAAGCCTCGTTGCTTGTCTGCATGAGGATTCGAACTCTGCAACCTATTCCCTCCCGCGATGCATGTTGTGGCGCATCAAATATCAAAATTGCTTACATAAATGCTAACACTACCCTCTTGTTCATATTTAATTAGGTGCCTAATTATTCTTCCTAATGAAATTGGATGCAGCAATATTGTTTGTCAGTAGAAAGAAGAAAAATAATCTAACTAAGTATTACCTTATTGGTACTCTACGATTTCATTTGTTTCATACGTAATGCCGCAGGTGTAGAGGTAATATAAAAGAAATGAGGAAAACAATTTGGCAGCACGCGGAAACAATAAATCCTGACTCCTGAATATCGTATCCCCTGAAAAGGGAATAATGAAGACGACCCATTACTCATATCTTCACGCGAATGCAAATAAGTATAGAATTGTCGCTTACGTTTGGCGGATCTGCGCTTGATATATTGTTTGCATTTGATAAATATTTATAATGACATAAATAATGGGAAACCATACCCCATTTTCAGTAAAACATTTTCTAAACAAACAAAAAATAATATTTTTCTTTGTTCTGTAAAAGGAGTAGAAAGGACAAACGCATAGAGCTTTTGGTCAATACGTGTATCCTAAATTTTTTACGTCGTTTATTTTTCGTTCACTTCTTATTACTAGCCTTATTATTTTATTGATATCACATTAACTTCTTAGGCCCACTTGTGCACGATGATAACACCATGATGCACCCATAACCATATCTCTGCATGACCTAAAGGTATGATTGGGAGAGAATGCTTTTAGCATTAAGTCCAACTTTTGTACACTTTTATTTGTGCAATTAAGTTTTTGAATAAATAAATAAATAAATGATTTAACCCAGGATTAAATCATCATTCTGTCTCTGTCAGTTTATTTTACATTGATTTAATCCTGGGTTAGCGTAATCCTGAGTTAGATCATCGTGCGCAAGTCCCACTTATAAAATGTACTTTGTTTGGTTAACATAAACTTTATACGAGTATCACTCTCAAAGCAGTGGAAGGGTTAATATTGGAACGTGTAAAACTACCTCGAGCGGGTCTATATGCACAAATAAATGACTTTTATGACTCACTAGCTTTTGCCTGCGACTTCGTCCGCGTGGAATAGTGACTTCTTTCTCCCGTTTTTTACACATTTACCACTATATCTTTGCTCCTATTGGTCGTAGCGTGATGTTATATAGCCTATAGCCTTCCTCGATAACTGGACTATCCAACACAAAAATAATTATTCAATTCGAACCAGTGATTTCGGAGATTAACGCGTTCAAACAAACAAACAAACAAACAAACAAACTCTTCAGCTTTATAATATTAGTATAGATAAGACTACACTTTGCTAAGTCATATCATGATTATAATTACAATCACTAAAGATTCCGATACGCTTACCAACTTACTTACAATAGTGTTGGTTCGTACATACGTACGCATGTTTCTACTCATGATAAAAGGATTACCCAGAAGAGTGATGGTCACCGTGTTTTTGTGATACCCCTGTCCCATATAGGGCCATAATAATCACAAACATGGGTTTATTGAGCGTAGTACGATCACTACCTAAGAACATTAATCACCGAGTTTTATGTAAATTTGGATGAGTGCTGCTGATAAATGATGGTCAAGCTTAGATTTAGGAGCCACGAAAAGCGTGGACTTGGAAAATTAAGGATCCGAATGGTTTTTCTGAAATCACTTAAAAACATAATGTTAAATGTCTTTTTTTAAAACACTGGTGTTCAGGAATCCTTAAAATTTTATAAAAGTCAGGTTCACTAATAAACATATCTTGATTGTATTGATTTCGTTTACCAAAAAGTAAGTAAGATAGAAGTTTAAAAAATGTAGTCTGTATTAACTTGTAAGGATTTATAGCAGACATTAATATCAAGTATCAAAAAGAAAAAAATCTTTATTTTTATAAAGTTCTTTGTTACAGTGGTCTTCCCACCACCACTGTCCACTTGATTTCATTTTTCATTCTTAACCCGTTTTGTTTCGCTGACACGGGTCGGTACCGTCAGCGTAGTGTATTGAAAGTGCGAGTTTGTTTTCTGACCCTCCGCGACCAAGGGATCTGATCATTAACATGAGGGATTCCGATGGTTTTTGTAAGGTTTAGATTGATTATGGCGAGTTTGGATGGAATTAAATCTGATATACGAAAGTTAAAGTGAATTTTGAAAATAAATTCCATACTTGGTGAATTTAACATAGTTTACCTACATAAAGGTAAATCTAATTAAGTGTAATAAGAAAATATAATATGATGATGTAATTATGTACTTCCGCAAGTACAAAATACGCTCATTAGCTTTACAAGTCTAGGCAATATCTCTTGCGCTCCTGGCCTATTTCTGTTGAGACGGCACACCATTGCCGAAAATCAGTAGGAGAATATTTTACATCAGTACATAGTCAGTTCTACACATAATACCCAAGATTTATTTCCTAACTACCCAAGACTAATGTTCTAACTACTGCAGCCTGCAACGCAGGTCAAATGCTAACTGATTAAAACAAATGCCTTCGCACCAATCTCGGTAAACCCATGCATCTTATTCCTCCGCGAATCATATAGCGTCCATCAGTCTAATTGTTCAGTATATCATTTGTATTACAAACGAGAGGAAGGCGGACTTGAATGGCCGATATTTGTCTGGTTAGACTGTTCTCTATCATTTGAGGTGAATGAAAAATGTATAGAAGGAGCACTGGCAATATAATATATATGTATTTTCACATAATTTTACGTTTTTAAAATGTCTACTTACTATTTTGTAGCTTACACCAGAAGCAGTGGCATAGAAACGAGCCTATTTCCTTTATGAAAAATACTGTCATAAATTTATTTTTGACACTGCGAAAAAGCTTTATTAGCTATTAGCTTACAGCTTTTTCTTTGGTAAGTAACAGATCTAAAAGATTTTATGAAATTTGAAGTATTCCTAGAAAAAATAATCGGTAAAAGGGTTCACGAATAAAGCGCAATAAAGAGATTATTATATCATTATACTGAAAACAAGACTTATGTGAAGCTAGCATCGTACATTCTACAACCACGACGTCAGCGACCTACTTAGAAGCGGCCGACCGATGGACCCAAAACCAGCCCAGTCGGCACTCACACTGGCGGCACACATCGTAATACCTATACATGTTGACATACCATAAAATATTATAAATACTGTAATATTATTACCAATAAATTAGATATCAACCGTCCGTGTTGGTTCTCATTTCCCTCCGCTGCGGCCAAGACACCCTTAGCCGTCACTATGATCAGTCTGGTGAGTCTGCCAGACTGGCAGCGGGTCCACGCCACCTACCTACCGTCCTGACGCTGCTACCCTGGGCGACCTAGGAGCAACTCTCCTACCACAACATCCTTATTATATCTACGTATCTATTGTTAGGCGGGGCTAGGGCTCTAGGGATTTAGTATCAAGGAAAGGGATATCTACGCCACTAGGGAGTTAGTTTCCATCCTGACCGTTTATTAGACTTAGACGGACGGGACTTCTTCCCGCCTGTACATACACTTGTATGGAATCACATAACACATTAAGCGCCATGGTGGTCACCGGTAACCCCAAACAATATTTTTCTATTGTGTTTACTTTCGTGGCAGTCAAGCCTTAACAAAATCTACACAAATTTTGGAATAAAATTACATTTTCTATGCCTTTTCCGATCACCGATTGCATATCTTCATGGATAGAGCTCATTTGTCAATTCTATACAAATCTTCACTCTACCCTTTGACTCGTAGCTATATAGCTACAGGGGTGATTTTGGATTGACACATGCAATAATTCTTGATGGATTTTAATTTAGAAGGGTTAGGGGTCTTTGTTGGTAGGGGAGTGACCAGAAATTGGTATGAACGAGTGACAAATATGAGTTATTTTTAGATGATAGTGAGTCATACATTAGTAGACAATACTGTTTCATATTTATTTACAGTGTAAATAATATCAGAACTTTTGTATTTTGGACTATTGTGCTTATCATTAATTACATGCCTTATAGTATTCCTAACTTTGTTTATTTACTAAAGACTAGAATAGTTCTAATTGAAAACATTAACTGAAAAACGAGGTCAGAAAAAAAATGTCGCAAATAGAACATTAATATATTATGTATAAAAACGGATAAAAAAGGCTTCATTAGTAATAAACAAAACAATATGACCTTTTATCAAATATTTTACAACACTTTAATATTTCTGGAATGTTATTTTATTTGAGAAATTAGAGAAACCCCATTGAAAATGAAATCCTTATTTTTGTCTGCACTAATCTCTCTGTTATTAATGACAGCAGTCACTTTGCAAATGAAACCAGAAAATAATCTAAAAACTAATTTACTATGCGCTTGCATTCTGTCATCCCCTAAATATTATGACACATTTTAATTACATCTCGCGGCGGCCATTTTAATTTTGAACCATAATCCGCTTACAGTGGTGTTAATGCAGAGTTTAAATTATGGAATAGTGCTGTAGGAGGTACCTATGTCGATAGTTTTGACGGGGAAAAATATCTAGGCATAAAATGTTATTGTTTTTGTCTTTGTTTTGTCTTTCTTTTTTAATGTGTCCTCATACTAAGAAGTTAAATAAACTTAATGATTAACAGTCCAATTTAAATAATAAATAACAACATAAAGCTGAACCAAGTGACTTGGTTCTAAGGCCCAATTGCGTGAACAACCAACATATGATTATTTATGATTGTGTGAGTTTTAAAGGAAGAATTCCTTAATCAATCATCACCACTGGTAACGACATTTTTTATTTGTCGATAAGAAAATTGTGCCTTCGACAGATTCAAAGATGTAAATAGATATTAATTGTTCAATTTTAATTGATATTAACGTATCAAGATGAAAGCCACATCCAACGTCTGTTTTTTATTAAAAATCAAACTATGTTACATTGAAGTAATTAATTTAATAATTTCATAATCCTTTTTTCAGTGCTTTGTAACTAAAGATGTCTTAGATTTGTTTAAACTGATTTACTTTTTGCTGATACTAATGGAAGATATTTGCATGCAAGGCGTTTTATCGACATTATCCCCCCACCCCTAGTTTATAATTGCGACTCGCGGTCACAATAATATTGTCAATTAGCAGCGCGTAAGCCGCGACAGGTTTCTTATTAACGCCATTTGTCAGAGGGATTACGCAAAATAACCGCCAAATTCTAAATGAGAGATGCCAAATCTGTAGATGTGATCAGGATTTAGAATATGTTGAGTTATATGATTATCTGGAAGTAACAAAATACTATCTGCATTGCTTGAAACCGAGCTGAGTAACGTAAAAAATATAAAAACATTATTTTTTTGTATTGTACTTGAAAGCAGATTGCCTCGAACTCAAACTTCCCTTTTTTATTCATGGTGGTCGAATATCATTCAGGAACGATACAAATATACCCAACTATTTAAACACCACCAATCATTTACGAAGTATAACACTATTTCGTACAAAATAGTGAATAGATATACACGGCGTAACATTCCGACAAGTAGGGTGGAAAGATTAAAACTTGCCCTCTCTAATCCCAGCATTAGTGACTTTGCAATATTACTTTGCATATTAGAGGATTGGGTTTTAACTGTAATTAATACTGAGGCTCTGATGAGAATTGATTTTAGGAATATTTTGGAGAAATTGTTTTATTGGACTTGGTTGAAATGCTTTACTTACACAGATTGTAAGCTTCCATTTAACGGTAATTTGGGGGACGATATTTTCTAGGACATATTGCTAATTGATATTTTCCATGATTCTGAAACTAGTGGCAAACTTGGAGATGATAATTTGTGATGATCTCACGACCATTAAAATAAATAATCTCTAAAAAAAATCGTTCGTAGTTTCATAAGTTTATTTTTCATCATACTTAGTCCCGGTTGCGTGATCAATAGTTAATTAAACTATGAGTTAAATATCGTTACCAGTAGTTGAATATTAACGGTCGTAAGTGATTTATTCATTTAAATAAAGTTTTGTTTTTGAATTATTATGTAACTATGGATAAATATATCAACCCAAATTCTTAATTAAGATTTCTTGTATTGAGGACCAAAAAGTTTCTATCTATCTACTTACAAATATAACCTAAAATACAAGCCCCGTACAATCAAAATAGCCACAAATCATCACGAACTATCTCTATTCTACATTGTGTGAAGTTGACAAACTCAATGCGGCAACACAAAGCCACTGCTCGAATAAAAGCTTCTTATAAATGGGGGTCATTAATATCTGCTAACTTTATGCAGATATGGTTATCATGGGGTTCTCGTGATATTTGGTAGTACGATATGCAAATGTTTTCTGGTTGATTGTTTTATATATGAATTTTGATACTTGCTGATGGCACAAATGAAAAAGACTCATGTACTGTGTAAAAAGAAAAAAATAAAGGTAACAGGTAGGTATAAAGTAGTATAATATTTATAAAAACTAGACATAGACTTCTGATGGTAAATTATGATACGGCCGAAGATGAATCAAAATGTTTGTGTTTTGAATTATTACAGTCGGCCGCAAATATCATAATTCCTAGAATATAAATCAGGTTCAACTTAAAAATATAAAACGTACAACACCCGATAAATCTTTCAGGCACATCCTACATCACAAAATGTATTTTAATATGGGTCCTTCGTCAAAAAATGCCCATCTTAATATCAGTAAACTCACTTATTTTTCCTTATTCACCGCAATTAATCCATACTAGATTAACAGAAGGCCACTCGGACAAATTGTGTATTAATATTTTATGTTCCCGTTCGCGCCTGCTAAGGCCGCCGCTCGTAAAGCTGTCATCGGGCAAGACAAACTGCGCGGACTTCTTACGCCTGATTTAGGAGAGATTAGGGGATTTGAGGGACTGTTGCGAGGATATCGCAGGTTTGTGTTAGTCTGGTCTTGAGAACAATTTGATGGCGATTTTCATACTAAATGTACAACATACCACACTAAATATACCTATTTGTTAATCTTGATATGGATTGGTAATGCACGCACAGGTATGCTTTGAAGAGTGATATGTAATTGAGTAAGTGAAAAACAAGAATGAGCAACAGACGATGACGAAAATGATGGTGTCCTCCCAGACGCTGCAAGAACTTGACCATCGCCGCAGAGTGGCATTGCGGTCTCCTACAAACTGCACTTCGGTCAAGTGATCTGCAACATCTAGTCCCGCCAGCTCCTTTCCATCACAGTGGGCCAGGTAGGCTAGCGTTCCATTCTATGTCGACAACCAACCTGCTAGAACAAAGCGCTTTGCTGTCTAATGCGTGCAGCTAGGGAATGAAACTCGCTGTCTGCTGAAGTTTTCCCCCCGGAATATGACCTAAGCCTTTTTAAGGCAAGAGTGTATAGGTTGCTACCGGCAGGCGCAACACCCTAGACCTCATTCTCACCTGACATCAAGTGCGATCGAGGTCAAATATCTGCTTAGCCTAAAAAACACGTATCTGTTGACGGCTAAACCCCCTTAGATAGAGTTAAAAGCCCAAGGCTCTTTTGAACGCCACACTTGCAAAGCCAAACGCGTGAATGAAACGAGTTTTAGGACTCTACTGCGTAACGATAGCTCGGTGTTGGTTTGCTGAATATTTGTCTTAAAACTGGGAAATACATATAAATATTAGATAGAAGTTGTACGGTATTTAATTTTCATTTTATAGAAACGAAATTAAACAGCAGCACTAAACAGAAACCTATTAGGTAGGTATTTATTTAATATAACATTAGCTGGTTGTAAATAATTATAATTATAATTTGCGCGTTTAAGCCGACAGCAGAGTAGTTCGATTAGAAAGAGAATTGGCCCAGTTAGCCAGAAGTTGAGGGTTCGAGTCTTGCCCGTGCGCACATTTTGGTTTCTTATTAATTCTTATAAGATAAGTTTACTCAATATCTCAAACACTTTGTAGCCCAAAACCAGCGGGTAACGTCAGCACAAAGCCTATTTCCCACTAACCTCATGTTTTGCTTTAGCAAATGTATCGGAACGCTTTGATCGTAATATCCGGACATGAGTCAACAGCCTCAGTCACTTCGGTAATACAGCCTTTGAGTTTGAAGGTTCACTGTTTGCTAGATTTACCCGTTAATAATCTCACCTTCGAATTCAGTGTTTGCCTTCAAAGGTGGAGTTTCAGGATGTATGCGCCGCATAGTTTGATTAATAGTACGAGTATAGTTTGGTAGTTGGGTGTGATTGGTATTGGTGTAATACCTCTATAATGTTTAGTACAATGATCTGCATCCGATGCGTTTTCGAATTTAATCCAGTTTTATCATTCTAGCAGTTGTATTGGACATTATAAACTGGTTCTCAAAACCTAAGTAACTGAAAAAAATAATACGCATTTTATGGGTTTACATACATGTAGAAAGATGGTATTAGGTGTTTATACAGGAAATTGATTTTGAAATCCGATTCACAAACCTATTCAAGGTACTGTGTCACAGTTAAAATTCAAATTCATTTATTGCCATAGCCTAATACTGACCCTGTTTGGTATTGCAACATTTATGAGTAAACAAAATAAGCTTAATAACGTAACTTACGTTAGTTTTATAAACAGTAAAGTAGTAGCTGCGTTTTGTACGTATCTCACATCCAGACAATTCGTGACAATTTAATATATCTCCATTCTGACCATGCCTTCAATATCGTCTATACGGAGCTTATATCCGAAATCAGAGAAGCATAATCGTGTAATTCGCCATATATTGGAGCTGCAGTTATGACGCCAGCCTGATGCAAATGCGTTCGGTACTAAATATCCGAATCGTAATGGGGACACTGGCTATAGTGTTGACCAGTGGACGACATAGTATTTCATCGATAAAATACTTTTATACCAAATTGGCGTGTATTTTCATAGAAAATACAATTTCTAATAAGACAAAATGTCTGATCTAGTTAACCTAGTTCGTTCGATTTGTTCAAACCTGCGAAGGAGTCGATATTGGTGATTTTAGTATCTCCTTTTGATCTTATTAGCTGCTTTAGTACTTATTACTCGACGATGATTTGTCTTTCTTTTTCTAGACCCACCACGCCGGTTTAAAACTGGGGTACGCAACAAGTTGAAATGCTTTTTTATAGAAACTTTCTAACTGAAAAATTATAAGTACAATAAACAGAACTAACGTAGTACACCTATCTAACCTGGAAGTTTTTCTCCTGGAATTAATGAGGTTTCTTATTTGTCAATACTTATTTTCAAACAGTTCCTATTTAAATATTTCTGAAATAGTACAAAGTACAGTGTCATACATTTTACTTCAAACAGTATTGACAAAAAGCGCATCACTATTTAACGATAATACGGCTGCCTATACACCTCTCGCCTATCAGATGTCACCATCTCATATACGGAAACCGCATTCTGTTCCTATCCGAGTATTGCGGATCATTCCCCTTACATCTGGTTTGCACCGGTTCCAATCCAGATTGCCCAGAGCTCTTCGTGCGGTGTGGGTTTTAGTTTATGTGTGAAGTAATAGAGGTCTGGTTATGTTGGTTACGTCAATTTGGCCTGGGGCAAAATGGACAATGGTCACTGGATTTCAGGACGGCTAAAGGCCTCGTAAAGGCCGTCTTTGTTTTGCTGAGGCAGGCTAAGCAGCTTTGTTAGGACCTATCAAATGGATTATGAGACACTCGAAAAGCTTTTGTGTGTATTCAAATTGTGACGTCATGCAGTGTGAGCGCTTTGGTCCAAATTTTAATTAAATAGCGGCTATTACCTGAGAGTTGAGGTTATTGAATATGTCGGCGAATTTGATGAAAGATACGGAATTTGGGAAATATCAAATGGGATATTTAAGATGGTTCTGTACCTAGCTGATGCAACAAAAGCACAAAATTGACATAATCCAGCACAACCTGTGCCAATTGACAAATGTATTGATTACTAAAATATATAACTGTTACCTTAATACGCAATGTTAATTCGAAAAGGGTTACAGAAGTATCTATTCCTTCAAATATGTTCTAAAGGCAGAGGTAGGGCTATTTTTTTATATTTTGACGACCTCCGTGGTGTAGTGGCTAAGATGTGCGTGCCCTCCGAGAGCCCGCTGTGGAAAACGCAGGTTTCGTTTACATAAAGATTTAGCAGAGCCTCTAAAACAATTATAGCCAGAATGATAAAATTATAGCTGTTGTAAGTTGTCCGCTATAACTCGCCGAATGTGGGCCCTCAGATGAACTGTGCCAAACACCAAATTACTGAAACGGACCAAATAAGATGATTTTAAAGAGTGGTCATATTTAGCAGGCAAATTATAGGGCTACATACGAAAGTGAGAGCTCTGCCTAGTTATTGCAAATAAAGATAATCCAATAAGATGATGAGCCCTCAGTTCTTAAGTGCAAAAATTTTACTTTGATGCTACAAATTTTAACTTACAACTAAATGTCTTTGGTAAGGTTTTAAATTTTAGCAGAAGTAGCCACAATGCTAACCTGAGAGTACTGGGTTTATACATTCAATTAGTATAGAATAAAAGCTCTAGCAAAGTGAGCCCTCAGACCACACGCTAAAAACCAACTCCATAAGAAATCTCTCTCCCAAGTCATTGTTTGATGAAAATAGTTTACAGCATTTTTTATACAAAATTTATAGTTTCAAATTGTATTAAAATATTATTGCTATATAAAGTATTTAAATAAATATCTAGCTTTTTAAATTTTCCATACTGATTTTGTCTATGTTAACCACTCTATCAATTTTTTTAGGAAACTCGAAACAAAAGTATATGCTGTAGGATAGCTTAAGAGGTATTTTGAGAAAAATATATCGACACTGGAAATTTCAAATGTCGTAAGGGACATTTTGTCGTAAGTACACTAAACACAGCATAGGAATCAGAAAAAAAATCTCTAGCGATCTGTATAGCAGACTTTGTGGTATCTTTTCAAATAAAGAAGTTATGAGGTGAATTTACTTTGTCGTAACTAAACGAAGTGTAAAATTTTTTGTAGTATGGGTCAAATTTTACACTTAAAGGTATCGTTTGCTTCAACGCAACGTCGTATATCTCTCAACTCTGTAATCATTATGTTGTAAGGGACTATTTTGGTGGTTTATGCTACCTATATGTCCCAGGTTTGTTATTGGGAATTGTGATTATTTCTTGTTTGAAAACCAATCGGTACATAAACTTAGTCTTTGCAGTATAGATACTCGTTTACAAAGTACATTTAAAAGTCTGAATACTCGTTATTGGGTATAAACATTGTTCTTAGCTTGTAAGAAGATGATACTCATTTTGAAAGTTCCTTTTAGATTATTGTAATTTACAATTGTTATTTAGTTGGAACTGTATTGCTATTGTTATTGGAATTTCCGATGTACGCATCGGAAGAGAGAGATTGCTTGACACGGTCGACCCCAGGTAACAAAACTTGTCGACTACCTCCAAGGTTGCACCTTCCAGCAAGATGGACGGCTGGTAGGTATAACCCTGCGCTAGGATTACGGTCTTCTCTGCATTTATGGAGATGGAGAACAGGGCACAAGCGTGGTGAAATTTGTCCAGTAGGACCTGGAGCTCTTGGGGAGTTCTTGCAACAAAGGCTGCATCGTCGGCAAACAGCAAGCTGTCAACAAATAGGTCCTCGCGATTACGGCGAGACTTAAGGAGGGCGACATTAAACAGCTTCCCATCCGCTCGAGTGTGTAGATGGACACCTTGTTGCGCGTCACCGAAGGCAACTTTGAGCAGAAGCGAAAAGAATATGCCGAACAAAGTTGGTGCCAGGCGCAGCCTTGGCGAACTCCTCTACGCATATCAAAAGCGTCGGACGTTTGACCATTGTAGACAACGGTGCCTTTCATGTCTTCGTGAAAGCATTTCACCAACTTCAGCAGCTTTGGGGGACATCCTATTTTCTCAAGTGCAACATAGAGACCCTCTCTGTGTTGACCGTGTCGAAGGCCTTATTCAGGTCAACAAATGCGATCTTCAAAGGAGTATTCTGCTCACGGCACTTCTCTTGAAGTTGCCGGATGGTAAATATCATATCCGTAGTGGAACGCTGGGAACGGAAGCCACATTGTGCCTCAGGATACACGCGTTCGGAAAGACTTTGCAGTTTAGTCAATATGACCCTTGCAAAAAGCTTACCGACAATGCTAAGAAGGGAAATACCACGGTAAGAGTTACAATCGCCGCGGTCACCTTTCCCTTTGTAAATAGTCACAATATTTGCATCGCGCATATCCTGTGGGAATAGCTCCCTCTCCCAGCATTTCCCCAGGAAGTTATGCAATACTGGTAATATGCACTTGAGTTTTAGGAGTTCAGTGAGTACACCATCGACCCCTGGACTCTTACCACATTTGAGCTGTAATACGGCCGCACGTAGATCCCACACGGTGGGTAAATCATCGAGCTCAGTCATAATAGGTAGGTTCGGAAGAGATGGGCGTCCTTAGCATTGACCTAAATAACAAGCTAACAAAAAGGAAATTGATAGTTTTATCTATAACTATGGAAATAAACAATTCTCAATACATAGATAAATAAGTTCCTAATATTTTCATACATTTTTAACGCTACTTACTTCAGTGTCCTAGAAAAAAATATGACATTACAACAGAAAAAATCGAAAAATTTAATGTTGTGTGATAGTTACGACAGTCGGGTTGAATTTTAGTCTATGGCGTAAGAGATTTTCATAAAAATAGTCAGATTTTTTTGTATGCGTAAGGGACAGATTCTTCTGAAAATTATTGTGTAAGGGACACTATTTCCTAAACTATTGAGATATTATATATAATAATATCTCAATGATGTAGGAAAAGCTTTTTGAAAGTTATGTGTAAAAGAATCATCTAATTCGGATGAATATTTACTAAGTTACGATTTTTTTTAAATTTGGATTTTGTTTATCGGCTCTCCTGAAAAGTAGGACTTTGTCCCTTACGACATTTGAAATTTCCAGTGTCGATATGATAAAAAATACTTAAACAATGATGAGGATTTAATAAAACACAATTTACGGATAATTTCGCGATAATTTATTTGATTTTTCATCCCGACGTTTCGAACGCTGTAAATTATCCGTAAATTGTGTTTTATTAAATGTGTAATATTCGCGTAAACTTCAGAAATAAGAATGATGAGGATATTTTATTACTCCTGGAAGTCTCAAGCAATTTTTTTTACATTTTGCGTAGACAATTGACACAAATCAATATTCTGATTTTCTACTGCATCGATTCTACTGCATCCTTTTAACTTACGTAGCTAAATCTTTTAAAAAAATTTAGAGATTGAATCAATTTCATTTATCAATTTTTCTCAATCAATAAATACACGAAAATACCAATTTTGTTTTGGACAAAAAAATAAATTTGCATTTATTGAGCGCCACCGTGGTTTACCGAGACTTCCGCGCCTGAGCAACGTTTGACAAATACAAAATTACAACATAGTAGGTAACAATGGATTTCTTCATTTATTTGTTAATGATAGTGGATAAATAATAAATCTGGTTAAACACCAGAGTTGTTCTTTAATTATTATTATGTATGGGTATGGGTTCTTTAATTATTATAACGTTTTTTTTTCAGTTTGAGTTTCTTACAAATACACACTCTAAAGAAGTTAATTCGACCTAAAATAATCGCTGAGACGTTGTCATTTTGAAAATTTTTGTGATAACCCAGTAAAATTGAATCGACGTTTTTCGTACGAAGTAATGGTTACTTCTCGGTACTAATCGGCAGAAAGAAAACGGAAGAATGTGTCATGTCAAGAAATGTCTCAGCGATCATCATAAAAAATGTACTTATAGATCAAACGCGCATCGGCAAAATTTAATTCTTTGAACAGTGATCTTGCATTGCACGTGAAAACCGTGAATCTCAACGTTTACATTTCCAAGGTTGAATATTGAGAACAATCTTACCAAAAATAACCATAAATAATTGCAGTCGCTTTATTTTATTTATTTTTTATTAAATTTAAAGACTTTATTGCACAAATCATGGTGTACAAAGGTGGACTTAATGCTAAAAGCATTCTCTGCCAGTCAAACCTTTAAGTCATGCAGAGAGATGGTAGCTGTTGGTAGCAACTTTTATCTATGGGCTTGGTCTATTTTTATCACAATGTGGCTCAATTATTTTCGACCCCGTATGAAAAAGCAATTTTCCATACATGAAAAGTCAACTTTCCTAATAGGAGTGATAAAAAAATAATTAACGAATAATGTAATTATTCAAATGTAACAGATTAGATTAATACGAATAAATAAAATGTGTACTTATTTATTTTTTCCATTACTTTCCACTAATCTTCTGATTTGTGGTTACCCTAATACGAACATTTTGTTCACATATAAATGAATTAGTTTTTTTTCAAGAAAGGAAATATTTACACGCCATACAGATACATAAGTTTGTACTATGAAATGACTACGTTTTTTTACTAATAAGTGTAAATTAATACCCCTTCCACCTTGACTCTAAATATGATAACTTTCTTCTAAAACGTGTGGTCTGAGGGCTCACTTTGCTAGAGCTTTTATTCCATACTAGTTGAATATATAAACCCAGTACTCTCAGGTTAGCATTGTGGCTACTTCTGCTAAAATTAAAACCTTACCAAAGACATTAAGTTGTAAGTTAAAATTTGTAGCATCAAAGTAAAAATTTTGCACTTAAGAACTGAGGGCTCATCATCTTATTGGATTTTCTTTATTTGCAATAACTAGGCAGAGCTCTCACTTTCGTATGTTGCCCTATAATTTGCCTGCTAAATATGACCACTCTTTAAAATCATCTTATTTGGTCCGTTTCAGTAATTTGGTGTTTGGCACAGTTCATCTGAGGGCCCACATTCGGCGAGTTATAGCGGACAACTTACAACAGCTATAATTTTATCATTCTGGCTATAATTGTTTTAGAGGCTCTGCTAAATTTTTATGTAAACGAAACCTGCGTTTTCCACAGCGGGCTCTCGGAGGGCACGCAGATGTGGCTAAGCACGCTGGGATTCAAGGCGTCGCCGCTCAGAGGTCCTGGGTTCGATTCCCGGTCGGGTTAATGTAGAAATAAAAAAAAAACTATATTGTCCTGGGTCTGGGTGTTGTGGTACCACTGTTGTGTCTGATTTCCATAACACAAGTGCATTAGCTACTTACTTTGGGATCAGAGCAATGTATGTGATTGGTGTCCAATATTATTTATTATTTTGTCACCACTTTTTACTCCTAAAAATACCTGACTTTAAAAGTCCTCGTCCCGTATCATTTCAATAATTACATTTTTAGGAAACCCTCTCAACCTCATCAAATTAAGACATTAATTCTCAAAGCTCCTTATGCAATATTCATACTCCGACCAAGATTTGTTTCTACAGGGTACAATTAACAGCAATGGACTTTCTAGTTTAGAGGTACATTTGCATGGAAAGGCCGTTAGGGGGCGTTATTGAAATTTTATGAGAGTTTGATTATGTTCAGTAGACCGCTATTAGAGCACTGGACAAGGGATTTGTGGAGGTAAGTTAGTGTGGAAGCGGCTTCTCTAGTGTCTTTATACTAGCTACTACTAATAATAATAATAATAGTCCCCCTAGCCGATTTCGACTACGGTGGCCAGTCACAACCACTAACCAACTGCGCGGGACATATTATAGTGCACAAGTGTGTGCGCAAACACAGGTGCACTCTCTATTCCTTTCACTCTCATAGCCCAATGGGACAGCAATCTGACACGACCAGAGAGAGATCAGGCGCAGGACCAACGGCTTAACGTGCTTTCCGAGGCACGGGGGTGAAACACCGCTAACTTCCAAACTCCGGGCTTTCCCTGAGAATTTCTGAACAGATAAACCCAGGTACATATTTTTGGCCCGACCCGGGAATCGAAGCCGGGACCTCTGGCGCAGCCGTCGCTTTAAAATGCGACCCTCTAACCGCTGCGCCACCGATGCTGTACTAGTACTAGTTCCATGACATGATAATCCACCAAACCAACTTGCGACGTCTGGAAATGAAATACTCTGGCTTTAGCATAAAACATAAAAATATAGTATTTGATTAAAACATACTTAATTATGTCTATAGCTGTAAAGAACCTTATTTCTCTGCAATATTTTTAGTAATACAGTTGCTAACTACATATTTTTTTCACTATTTACACTCATTTCTACTGGTTTGTTACAGCTGTATAATGTTTGTTTTATATTTAGATTAATAAAAAAAATATCTCATCCTCTATTGCATTTCAAATTGATATAATTAAGAGAATGGTGACTTATTGAAGAAAATAAAGAACAAATATCCTCCTCCACACTAACCTATCCCACCTTGATCGCGGCAGCATCGATGAGTTATGTAATGGAAACCTGGTAATTGCGCCCAAAGTGCTAACATGCATAATGTATACGACTTATGTAGCTGAAACCATGTAGCTTCCGTGTCATACGCTCCGATGAATCGCATGCGTATTTGTTTTGGAGCTGTCATTAGTTGTGTAATGTGTTAATGTATAAATAAGGGCCTAGTTCAATTACAGTTCTTCGAGCAGTGTAAAAGGACATTGCTTTTGATAATCAACATCTAAAGTGAATGTTACAAGAGCTACTTGTGTTTTGTTATAACTAGCTGAGCAGCGTACTAAAATTTCAAATGATTCAAATCTTATTTGACTTTTTCTACCCACCCAGTGAAATTCAAATTAGATACGTATTATTAAAATCAACAATTACTGTGATTGAAAATAGCATATAAAATTATGCGGTACTTTTACTATAAAGAGTTTGTCATACGATATTTTAAAAGCATAACTTTTTTAGTAGAACCCAAATTGATGATCCCAATTTACAAAAAAAATGAGCACCCAATTATTTTTATAACCCACTAATTACGTGATCAAAAAACGAAATGTTTTCCCGCAGTTCAAACGTGTTCTATTTCATTTTAATTGGTGGATTAACTTGACGGTTTACCAAGTCTAAACAGGGTAGGACTGACGGCTGAAGACTTGAAAGCTTCAAGATAAGGCGATCGTAATTGGTCTCGTTTTTTATCATTTTTATCTGATTCTTTTCCAGCTTCAACAATCTGACCAAGCGCTTCAGCAGCTTCATAGGAAAGTCCATCTTTATCAACAGGACATACAGTTAGATTTTGCTTGAGTTTATCTTCAGCATTTCCAGGACATTTGTGGGCATCTATCAGGATGGACAAGCGTTTTGTAGAATCGTGAATTGGACGGTGGTCGTTTTAAATCTGAACGATTTACGCGAAAATAATAGCTCGGAAGCAATCGGGGTGAGACGAATGGAACTTTTTATCGTCACAGTCGGGAATATCCTAACAGATTGCTTGACGTTTTGTTATATTGATTCGGTGATAAAATTTTGTTTTATTTGAAGTGCTTGAGAGTTAAACATTTGTTCTATAAAATAATATCGATAACTCCATAACATAACAGTATAGTTGGCTCATTCAAAAATATACAAAAAAGCTTACGATAATAATAATTACCAAGACTACATGTCTATGAAATCATTTAAAAAAACCATGGCTGGTATCTAAATATCATTTTAAGTGGTGCTTTATAGCGGCATGCAGAACAATATTTTATAGAATATAGCGTATCAGGAGTGATTTAAAGCAGGGTTTTCATCGCGGCATCGTTCTAAAATAAGCGAACATTTTCACAGCATACAATCACATTAGAGCCAACAAAACACAAAAGATGACCTCAGTAATGGATGGTGTGCGCCAACACGACACACGCTTGACCGACAATTTATCAGGCGAAATTTGCATACATCTGGTAAGATTAATGGTGCATGTTCCATTGTGGAGTCTCGGGTTCAGTACTCCTGAGCTAATGGATAAACTCTGGACTGGTATATTTTGTGTGATTTTGGGAATCGATCAATCATTGCGGTGTTTTTTTTTTGTTTTTGTGATATATGTTTTTTATAACAGTGACTTTCTACAGGAATGTAAAATATCTATCTTTGGATACATACATATATTAACGGCTTCCAATTTCAGTTTACGTAGTTTAATAAAATTATTGTACCTACTCGTATGTAGCCTACAAACGTTATCTAGATCTGAGCTAATTTATGGGCTACATATAAAGCATTTATACCAGTTTCTAATATGTTTTTAGCATAGTTTCAATAATGTTAACTTATAATTTGTGTCCATTCAATCATGATCACATACTTCGAACACTTTTAATCATTAACAGTTGAGGCCAACAATGCCCAATACAAATCAAACACAAAACATTACACTCGACTCCAAAAAATATCACAATAACTTTCCGAAAATGCCCACCCTTGCTATATCCCCCCTCACCCCGGGTCACTGTCCTGTATCCGACTAATATTGCTGTTAGATAATCCAATTAGACGACTGACTGTACCAGAGACTGAATGGAAGCATTCCTTTGATCTGTCTTGGAATGGACTTGATTGGTCATTGTCATGTGGCCAGTGGGTGAGTGCATTAGATTATTGACTGCCAATAACTTTGGTGTAAGCTTATTAATTAAGGTTATGTCGAGAATGGATTTAATTAAGTTTCTATCGTTGTGGTCAGTATTGTTGTAGAAATAGATAATTAATTCCTATACTTTAGACGAGCAATTCGTGATTCGGATTCTGGGTCTTGTCGTGGATTGTCATGAAACTTTGTACATATTCTTTGTAGGTTTCTGAGGATAAATATTCAGAAAATGTTGTTCAACGTATTTATAAGCACTGAAATAGGGCATAGGGCTGAATGTCATGAGAATACAAAGGTAAATTTAACCACTAATGATAATATCAAGATAACTCAGTGGTTAAGATATGCAGTCTCAAAACTTGGACACGGAGGTTCGAACCCAAGTAAAACTGTTTATTATTATTTTTATCAGTGTTTTTAACAAAGTACAGGGTGAAGCTCGGTCACCCAGATATTGATGAAACTAGATAAAAAACTGTTCAGTCGTGGACAATAACTATTGATGAGGTCGGTCTATAGTGCATAGTAAAAATCTTACAATGTTCAGGGAAAAAGTTGTTAGAGATTTTAAATTAAAATTTTCACACAGTAAATCAAAGTTTAAAGAATGTGTTGTGAGCTCTCAATTCACACGCCCCAAGCATTAGCAAATAATTACTTGTAATACATTTAAATATGACAAACGTTCTGAATCCTCTCAACTGTGAAGACGCGTGCGACAATTTAAACTAAATAACAGTTCTAATGCTATGCAACTTTCAACCATAAACAACGGTGACATAAAATTCATAATTGCAGTTTCGGTTGATTTGGACACAAATGTAAAAAACGATTCTACTGCTTTACAATTTTAAACCCTAGACAATGAAGATATAGATGCTAAAACTACAAATTTGGATGAATGTAAAATCAAAATCGATATGTAAACTCCAGGGCGTGCTATAGAGGAGTCAACAACAATGTTTAGCAATGTATAATGGTTACCATAACAGGCAATTGATCACGCATCGGATCACAAACTATAGTTTAGTGTGATCGTAAATCTGCGGAACATGGGAAATCTAGTCTCAAGGGTGTTTAAAGTGTAATTTGATTGAGATTTAAGCGTGGGATTGTGCAATGATGTGTTGATTGTGAGCGTATGTTTTTGTTTGGGAAACGGATTTTGTTAAATAACTTGGAATTAAAGATAAAAATGAAAAAAAAAATAAGTTGACTTGAATAATCTAGAACGTCTAAAGACACTATCTAAATTAGAATAATATCAATGAATAAGATCAATAAATACCTTTCTCTATTCTCATTCATTGAGAAGCTATGCTCTAGTAGGTAGAGTTTTTACCTTATCTCTATTCCGACCCACCTCTTTGACCTCTTGGTACGAATTCATATTCAACTTTTCCATTATTGGGTTTTATGCATACCGTTCTTTTATATTTATGAAATAATTATCTTGCAAACAACTTTATTAAACAAAAACAAAAGACGGCTTCAGAATTGCAGCTGCATTTAGCAAACTCAGTGCGACATTTTAATCTTTTCCAAATACGAACTTGAAGCGTGGAATCCCGTAAAATGTAATTTTAATAGTGACACCAATTCCCCGCATTCACAAATACAAAACACAGATGTTTGGTAACTAGATCAGTTACAATACCATTGAAATAATTCAGTTCGATTTTAAAGAAAGAAATATAAAATTATCTAATTAATTACTTTTAGGGTTTCCGAGTTAGTATAAGATAAGCCTATGTATTGTAAACATGAGAATGTAGCGCATAAATATACCTACTTGAAGATAAAGAGCCCATTTTTCAAAAGCGTAATCGTTCTAGGCATTAAACCGCTTAAAATATTGCTACTTCAAAAAGTGATCTCATCCAAATCTTAGAAAGTGGTTTTGACATTTCGTTAACAACTTCTTCCACCAAAGATTCTGAATCCGATTTTACAGAGAAGATATTCGCTCGTAGTCTTTTCCAGAACCTCTAAATACATCGTCTTGTCAGCTCGGCTCAAGCAGCTTAGCCGACTGCAAGGAGAAGCGTCCTGCTAATTGCGATTCGCTATTTGCATTCGCGATAACTCCGATCGGTAGGGGTTGCTGTGCTTTGGTTTGTAATTTAACCAATTGGTATGTCTCTATCTGTAACTAAGTACCAACTTTAACTTGGAAAGAGATAGAGACTTTAATTTTTTTTATACTTTACATTTTACGTAAAATGCCTGGTACCATTGATGTGTAATTAATATAAAATGTTGACCAGACACTATTACATAATTATAAGAATATATTGCACTTATAAGCTACACAGAAAATACATGAAGTCACAATGTAAACAATGGTGGGCTTATCCCTAAAAGAGATCTTCCAGACAACCCAAAAAGGTTGGAAATGTAAATAGTAGAAATCACTGACATAAAGGGTTTAGTTTAAACCTTGAATGATATAATTCAAGGTTTAAACCTATCAAATTTGATAGTGAGGTGTAACATGTGCTCACATAAAAACATTATTAAAACGATAATCTCCCAAAAACATTTCCAATTTCACTCAACATTGTTGCCAAATTAATCAGGACTCAACCCTCAAATAGCGATAAAACACGTTCTATTTGCACTAGCATTCGCGTCCAGGGGTCAGTTGGTCCAGCATCCATCAATGTCCAAGTTAATTCCCGCAAGTCGGACTTGCGATGTGTTTTTGCTTGGACTTTCGGACCAATCGTTAGTGATAGGGTTAACGCTATTACGGATTAGGATGAGTGTGTTGTTTTAATTTGATTAAAGTTTGGTGCTGAGTAATAATGAAGTAAGTGATTTGTGATCGATTTTAAATCATCATCATCATTATATTACATTATCATTATTTAAATAACAGACTGTTTTATTTTAAAGTAAGCATTTCAATCTGTTGTTTGTAATAATTTTGGTAAGTAAAGTGAACATTCGAGGTATGCCTTAACACATATTAATGATTGACCTAGAAAACAATATCAAAGTAGAGCTAGTAAGTGGATTGTGTTAATTCATGGCTTGAGAGTAAACTTCATCGAAAACTAAATTAGTAGTATACAAGGTAAAAAAAAGAAAGGTATTTTCAAATCGCCAAAATAATCAAATCAAGCATGACAGTCCGATTGATCAAACAGAATAGCAAATTATCATTCACCAAGATGTATCTGTTTTATCAGATAGGAAATTCAACTGAATGTGATGGATCGCGCGCACGCGACTAAACGCATCACTTCCGATTATGCAACCGAATTTAAGATGAAAGAAAAATGATTTTCTTTAGTTTGTGGATCAAAAATGAACTCACAGTTTGTTGGGTTAGGGTTGATTGGATAAAGTTGAGTTTTTTTCAAAATATATATTATTAAATTAAGATAACCTAGTTCTTCATTGGAATTAAATCAAATAATCAATTTACGATGTGTCCAAACAAAATGGGTTACTGCAGTGAAATTTATTCTTGCTTAACAAATCATTTGTACATTAAACCTTACAAGAAACACGGCAAAGTTAATTTGATTTGTCTTCATAGAAATATGTTAGCCACATTCAAACGTTGGCAATTTTATCTATTCAGTTTGAATATGGTCTTAGAGTGTCGTTTATAGATTTTTTGTACTTTAAGTTCTTGAGTAACATAGCTAGAGACCTGGCAACACAACAAATAATACCAACTTATCAAACACCGCCGAATAATTTGGCACGAACGCAAAGCTACCCAATAAATCCATCAACAATGAAGACCACTTTGCTATACACATAAACCTTCCCATAACCCTTTGCATCCCTGTCCAAACTTCGCCCATTCCTTCAAACGAAGCTTACTATCGTCTAATCATAATACACCTCTATCCATGTCAAACGTTTAAAACGTCTTAAGGCGATGTGTATGTAAATGCAGGATCACCCCCCGGTAAGGGGGTGCTTTATTGTTATGGCAAGATGCCCTAAAATGTGTACCAATAAGCATACAAGACGATTGAGACACACTGCTTGGAACGATGACACGCAACGCACCTCTCAAAAATAATAATTTAATTAAATCATGAATTCTAAATTGATATTATTGGAATAGCTATACATTAGATTTAGATGACCAGTTTTGAAAGACGATGTCTATTATTGGACCCGCGTGGTCTCCGTCACGCATGTCTGAGCTAATGTGTTGGCTAGAATCCAAATACGTGTAACGTAAATCAGAGCACCAATTGGACATGATAGCTGTTACTGTAAGAGGTGCCGATATTATGAGGATGAAAAAAACTTAATATTTACTATTCCTATGTGCTGAGCACGAACATTTGTACTTAAGTCGTGAATGTTTATATGTATTTAAGTAACTATTAATGGGAAATGCCCCCGTCATAATCGTTATGGTATTCGTAGCACTGGGAAAAAATCCGTAGTTCAAAACCAAGACAATTGGTGTGTTGTTTGGCGCATATTTATTTATTTGTTTATAAGTGATATGACAATTGTAGATAAAGAGAAATGTGCAAGAGTGTCAAGAAGTGAAAGTGACGATACATGCCATAAATAACGCAAATGCACTCTAGTCAACATGCCATTTTCGAAAAGATCTAACACAGATCATTCTTTAGTTTGTTCGCCAAACATAAGTCCCGTATTTCCTCAGCCTACCGAACCGTGTCTGAGTGCTAAGATCTCAACGCTCAAAGCTCGCTAAATTCAAAACAGGTCGTTTTCCGATGAAGCCGATTTATTGAAGCGATTTTAGAGCAATCCACGATTTTATTGCCGCTCCGTATAGGCGCCCGATTGTATTATTATGCGAGATCTCCAATAGTGGAAGAAAGTGTGCAATTTTCAGACATTCCGTTACGTTGACGAGAAGTAAATGGAGTGCGAAGGAGGCAATTAAATTGTCTGCTCCATTTTGTTTTAAATAGTCGATTATTTTGTATCGAACTGACAGAAATCTAGGAAAACAATCTGAGGTAATAAAACATTTACAACAAAGCACTTGCACATACAAAAGAAAGTACAAATAATGGACTAAATTACCAGTTAACCAGCGGGTGAGGCACAAACGATTGAGGCGGCGTAAAAGACCTACATAAATACTAAAAAAATAAACCCACATAAACATACATGTTTCATCCATCCATCCAAAATCCATCACATAAGCTTACAGATATTATAGGGGAAACAGAGAGAGGACAAACTTAGACTTTCAAGCATCACGTGCTATTCTCACTGAGAAAAAGGTATCAAGTTTTTTATATTTGATCAAGCAAACAGTGGCCATTTATTTTCGGTACCTGCTTCATTACATACCTACTTTGAATTTAATACTTGAGGGTAAAGGTCTTCTACTTAAATTGAACATCATTGTGTTGTTTGCAACTTGCAAAATTCAAAGCCGGACTTTCCATTAAACAGTAGAGCATCGCAAAGAGCTTCCATTATCATTCCGACTCAAATAATACCATCTAGTTCTACACAGAAACTATCCAAAGTGCCCAATCAATTCCGGCTCACCGTGACAAATATCAAAACGTCGCAGACAAACTGCGCCATTAGTCAAATTAATTATTTACTGGGCTAGACATTTGTCCCTTTGACCATATCGTGGAGTTGACTTATTGTTAATCCGGGTAAGAGGCAAGTTGTCGATGCTTTTGAAAGGTAAGTTGGTAGGTAAAGTTGTCTTTTGAGGTAGCTGAGCGTCGTGTTTAAAGGAAGGTGAGGAATTTGTAATTTTGCTAAGTAATGAAGTGGTTTTAAACATAAGATGATGGTTTTACATTAAAGCGTGCCTCAGTTAGCGATTCAATAAAGATGATATTTGATCTTAAACTACTAATTTAAAATTTTTAAGAATTTGTAATAGACGCACAGTGGTATAATCGCTCAATATAATTGAGACTTATAATTTAATATTAGGTATTCTCATATTTGTATGCCTTTTATATGCGCCTATTTTCTAATCTATGCCCATAATATATGATCTTATTTGATTTATAAATGATAATATTTTCTGGATTGCATAATTAAAAACAAAGTTTGTTTTCCTTCCTATTTCAATTGAAACATCCATTTCAACAATAGCCTGGCTTCTAGAAATTTGATATTATTCTCATTTGCCTGTCTGCCAGAACAATAGCGGAATGCATTACGTCTTGCGCAGGCGGGCTTTAGCTAAATTGTGTTTCAAATTGTCAACCGACGTGTTTTGACGTTCGGCTAAACGGCTTACCGTGGTTACGAAGGTAAACTTAAGATGCTTGTACCATTGTTTTAACAATTATCATTAAAACGCTACAAAACGTTAAAAGTTTTGGTTTACAATAAAGATATTCACTTACCAATAACGCCTCTGGCTGCTTGTTACATAGATCTGGAACAATATAATAACGTGTTGTTAAAAATATTTTATTAGCAGCTAGCTACAAGAATTTAATATAATAGTAGCAAAAAGAAAAAAAAAACAATCTTATTTCAACCACAACAAACTTCACACTCAAAACTCCCATATCACCACTATCAAAACCGTACCTTTTATATTTTGGCAGCAATAACGCAAAAAATAAGGTCCCCTCATAATCCGCGTCCCACCGTTGGACTTTAAAAAGGAATCTATGATTGAATCAACACGCGATAAATCGGGCTGTGTTAAGGGTGCCCTTTTGTGTTCTTGCCCTTTCCGTAGAGATGCTAGAAGAGGCTTATATTTACAAACATTACACTTTCTCATTTCTTTTGTTTATTTATTTTTATAAGCTTTATTAAATATGCAAAATAATACTTTTGATGGTTTTAATGAAACGATATGTCAATCAGTGTTCCTAAGAAAATACAACCCGAAGACTTTCAAAGTCAAAGTGAACTTTGTGTCAAAGTGGCTTCTTCTCGGTGAGCTCGCTCCATCGTCGACTCTGTCTAAAGCCCAATCAGGTCTAGGTCAGGAGCAAACTTATTCCAAAAACAAAAAAAAACAATGACACAATTATAAACTAAAAATTACGACACTTTGAAAATGTATTAGTTCTAATTAATAACTGTAGTTATGTAATAACCGTAGGTATTATAGATCTTAAACCTTGTCCTAATTTTACTTCCAGACACATTTTGGTTTCTGTAGGAATTATATCGACTTTACGAGATGTTCACTTGCAGTATGATCACAGAACCTAAGCTAATTACTGTGGTATATTTTCGTTAAAACAGTTATTTTGCAACACAATTTTATAGCCTAATTCGCTGGCCATTGCACAAAAATCCTACGTACGAAATGCCTCTTCCAGCGTCTCTACATGCGCGAATTTCTATTGTGTTCCAAGCAATATTGAGTGTGAATGTTAGGGCAAGTAATTGTGAAGATGTCGGCGTCGGATTACCAAGGGAGGGATAAGTGATACATCAGTGTCGACTGAAGGTCTGCGGACCTTTGATACGTTATTGAGTCGCAAGATTATGGCCAACAAAATTTTGAAGATTATACGACACTGTGAAATTGTGACGCTAGATACAAACCAACACAAATACTATAGTAAGTGTGTATTTATCTGAGTCGTGTCAGTGTCATATCTATCTTGCTTGCACTTGCCGGATGAAGCGACGCGCTCCATATTTATATCTCCATTGACATTTTAACCTCACGACTCAGTTACCGACGGGCCGACTTTAACTATATTCATAGAGTCAAAGTCAAAACTAACCATGATCGCACAAACGCTACTTTTGCCAAGCTTCTTTTAATTTATAAATACATACGCGGATTGTAGAGACAAACAGATACTAGGAAGTTGGTCAATGTAGAGTAAATATTATCAAAAAACCACTGAAATAAATTTCTCATCAATATTTTATTTAAAAAAATTGTAACATAATTTTGGACTACTTACTTTTTAATGAAGCATTAATTTGCTCTCATAATCAGCAGGTACAATGCATTAATTAAGAGATTTCAACTTTAATCACGAAACCGAATACAGTTCGCAAAAGAAACAAAGCATTTATACCCAGAATCCCTTTGTTTATTGAAGAGGAAATAATTAGAGATCCTCGAGCATGAAAAAACAATAATAATTCATCAGGTAAAGGAAAAGATAATTTCGAAATTTCCACAGTGGGACGGAACGGAACTAAAGGGAGAAGGACAAATTAGCAATTATTTTATTAAAAATTCAGAGGTAGCTTTTTGAGAGCGGGCGTCGTGTTTCGCTTTTGTTTTTACAATCTGCGCCCTATTTTGTTTACGGTTGTATTTTTGGAAACGAGGTTACGTTAAGAGCGCATTCTTTGTGTCTCATTTAGGATTCAATGCTTTTCATATTTTTATACGTTTAAAATACCTGGATTTTCATCGAATGTTTTTTTTTTGGTTGCTTTAATATGAATTGATACTACTATTGATAATATGTGTAATGATGCTTTGATTTTAAAACTTACATAGCTATCGCTTAAACTCCAATCCATCCATCACCCTATTGGCACGAAACCAAAAATTCACCCCAAAAATACAATTTCTAGAATTTGTAACAGATTTGTGTAATCCATCGCCCATCCCACTGTGCAGTTATAAATATTCAATTGGATGGCCTGTCCGAGTGTCGGTGCTTATAGTTGTCGCTGAATTAAGACAGATGGCGTTTATCAAGGGTCTTGCTTGGGGAGGAAATCATATTTTTGTGGATTTCTCCCTGACCGTTGAGTTATGGTCGGAAATTCTTTTACATTGTGTCTTCGTATGTTATTAGAAGCCTAGTGTAAGTTATTTCTTGTTTTATTCCTTTATTTTTTTCCCGATATGTGAAACGTGAAATTCTATTGTGGAACATATTTATTTGACTTTACAAAAGCACTTTTTCCAGTACTTCCGCTGAATACTAGCCAGTACAAAAGTATCAAAATTATAATTTAACAGTGTGATACTCGTACTATATCAAATCAAATTAATTTATTTTTAAACTGTGTGAAAAGTGTCATCCTTACTAGAACAATTTGCATCCCAGCTAATGCTAAATTCAAACAAAATGGAAAATCCCTGCAGCCAATCAGACAAGTTGATTAAAAACAAAATGTAATCCGCGAGACGAACGGCGCCGCGTGCCACAAGCTGTTTAGATAACACATTTGCATGTATTGTGACGGACTTTTTTTGTGTTTTCTATGGGAAAATATATTACACAATTTTATATATTATTTTTTTAAAATGAAAAAATTTACGATTTTTTATCCTATTGAGACCGTAGGTATGTGTGACGGAGCTAATTATGATGGCTAAAAAATTTGACGTAATATATGGAACTTGTTTGTTTATTTTTCTTTGTTACTTTTTTTCAACTTTTATGCAACCAGCAACGAATCCTTACCTAATACAGAAGGTAAGTATAATTAAGTTCTTCAAAATACAAAGAAGTAAAAAATACATTCGGATCTACTAGATGTAATCTTTTGGTTTAATAAAAAAATATACTATTCTATATCTTTAGTTATTTATCTAATATTGAGCAAATGCTTACCTCACTCAAAATTACCGCTAAGTAACTCCAAAACAAAACTTCACCAGTATTTATTATGAAACCCGAAGGCGAAATCTGCGCTTTCTTTGATCTAAAGTCAGAGTGAGTAATGGGAAATTTGCAGTTCACTGGTTGCTACTAAAGGATTGTATAGAGACGAGACAATACTTTGATGAGACTTAGCGAAAATTCTCGTGCACGGTTATTATAAGATATTGTGGTGGTGTTGAGTAATCGGGGGAATGTTTGTAGCTTGGCATACGTTTTATAAGCAAAGCTAAGGATTTGGATTGAATGATAAGCATGTTTAAACTGATTTGAAAGAAAAGAGTAGGTATAACAAACTTGCAGATTTAGTTGATTTTAGACTCACAAATCTTTGGTGATGGAAATATTAACATTATGAGAGGTGTATGATTATGTTATATTTTACATAGTGTTCGTACTTTCTTCTGAATTTAACCAACGGAAACCTTCGTATTTTATTTTGAAACAAACGAATCAATCAGATTCTAATAATTAATTCTTGAATAATTTCAAAATTCAAAATTTTTTCAAAATTCAAAATTCGAAACACTTTCTTTCTTTCTTTCTAACAGCATACAATTATCACTGCCCTCTCATCAGGCTAGCAGATACGTCCATTTCCCCATAACAGTTTGGCCACAGTTGTATCCTTATTTCCTCAATACAGCCAGCTGGCCCATAACTCTTGTTAGCCACAGAAGATAATGCGGCCGGAGGTATTTGAGGGAATCCACTTACGCAACTATTGATGTATAGGGTGTTTGTTTAGGACAGCATTTTTTCATCATTTATAAGAAGGCTGAATTTTCTTTCTTGTACAGCTTCATGTTTGTTTTTAAAGAGATGCTCTGGTAGTTCGTTTTTTAGGGTTTCGTAGCCGAATGGCAAAAAACGGAAACCTTATTAGTTTTGTCAAGCTGACGAACAGACAGACAAGACTGTCTGTACCGTAGTTTTTTTAATTCGACTCTTTGCCCACGCTGAGATAATTTAACTCGTCAAGTATGTGTAAACGAGACACAATAAAAATTCCATTGTTATGCGACTCTCGGCATTCGTTTGATACCTGACTGATTAAGGGCATTTTCTTCTGTCTATGGCATATGTATAACAATCGGGATACTCTCTTTTTCTTTTTCCTCTAACCTTTATGTCTCCTTTATGTAACCTGTAATTATCAAAATGTACTCTTTGAATAGGGTATCATGTTACATCTAGGTACAGAAGTGAGTAAATTACGTGCTCTACATGTTTTGGTGCTGATATTGTTGGGTGTTTTGTATTATTTGTATCTTCTTCCAGAAGCAGAGAATCTGTTTTTCACACTCAAACCTCAAAAGTTTTGTCCTCGTAAAATGACCCTTTTTAGAAACCTCAGCACAAACAGAACATCCTATACCTGTCAATAATACCCATGAATGTTACATGACGTTTTCCCGCGTTGATATTATTTACCGCACCCCCGCTATAAAGCTGTCGCGACGTAACAAACTGCCGTGCGAGTGCCGTGCGGTTGCCGTGCGTTTTTTGCTTGACCCCTCATCATATGCGGCACAATTTGTAGCCACAGATTAGGGGCAGGTTTTGGGGGTATTAAGACAGAGTTGTATTTGATTATATATGCCCACTGAGTTGATATTGAACACACGAAGTTACCTACAGACTGCTTAAGGTTTCATTCAAAATGAGGTTAAAACATAGGCAAGTTATCAGAGTCTTTACTATAATTCAATAATGTTACATTTCTTTAATGTGTACATATTAAAGTGGTTTTTTTTTTACTTTATTAACAATGCCAACCTTACCGTAAGCTGATTTTGACAAGAATTCAGAGGACACTAATTCAACTAGACTAAAAACCGAAAGATTCAGGAAAAAAACTCTAAAAGTGGCTAATTCTCATTGAAAAAAAAAAATATGCGCCAGACAACACACCAATTGTCTGGTTTCGTGTATGGAATTTTCTTTCTTAGTTCTCCCATAAATACTTAAATACATATAACATCCATGACTTACATACACATACATACATTTGCCCCTTGCGGGATTCGAACCCGCGACGGCCGGTATAATAGTCAGGAGCGCTAACCAATACACCAAACGCGTCGTCAACAGTTAGTAATAACAGTTAGTAAAGTCTACTTGACAGAAAAAAAAACATAACTAATCGTTATCTTAAGCCTTCTTACATCTTATCTTAACTCAAAACACGGGTAACAATAACAAAATTCAAACGGACCGCCTTTAGCTGCGCTCTGCTGGGCCCATGACAAATGTCGTGTCACCAACCCTTCCGCTAGATGGCGCAGGTACATGATTTATTGCCAGAATGGAAAACTGAGCTTTTATTATACGCCACGTAAGCGGATTTTGACGAGGAAAATGATGGGAGGAAATAAAATTGGCGGGGATATTGGTTTGGAAAATAAAGGCCCAAAATAATAGCTATAAGGTAGGTATTTTCATACATAGGCGTACGTAATCCTAGCTGCACACTATTATTAAATTTTATTAAATCTTATAAAAATCTATCAAAAACGAGCCTAAATGTGTTAAAGGCTTGTGTTCTTTTACGTACTGTGTACTTTTTATGTGGTCCAGAATAGTAAATTGTTTAGTACTGTAGCAATTGTTTAGTACGTGTAGGGACGTGTATTAAGTGCCCCCAGTGGGTCTATATGCAAAAATAAACGACTTTTATGACTTTTTACTTTTTATGACTTTTTTTGACTTTTAGTAATAGTAGTTCCATGGACAAGGCTTACTAGCATTTACATGTTTACATACCTAACTTACTTTTTGAGAATACACTCGTGTGTTGTGCTATCCACGGAATATTGTGAACGAAATATTCATCATCTCAAAACAAAACCATTTTCACCGATCTCTCACCCTAATAGACTATCATGAAACTGAATCGACGTTTCATACAGGGTGCATCATCGCAAAAAACTAAATTGGATCATAATATCCGATTATCTTCCACTCTGTACCCTGTAATTTGATTAAAGTTCCTTGTTACCCGAAATAGTTGCATTTAACCGCATTCTGGGGAAACTAAGGATTACTACCCGATTTGGGGTGAATATTTTCCTCCCTTGTATAATTTCATTATCATAATTGTGTGGAGTATTGTATCATCTCATTATGTGGAGATTTAAGACCATTACGATCGACTTTGCTTAGAGTATTGGTGTCTATGGGTAAATTATATTAGAGCTTGATTGATCGTCAATATGACCCCAGGATATAGTTTGAGATAACGTATTAAGTTGCCACTTAACATTTTTATTACAAGTACAGTCAAATATTTTAAGTTCGTTTTTCTTCACTATTCGAATGTTGTTAACAATCTTGACATTCTTTTTTAGCGAAAATATTCATTTTAAATCAAGATAAACACAAAACTTACAACATACATAGCTAATTCATCTTTTAACACTGAGATCTTTTTAAATTAAATAGTAAATAATTTACTGATATTATTTTAAAAGCTACAAAAAGATTGCTAATTTGATATAAGATGTAAGTAATGCAAAAATTTTGAAATTGAATGGTGAATATGGTAAAACTATAAAATTTTGGTAGTCCACCGGTATTTGTCATCAAAGTTTTACAGTTCACAAAATATGCTTTATATACAAAATTGTATATTTGAAACCACCATAACACTCATTCTGTTTATTTAACGCGCAATGTCGTCAACAAACTCCAATAAAAATACCCTTACATTTTACCCGCGCTTTTGAAAAATGGGAAACATCACGAGCGTCCAATTAAGGGTCGACCGGAGCGATATTTTCCTAATTAATTAACATTATTCTTCTAAATCATTCACATGGTGCCCTCCATCCACGCATGGGCTTATGCTTACGGGTAGGGGATGCTCGGATTTTAAAAAAGCAGGACACAATTAGTAGACTTTCATAGTAAAAAGTAACAAAAATAACAAAAATAACAAACCTTAGTTACGAGTATTAAAATATCGAGTGTGGTTTTCAAATCAAACCTTTTAGGCGGTATAAGAATATAACACTTTATATTATAATAGTAACTTTGAGATCAAGCCAAGTCAGATTCTGATCCGTTTTGTACAAATGGATGTTTTTATAAATAACCAGTCACATTAGTTCTAATCTCTATATAAGTAAATAAATCGTTTAATTGCTCAAATTGTATGTAATATCAATTTTATACCATAAATTGATATTACATACAGAAAAATGTGACTATGCGACCAAGAATGGATCATATCAGGCAACGATTTTTCTCTTCGAATTATGGAAATAACATATTCTGACACTTTATCCTCAAAAATCTAAAAAGCACGGTGTCTCTACTCAGCATAAAATAAACCAGGGTGTAACTAGGTCATGCGGACACAAGTCTAATCTGTTTAATTAACATGGAAACGGTTCGATTTCCCCCCACGGACACTCGGCTAATGACGTGTTAATCCCCGATATGTTGTGGTGGGGGAAAAATAAATGTCCATAAATTCGTAAGCTCAGGTTTATGAAAGCCATTTTTGATGTTTTGGAAATAGGGCAGTGTATGGTAAGCCCTTAAATACATCGCTTATGTTATGCGTTGACTGACACAAGTGATGAACGATTACTGTGTTAAAATATTTTCATACCTACTTAGAAATCATTGCTATAAGGGTCAATGCTAAATGTAAGCCAGTCATAGTTGGAAGCTCATAAAATATTCCTTTACCCAAAGGTTATCTGGGAAAGATTTCGCTTGTAGCGATAAGACCATTTACTTAAGTTTACAAATTGTAACATACTCTGTGTTGTGCAGAGTTATATTATTATTATTTTTGTATTTTTTATCTCAAGCCACATAAAAAGAAGTCTTTTTACCTGCCTCGGTTGATTATGAGACTCACGAGTCTAGGACAAGTGGGTTTGGTACTAAATCTACTTACGTGGTGTTGTCGTTATAGTTGCTATGTTTCGTTTAGACGGCCAGGTTTGCTTGTCAAAACTATCGTTTAGTTCGAAGGTAGAAAATAATAACTTTTGTAGGGTATTGAAATAAAAAAGTTATTGAAGTTGTCCAAAACTACAGAAAGAAGACAAAAGGTACCGACTGTTTAGCATGTATTATATCTTTTTATCCCTTTCAATTAATGAGGAAGCTTCGCGTTTTGTGAACATGCTATGTTATTTATTACACGGCTTAGATTGCTGATATTTCCAGGCAACACAGTCCTAAGTTGAGTGCTGTCTCTACATTTAAAAAACTTTTGATTATCGTGTCGCTGAAGTAGCTGATGTGTCGGTTATAAATGTTTTTATCAATAAAATCTTGTTTACTTTCCACTTTTTCCGTGTTCGTAATAGATTGCTTTCATGAATTTGATTTCAATACCCCAATGCATTAGTACGTCCATAAAAATTTCCAGCGGTAATCACAAATAATATCTTGAAAATAAAATAAAAAAGTTATTCAACCATTTTACCCCCATCTCCCCATAATACTTTTAATACACTAATCCACAGTCTCGCCACCTCTGCCAAGACACAGGTGTCGCGCGATCACCTTCCCTGTCTTCGCTTATAATGAAAATGTTTGTCACATCTGGCAACAGCTCAGTGGCCCATTCATGGCAGTTAACTTGAATTTGAATTGTTTATGATAGGCCAATTATTAATAATTGGTTATTATTCTGTCTTGAAGAAAAAAAAAATATTATAAATATGTATTTCACACAATTTTTCCCATTCAAATAATGTTATAGGCGCAATTTTTCAAACTTATTTCAATTTAATAACAGTAAAACAATTTACCAAATTACGGTGAAGATTATAAAGAAGATAAAGGGATTTCAAACCCTTTCCACCTGATGTTAATTACTAAATTTATCATCTGCTGAGTGAAAATAGGATTTAAAGATTAAAGAATAAGGGGGCTAAAAAAGCACCTCCACTTGTAATTATCCCAACAACCTTAATTAGGTTCAATATGTATAAGGTGTTGCATTTTCCACTATTTACTTACGACTTTCGTTTGTTCTTGACATTTTACCATTATATTTTTTGCTTATGCTAGTATATATGCATAGTCTTGCTATACGACAACCATACAATAGAAATATCTTAACGATATAAGCCAAAAAGAAAGTTACGCATCTTAAAAGCCTCAACGATAACAAGGTGAGTCGTTACAGACCCCAAAATATGTTTTCCTCTATTCAATCTTCATGATTCTGTTGCATTTTATCCGTTACTTTAAAAAACGTCTTTAATGCCTTTACGTAGAGTCCAAATTCCAAATTATTTAAAAAGTATTTCTAAACGACTGTCGTCTTTTTTTACGTGGATGCAACGATAGATCTTAAGATAGACAGAATAGGTTTGATATTACTTTGATCATTGTAGTCCTTAACAAAATTTTTAGCAAACTCATCAGGATATCATCCATCCATAAACTCCTGTTTTACTTGACTTTGTAGAATTGGTCCATTAATACTCGTACTTAAATCCCAAAGTTTTATAGGACTAAAGATTTTGGATAAACGTTACAAGAAATAAAATCTTTCTTATTGTGAGCGGGATGCTCACAATAAGAAATAACGATAAAACAACTTTTACTTTTACAGATCATAGTATCAATCAGAAGTAGGTTCCTAAATATAGATAAGAGAAATATTTGGTTTTTGCAAAGTTCAGACTTCTGCTAACAATGGCATCATAATTCGTTTCAAATCTAACCATTACAATAATAACATCAAACATTTATCTTCATAGTAATTATATCTGAAATGATGGATCTTTCCAAGGAATGACTAACCACTCCATTAGCTACAAACCATAACGTCTCTGTTATATCCTATTCATAATATTCATCTTTGCTGTTGGACGATACGACGGGAGATGTTTTAAAATTCATACCATTCCCAGTAAAGGGAAAAAACAATAGATTTTACATGCTTTTGCATTTATCGGCACCCGTGGGCACACACTCCATCAAATATTCATTCCGCGATGGTAAAAGGATGAAACATAGAAAGTACGCTATAGTATAAAAAAACTTATTTTGAAGAATGCATATCAGTAATTAACATGGACATTTCCTACCTATTTAAATGAAAAACTAAAACGAAGGAGATGGAATCAATTCTAAAAATCAATAAGATTATGATGATGAAAACTTAATCTATCGAAAATAATCCAACACTCATCCGAGGCAAAAATTATACTTTGGCAATAGTTTGTCAATTGTGTTCAATTATCTTTATAAATGTGCTTCTACGAGTTTAAGCCACAAATCAGAGTTGTTCGGATGGTTCGCAATAAAGCAGCATTCTCGACCATATTTCCATGTAATAAAAACAAACGATTATTAAGACGATTTGCGTGATGTAATAGGCATTTCATACTTGGTTTGATGTATCAAATAAAATAAAACAAAAACAGTTCGTTGTGAATGTTTTTTGTAACGAACAACAAAACAAGAATTTGAAATATTCGGTTTATATTAGAATTCGTTCTTGTATGTTTGTTTCAAAGTCAAAGTGATCAAGCTTCTTTTTTTTTAATATGAAATGTGTTCGCTCTTGTCACCAGACTAAACAGACGTGGTTAAGATAGAGATGACGATAGATCGAGCTCCTACAAGAAGCTTGTTCACTCTGACTTTTAGATTCATTTTTGATTCATACTCCATTATAAACACTGATGCGGTGTGCATTATAAAAGTTGACGCGAAGTGCTTTGACTGAATCCGACCGAATTAAGTGAAATGTTCTTGTGGGATGGCTTATAATCGTCAATTCTGTCTATGCAACGAGTACCTACGCTTGGCTCTAAAAGAAACTTATTTGAATTTTTTTTAAACCATATCTGTGAAAGTGCATAGTGCAGTGTAAAAGGCTCTTCATATTGTTTTTAGTTCATTAAAAGTGCGTGCGGCGGAAAAAGTCCCGGCGCCGCGGCGGAAGCTTTTTGGTCCTTTGGCGGCAGGATCAATGGATGCCGCTCAGGTGCCCACGGAGCAAGGGAAATGAGGGACAAACTATCGCAGAATTTTGAATGGTTAATGATTTTTGTTTATTTTAAAAAACAAAGTACATCTATTATTATGTTACCACATTCAATTGTTCATAGGTTCATAAAAAAAAATTGCCGAGCTGCCGCGCAAAACAAGACGTATATCGACGTATTCTCATTAACGATCCTTTGTCTGTCTCATCATCATCAGCCAAAGGACTTCCACTGCTGAACATAGGCTTTATCTGTCTATCTCTACAAAAAAAAAACCATAATGTAATAAACATAAAATATGTATCATACTCGAACATAGAAACCGTTATCCAAGAGTAAGTTTCCTTAATTGTTTTCCCCATCTTCAATCTTGTCATAACCTTTTTTTTAAACATTCCTATCATTAAGGTAAAAATTTAAACTGCTACAATACTAAGAGTTGAGGAATATAAAACATAGGTACAGGGTTCTACTTTAGAACTTAAACTCGAAGACAAAGTAAACGCTATTTAGTAAGTATACATTCCACAAGTACTACCTAAATGACAGTCACGCCTCACCTTCCCAATATCACAAACAATCACTTTTTTCCACAGACAGTCCCACAGGAGTTCATTGTGGCGACTCCTGCGGGAGGCACTTTGATGATTTTAACTTTGATGTCTGCTTCCGTTGCGCTTTTGTGTGAAAACAATATTTTTCTGCGTATTGAGACGGATAATTAGAGCTACGGCGTAGCGTCGCAGTCTTTCGTAGTCGGCTGTGGAGTTGCATTGATTTGTTTCTCTAATTACTTTTGCTGTAGAAAGTTTTCTTTTTGATTAATTTTCATCTCTTATCATAATGGTTGTTACGTTAGAATATCTTAAACAAATAACAAATTATATTATTCCTATATTTCATTACACAAACACTGCAGCTGACTGTCCGGGAAAAATATATGAAATACTAAATGTGGTGGTATACCACTTTTAGACGGCAAGTAAATAAAATATAACACTTCTTTTTGACATTTGTTAACATTTACTACTATTGAAAAACACCGAATTAGCGGTATATTTTTCTTAACAAACCTTAGTCAGTTTTTGAAAAACACAGAATTAAAAGGAAAATACGTAAAAGTTCAATTTCCTTCACACAACTACCGGTGACCGACATAACCGGTCCACATCCTGCCATCAGCCTCCGTTTAGGACCATATTACCGCAATTTCCCCTCGCCACCTCGTCCTATTCGATTTATTTCTTATTTCTTTCGTAAGTGTGTTACTGACCAATGTGGCGAGTAACGACGAATTTTTGATCCTGTTTTACAGATGCAATGTTTTTACACTTTCAGCAAAAAAAAAACACAATTTAGTTACGAGTACTATAGTCTGGATGCTATAATAAGTCATTTTTTTTATGTCGTATACATATTTCTAAAATTATTAAGATAGAAAATCAATTTTTAAAATTAAGGATTGTCATACGTAGCCAAATAATACAAGTGAAAAGATAATTAGTTCATGTAAAGAAAACATATACTTGATGATCATCTCCCACTACGAATATATATTTATAGACGTTAGCAAATCACTGCGATGACCAAATTCGCATCCACCTATTAACCTACACATACACAACTGCCTTACGTCCCATTACCTTTACATTAGAAACACACTTCTTACCCTCAAGTCAACGACCCCAAATAAATAAATAAATAACATTCACCTGAAATAAAAGGACAGTAAAGCCTCCGAAACGCAGTTAATCGCGTTGCTCCGCCTCTAGCCGAATGGCTTCATTTACGATTTTTATTTCCGGTTAGTGATGGGCCGATGGAAAATGTCGATAGTTTTTGTCGATGTTTTCGTCAACAGTCGCGTGATGATTGACTAATCGAAAATATTGATGGATGTTAGTGACAGCTCTATGATTGATTAGTTGTATGGTGAATGTTTTGTTTATGCAAAATATTGCACAATTTGACCGGTTTTCGAATATATATGACAGTGTCGAATATTTATGATGATTATGAATATTAGGTATAGGAGATGAAGATTAAAATAAGATTATTTGTTTTTTTTTAAGTGTCTAACAAGTAAACGTTGTATATTTGATTATTAATACTATCGTTTAGCATGTTATTTCAGCTTTCTCAAGATTAACTAAAACTGTCATCGATATTTCTTAAACACATCCCTTTAGATAATAAGCGCTATCGGTGTATTGAGATTAACTCTCCTTTATAGCCAAGTTAGTACACGTAAAATTTAACGATTCCATCGGACTTTTGCTCTAAATGGCCTGGACAAAGATGCCAAGTGCTGTTTTAACTATTTACTTTATTTCTCACGTAGCTATTTTGATGTCGTAAAAGCCATACAATCGGACTTAAATAGGGAAAAACAAAGAGATAAACGCGTCTTATCTAACTAGCGATGTAAGGAAAACTGAATTTTTGCTTGAATATTGCATGATGAAGTCAAAGTAAGATAGCGAGGAAGAAAGAGAATATCCACTCGTTATACCCATCAGATAAGTAAATGCAGCTTAGAAATGTTTGAGACCAATATTTCTAAAGCTGGAATGTCCACGTTTCGGAGGTGAGTCGGAAGGTTATGGGCACGTTGCGTTCGCTCTTCAGGTATAAAAATTTCCTCCCCGTTAAAACAAAAATTTCATTGATTCAATCTCTAGTTCTTCCACTGATTGATTACGCTGATGTGTGCTATCCTGATTTAAATCAATCCCTTTTAAACAAGCTTGACCGTCTAATCAACTCTGGCATCCGCTTTATTTTCTGTCTTCGTAAATTCGATCACATCTCATCTTTCCGGTCACAGCTCACATGGCTACCTCTTCACTTTCGACGTAAAATCAGAATTCTCTGCACGCTTTTCTCAATATTAAATGACCCTTATTCACCTAGTTACTTAAAATCTCAGTTCCTCTTCCTCAGTGAAACGCACTCGCGTCCGCTGCGCTCTTCTAATAAACTTTCACTCGCTACTCCTTTTCACCGCACAGGATTCCTCTCAAAATCTTTTCTCGTCCAAGCCACTTGTCTTTGGAATGCCCTTCCGGCAAATATTCAACAGGCTCCCAGTAAGTTCGCATTTAAGAGGCTCGCCCGTACACACTTTCTTCATATAACGGAAACATCAACATAGCTGCATCATCCATAGCCCTTTACATCCTCGTCATAATATATATTATAGTATATATAGATACATGTATTTATTCACTGAATAGATATGTATTTATTTATTATTAATGTATTTATTATATCGCTTGTATTGTGTATGTATATGTGATACTATGTTAGTGTATATTGCATTCATTACTTATTGTATTTGTTTTGTTTTTATTATATTGTAATAGATTGTTTATGTATTTTGAATTTATATATAATCTAAATGCTTATTAATGACTAAATACATTTCTTTGTCGCACCGCTCACAATCATTTCTGCTTAGCCCAAAGGTATGACTGGTAGAGAATGCCATACGGCATTAAGTCCACCTTTTGTACAGTTTTTAGTTGTGCAATAAAGTATAAATAAATAAATTTCTTCTGCTATTACTTGTTCATTAACACCTTAACCATGCTATTTTTACAGCACAATACCTCCGAGTTTTATTCAGGAGACCAATTATTTTAAACAGGTTATTCTGCAATATGGAGCCAATCTTGATACTATCTTGAGACCCCCCCCCCCCCCCCCCCTAATACCAGCTTTGGGAATGAATTTGGCTTCCGGCAAAACCTTTCGTTTCCGGTGCACTAAAGTGAACAGTTCGAAACGTACCTTTTAAAATGTAGTGTGACCTACAATAAAGTTTTTAGCTAAACAAAACATTCTTAACAATGATTTACATATGGCTTCACCCTAATAGAACCCAAACCGTCCCTTAACCCTCAAACGCGCAAAAATCTATCGGTAGTCAAAAGGACCGACTAATTACCCGGCTGACCGGATCACAATAACCGGACCACGGGCGAGTTAATGAAAAATCGTCCGGAAATCGCAAGAATCCGGACGCCCCGTCCGGTCTAAAAGAGCGTGATAATTGCGGGGCACTGTGGAATGTGGGTAGCTCATAATTTGAATCGTGATTGTTTTCTAAAGTTTTAGAATGGACGGTAATTAAATTTAGCTGGACAATGGATCAATGTTCATTCGATGGTCACGTGTTCATTAAATTTTAATCAAGCTTTTTTCGTCAAATATTATATAAATTCCAGTCACATACTTCCTGATATTAGAATATTATGGAAAATAAAATAACAACTGTAACATGTTTGATTTCTTTGAGTGACATTACAATACTTTTGTGAAAATTTCTCAATTTACCACTACGTGTATTAACACTTGTAAATCAGTAAACTTTAAATATTTACATTCTGCCTTAGTTGAGCCCAACAACCATACCTCCATCTTCCGGTCTGTTATTGTAATCTTAAAATGAAACAAGCTAATATCCCATATTTTATTCGGCAAACAAAGCAGAAAACCTTTGGAATTACAAAAACTGCCCTCAGGGAGCACTTTATAATTCTTATCCTTGGGTGAATTTCCCAACAGCAAATTTTACGCGGCATGAGTGAAATCGGCAGTGCAGAGTGATACAATGAGGCTTATTTATTTTTTTATTTATAGAAGGCGTTATCCCGTATACGAGACCATAAATATTTTTTGATTAGGACTACGTTAAATTCGGAATAAAAAATGATAAAGCACCATATTTTTCATTTCGGTTGCGCGGTCAAATCCATTTTTCTGTTTAATTTCCCCTATATAGTAAAAACTTTTGGTTATTTAGTATTATTGCTTATTTCATTTAAATTGTGAATAGTTATAGTACTATCACATAATAATTTCATAATTTAATCTATTTAATTAAATGACTTATAAGTAAAAATGCATGTGGTCAAATAAGACTTTTCATATCGGTGAATTTTAGTTTGTCGAGAATATTTTTGCGTGGGACAACTCTAGCTCCTTGCCCCCGCGCTAAAACGCTACATACCAGTGCCGCCTCAATGCTTAAAGTAAATAGACGTGCGCCGCTTGCTTCGTGTTCCCGCCAAAAAAGTAAGTAGTTGATTTCGGTGACATGGGACATTTTATTTTTCATTTCCGCAGGTTGGAATATATTGTCATCCAATTCTCCATAAAATGTATGAAATATTTATTGGTATCCTTCCCAAACTACGTTTATTAGTGTGGTATTAATAACGTTGTGACTTTAAAACTTTTATTGTTATGTTAAATTTTGTCGTTGATTTTAATATCGGTGTTTTCATTTCGGTTGATTCGGTGGCCTAGATTGACCACCGAAATGAAACAAAATTCACCGAAATGATAAAAAATATCATTTCGGTGAATTTTATTGATTCCGGTGCGTAAATTATTCATATCGGTGATTGTTTTTCTCATTTCGATGGCTTCATTATATCATTCCGGTGAAATCTATACTATATTATACAGCTGAAGAGTTTGTTTGTTTGTTTTTTATTTCAACGCGGTAATCTCAGGAACTACTGGTTCAATTAGAAAAAATATTTTTGTTTTGCCTTCCTTTTTAGGATTCCGTACCTTGAAAGGTAAAAAACGGAACCCTTATAGGATCACTTCGTTGTCTGTCCGTTTGTCTGTCCCTACCCTTTTTCTCAGGAACACGTGGAGGTATCAAGCCAAAATTTAATCAAAAGCTCTGCGGTCCCCTAAAGCTGTAAAAAAATCAAACTTCTAAGCCAACGCAATCAAAAGATACAGCCGTTATTGCCGTAAATATCAACAAATTTCCGCAAATTTTCAACACTCGAAAAGGAATCAAAACCTACCTACAGGGTACTTCCCGTGAACTTAGAATCTTTAAATTTGGTACAAAGCAACGTCATTTATAGTACAGATACAGGAATAATTGCGAAAACTGTATTTTTTGTTATATCATGTAAAAAAAAACTTACTGCCCCTTTCTTCATGAACGCGTTAAGGTGTTAAATGAAAATTACAATTACATACATAATGAACTATAATTAAGATACAAATTATTCTTTCAGCGAAAAGCGTCGTCATTTTATTACAAAATGTCACAGGAAAAAAAGACGCTTTAAATTTCCATATAACTACTATTGATTCCCACTCTACGCTCTGACCGATCCAAAGGTTCCTATTATGCTAGCAGCATTGCCTCGTTGAATAGCAATGGAAACCTGTTGAACCAACCAGAGTGGGGATCATTACCCTTATCCCTCAGTCGTTGTCCCAACTCTTTGAAAAGCTCACGTGCCTCATCACCCCAGGGCCCAGCCGTCTCCACAGCGATTGGAACAAAATCATACTCAGACTTTAGCTCAGCATATAGATAGTGCCATCCACGAAGGCGCGCCCCACCACTCGTCCAAATCGTTTATAGTACATGTGTGCAAGCTTTTTCCAACATTTGAATTGAATTTGGAACATCTTAATGACTAATGAATGACAAGCACACTTCAAAAAATACACTCAAGAAAGATGCTCTACTTGGATATGGTTTTAAGTAGGTATGGTTAGTTACTAGAAAAGTAATATATTATTTTTAAACTGCACAAGCATCATTTTTACTATTGACGTAAACGAAATACGTAAGAACGTTTTATAACGTTTAAAAAAATGTTTAAAAACTTTCTTTATAAGAGAACCATCGGTCCCCCGGGACTTTATACGCGTGAATTACTTTTTCTTCGTACACGTAGGTCCTAGCGTAATGTTTTATAGCCTTCTCCGATAAAGTATATCCCGGTAATATTATAAGTTACCACATGTTTTTTTTTTATTTAAAATTGTTTATGGTGTTTAAGTAACCATAATAATTCTTTCTGTAAATTTAATAATAATAGTAGATTATACCAGGTTTATTTTTTTGTACAACACACTGGGTTTTCCTTGACAATTTAAGCAGAGCCACTTTCGTGACGAGTCTGAATATTTGAATGACAGCCGGCTCGCAACTGACGCGCGTGTCTCCCCCCGCACCCCGCACCTTCCTCAATCAAAAAAAAGAGTGGGGCGCGCCCTCGTGGATGGCACTATCTATACTTAGTATGTTTTAACTTGCATACTGTACTTCAGCAGGTTCAGTAAATGTGTCTAACGCATGTTGCGTCCCATAAGAAGCTACGCCCTCTTCGCCATGGAACCAACGTTAGGCCATCTGGTCTCTTACCATCCGTGCGTGGCAAGCCTGGTGGCTCTAGGACGCAAGGAATATTTACGGAAACCGTGACCCGACGCACAAATTCATTAATAGAATGGTGCCTCGGGAACCGCCCCGCACATCTTTGGCAACTCAGTCCATGGTGGCCGTTTTTATGGTAGATGAAAACGGCCACCATGGACTGAGTTACCACAAATACAGCGATGAGGTTCACAAACTTTGCTGCTCAATCTTAAAGCTACTGCAATTCTTAAGGAATTGTTGTCGAGAAGCGTACCCAACTGTGGAGACGGCAAAGCATGCAGCCAAGCACCAGATTCAGGTTTTGCAACTGCTTTAAGGCGTGCCAACATCACGCTGGAACCTACGGGAACGGAGTAAAGGCAAAACGCACAGAAAATGTCGAAGAGGACCGCTAGTAGTGTTGTTAAGCTAAAAAGTTTTTTTTAATATGATATGGGTTTACTTTTGTCTCTAGAATATACCAGACGAGGCACAGACAGGGACGACGATGAAGCGAGCTCACCCAGAAGAAGCCTGTTCACTCTTTTTCTGAAAACAACAGGGTTGTAGACCGATGGAAACACAATATGCGGGTAGAGAGTTCCACTCTTTTGCTGTGCGCATTATGAAAGTTGACGAGAACCGCTTAGTTCGAAAACTTTTTAAACGCGCTAATCTCAGGAACTACTGCTCCGATTTGAAAAAAAATGTGTTAGATAGCTCATTTTATCGGAAAAGGTTATTGGCTATACTTAGTGTCCCTTAATCAGTTAGGTATCAAACGACTGCCGAGAGTCGCATAATAATGGAATTTCTATTGTGTCTCGTTCACACATACTTGACGAGTTGATAAAGCTACATTGGCTATCGAATAAATGGTGTCAACGTGTGTTAGCTATACAATGTAATGTATTAATTAATGTATTAAATATTGTTAGAGACGTAAGACTGATGCGGCATTGCAGACAAACCTCAGTGGTTTTTGTCAATGTCTTTTAAATGTTTTATTAGTTAAGTTTTTATTTAAATGCTAAATAAATTTAAAAAAAATTGAGTTCCAGCCTAAAATGGGCGGCGCTTAAATTTCGCGGGGAGAATTTCTGTTTTTCCGTTATAATAATATATGAGTCCTGAAATAAAGGTTAACTTCTACATACGGGATACTGTAAAACATCACGCTACGACCTACGGGAATGGAGTGAAATCAAAACGCACGGATGCAGTCACGAGGAACCACGTGTTTTAGTGTATAGAAGTAATTTTGTTAAAGGTTTTTGGTGGGTGGATAAGTGTTGTCATTTCGGTGGGCGAGTTATTTCATTTCGATGAATCGTTTTTTCATTTCGGTGACATCAAAACTTTGAAGTAATGTATCTTTTAACCATAAACCATAGTTCGAATTCGAAAAATGATAAAAATAAAAAAGTTCACCGAAGTGATAAAAAAATCGACTTTGTTGAAATTGACCCCCTTATTCAGTTTTACGGTCTATTATAAAATGGTCTTTATGGCAATTTTATTGTCCAAAGACTTAGGTAATTTCGTCACGGCATGGATCCGAAGATGGGATTTGAGTTGAGTACCTATTAAAAGTTAAAGTGGTTGGCCATTTTCGGTAGTGCCACGAGCTGTTTGGGGTTAAGGTGATTAAAAACGTTTAATTGCATTTTTGTGGGTTAACTTTTTAATATTGGTGAAAGAATTTTAGATTAAAAAAAGAACATGGTTGCATGAAAGTTTATTGACCCAAGAGTTTGGGTACCTACGCTAAAAATATCTGATATTTACTTACTTTAAAAGATTCAATAATCCAGATTCAAATTAAGATTTTTAGCAAAGCTTCATTGGTGTTAATGATTTAAAACATGTTGTAGAACTCGCTTCCGCTGTTTCAGTGGTCAGGAGCTGCACCAAACGTGTCGTCGACTGTTCATACTGTTTGAGGAATAATATTTTTAGGTTAAATCAAAACATTTCCTTGTTGCCATCAAAAATACACAACACCAAGAATCAAGCTACCAAGCTCCTGAATATAATTTATTTGAAAACATTACCTATGGGTATTTGTTTGTCAAACATACAGTGTGACTATTATAGGTATTCCATCAGCTCCCCCGTCCATAAACAATAGATATAAAGCGAGCCAACTGGAACACCCCTTTTAAACAGCCGACTCAGCGTTCGTCATGCCTGCTTTTATACAGGTTGGTACATATTGACAAACTTTTTAAACAAATAGAAATATGTAAAATTTTATATTAAACGAGTAAACCTACTTGCAACCACCATAATAAATGAGAAAATATAATTGTAACCTATGTGATGTGCAATAAAGAGTAAAAATGTGTTTCCATCTATCTAATTGTTTATCACAATTTTGAAACGAGAAGCCGAAAGTATTTATTTTATGTGTTCAATTACTTACGAAATAGGTATTTTTGTAGTTTAACAAAAAAATAAGTGAATATATAAACATGACTTAAATATAATCTGGGGACAATTAATTTCATGATGAGCAATATTTTCGAATATTGTTTGAAAACCATTAAAATCTTGCAATTAAAAACTGGCTGGTTCCTAGCTCAACGGATTAGCATAGCTATCCAACGCGACAGCGCAGCCGAAACGAAAAGGTTTCGTTTTTGAAATAGTAGGTTTTATGTTAATTTTTTATGATGTCTTAGATCTTTTTTCTTTGTGTATAGTACAAATCTTGCATTGAAATTCAGATATCTATGCATAGTAAATTATCCTACTACTATTATAAAGGCGAAAATTTGTAAGTATGGATGTATGGATGTTTGTTACTCTTTCACGTAAAAACTACTGAATGGATTTGAATGAAACTTTACCACAATATAGCTTATACATCAGAATAACATATAGGCTACAATTTTTGAGGTTTCTAATGTGAGGTCGTAAAAAAACTCATTTTTTGCGCTACTAGACGGGACGAACCTGAAGTCCACGCGAACGAAGTCGTGGGCAAAAGCTAGTATATTATAATACACATAATTAATTGCGTCCACCCTGTATATATCGACATTTTATGCATTTGTACGAGCTCTGTTTGAGTAGTTGGCCGAATCAATCACGGGCCCGGCACCTGAGCCGTCTGTCTGCATGTTCCACTTTATTGTATTGTCCTTGTGTATGGGAGGTTTATGAGTTGTGTCCGGTTTGAAGGACCTATAGAACAGTCGTAAATCTGAGTAAGCATGCTGCATGCATGTATCCTAGTATCGTTAATTATAAATAGAGTGGTTGCAGTTCAAGATAGCCTGGATGCAAATTCAAAGAGGATAAGGTTATGATTATTATGCGTGGGATTTAGTGTATCAATAAAAGCAAGGTATAACAACTGTACATTGGCAATTTGTACATTATAAAAAAGTATAATTACAATAGAATGGTAGTTATTACGATTGGTTACACTCTTAAATATAGATCACAAACATGTAAACCTACTACGGGAATGCTACGGACTACGAATATGCTACACTTCCTCAACAAAATGCTACGAGCGATGCGTAGCAGTGTAGCTATCAAATTGCTTACATAACCACTTTTAAATCCGTTCTGTTTATCTCAAATTATTACTTACAAAAACACCTTAAATACTTTTAATTATCTTATTAAGAACATAGTCAATTGTCTAAAAAGTATTCAATAAATAGTCAGCCACACACTAGCCACCTAATCTAATCGAAGTAACAGATGCGTTCAAGGAGTTAACCGTTAGTTCTTGATCCCAGCAGAAACCACTACGTCACACACTATAAAAATAAAAACACAATGTATAAAGAGCCGTTGGCTGTTCAACATTCGCAAACTTTTGAAGTACAATAAACAAAAAATGAGTAACGTCGCTTACTCTATTTGTACGAATGGCGATAAAAGTCGCGTGTGAAAAAGTGGTCATTGCTCCAGGAATTTGAGCCGGGTAATGAGGAACCGTCACGAAGGTGCTGCTAGTTTTGAAGCAAATGTAACTGCTGTATGAGTGAAGAGCTAAGTGACTAAGAAATTTTATTAAATTATTATATTATATTATCATCTTTCAAGTATTTTATGAGAATAATTTCGTCATGTTGCTATTTTTTTATTTTTTTTATTTAACTTATTTCATCCCACTGCTGGGCAAAGGTCTCCCCCAACACCTTCCATTGGTCTCTGTCAGCAGCCAATGACAATTATAATTTTAATTAAACAAAAATATACATCCGCCTGTTTTTACTTATTTATTTTAAACTTCATGCGCAAACAAACGGTTCATATGGTAGACTTAATGCTTATAGCATTCTTTACCAGTCAACCATAAGTCACAGAAAGAGTACAGGCGGCGCGAAAAAAGTCATAAAGGGACAAAAGTGAGAGCGTGACGATAATAATTACAAAAGGTATTTAGAACAATGATAAACATACATGATTTTATATTCAACTTAAAAACTACACGATGCAATTTTAAATTATCATCTATTACGATCCGCCATTGCCAAGCCCTACATAAAACCTTACTGAAAAAGCTGAAATAAAATTTTTGTAGACAAATAAATGTTTAACTTTAATGCATCTGTAATACGACAAAATTGCTATTCATAGACGGAATAATTAGTTGATGCATGTTTTCTTACAAGCAATTCCGCTGATTGCTCTATCTGAAGTTTATTTTTAAAATTTTCAGTAATAATCTTCAGCAAATACCGTAGCATGGCTTATTTATGGCGCCACTCGCGTATTTGTTTTGCCATGACCACGGCATAGTCGCGTGATCATACACAGTTTGTTAGCGCGATACAAGCTTCCAATGAAGATGCATCGCTTTTAAATTGATAAGAGATGTATTGTTGTTACACGAGATATTTATGGGTTTTCGTTTTAAAAGACAAAGATTAATAGTGAATTTAGTAAAGTCTAGGTCTTCATGCAGTCTTTGAAATTCTTGTAGAAATAGATAGTAGCAAAATTCACCAGACAAGAATATTTGACTAATACCAAGTATATGGAGAGTTTTAAAAATGGCATTTGGCTCCATACCTACTTTGTTGCAATCACAGCGATTTGGTTCTTTGTATCACCCACTGCATTTTAATATTGCAAAATATTGTACAATGTATTGGCGCCAAAATGAGAAAACACAATGAACTATCGTTTAAAAATGGCTGATTCCAAATTCAAATTTTTTTTTTTATTGTAACAGTATTTATGGCCAGACTTGGTATACCTTTGCCTTTATTATTCCCTACTATTCAAAAGGGTACAATCATATTTATTTTATCTCAAACATTTTCGTCTCTTCCAATAATAAAGCCTTGATATAATCTCCCTAGAGCACAATCATCTCCAATCAATACAAGTGGAATGTTGCTTGAGGTTACGTATGTATAATACGGCTAGATATGTGTAATGGTGAGTGGTGTGGCGTCTGTCTGTCACGTCACAATGGTGTAGCAATCACGGGCCGAATGCGTTTATTGAAATCTCAGTAGCGTTGCACAGAGTAATGGATGTGAACAGAGACTCTAATGTGGCACAAAAATAACTTGAGACTTATTATATCAGGGCAGCGAATTAAATTTCATGATAAAAAAAACCTTCTTAAACCAAATAATATATTCAAACATACAAGCTTCTAATATGGGTAAACTTTATTATTATTATTATTTATTTATTTATTTATGTTAGTTCTACTAGTTATACTCGTATGATAGGATTGTATGCATGGATAAAATTATTATGTACTTGGTCTTAATTTTTATTATTAAAATTTGGCACTGATAGCATAATATCATTAGTGCAAAGTTATACTACTTAATCCAATGTGATCAATTGACAAATTGCCTATAAGTTAGGAAAAAGGACAAAAGATAAATAAATAATTGGTAAGAAAAAGTCCATTAAAAGTGCAAGTTCGACAAACTCTACCCTGCTAGCCTACTTAACGCCTTCTAACTTAACTATGTATACTCTAAATCCGCACTACTCTGTGCATGAAGATGATTGTCACGGATAGAGGGCGGTAGTGCATAAACTTTTACGAGTCGCATCCGACACGGCCCCTACCTACACGAACAGTTACTACTCATATGACCCTACTGCATTGTGGCGTGTCGATTGACTATCTCTAATCGAATCCACAGTTTTATGACTCGACTCTGATGATATTGGTTGGGAAAGGTTGCTGATTGAATTCTTAAGAGAGATATTTTACATACCTAAGCCAAGTGATAGCACAGATGATAGCTGTATTTCCCCATATTACATTTTGTTATTTAGACCTTGCATTTTATTTAAATGATCAGAGCAATTTGAATAAAAAGCTAAGTACGAGTTATTTAAAACAACCAACACGTGCAAACGATAATGTTTCTACAAGTATTATTTTATCTACACTATTTACATCAGTTCATGTGCAAGAACCTCTTTCTATTGTAAGTATTCTAATTTCAGTATTTGTTGGCCGGAATGTCGTTCCATATACATAAATCGTTATTCAAGCTGATTATTTTACCTAGAAAATTAATAAGGAAATCTGTATTTGAATAACTTAAAACAAGTAATTAACATTGACATTTTTAATAACTTTATGAATATTCCCACTTAATGAGGCCCGACGCTAATCCTTCCAGACACCAACAACTCGTGAAAGGGTAAGATTGATCGCTGCCATTTTATTTTAGGACGAGGGTTTTTAAATACTAGCGAAATTAATTACGTTGAAGATGGTTATGGGTCATTTCCGTTATAAAATATGATGGAAGATTGAATTTTTTTTTTTAGTTCTTTAGTTGATAATCAAAGAATAAGGATCCTAAATCTGGCGCATATTTATTTTCTTTCTCAAGAATCGTGCTAGGAAGGAAGTTGTCAGAAAAAGTGGAAGTTCACTAAAAATAAAGTATTCAAGAAACAATAACACTACTAATGTAACTTGACAAACTGCAATCATCATTTTCACCATTACAAACTTTATGGTAGATACTTAAAAACGTACGAAGGCAGAATACATAATTTTCGCATTTATTACAATTCCATAGAACGCTAATAAACTTCCGATCCAAGATTTATATTAAACTTCGAAGGGAAGAGCTTTGAATGAAGATTTTCATAGGATACATTAAAATCTGTTTCCACTGCTTCGCCTCTGGGGAGTGTGGGATAAAGTATGAACTTATGGATACTCTCAAACTATTTGTAATATTTTCACAAAAAAAATCTTTTGAAAATAGTACAATAGTTCAGTTTGACTATGTATCTCAACCTGCGTGTGCTGTGTGCTTTGTGTCTTGGTTATTACGTAAATAGTTTGAGACATCTTTTTTTTATATCTATTGCCACAACTTTATTTAACTTTACTACTTATTCGTTATTGTAATGTATTTTTTACATCAAATTAAAAAAAATATATCTACTTAATGTAAAAAGTATTTTTTTTACAATATTCTACATTTAATTGATTTTATAGTAAAACCGAGAGTGTCATTAATAAAATTATCTTCGTTTAATATCGCCTTAGTTTGTACAAATACAAACACTATTGTTTATTTGCCAGAATACATCATTAAAATTAACAGAACAGGTCAAAAATCCATCTTCGTTATGGTATCTAGCCTGCATGCTTGTAACTTAGACCACCACCTTGGTCCGTTGGGACGTCAATAACAAGCCCATAAACCGTTTTTACTGCCTTTGTTCAAGTAAATGTATGTAGGTTCTGACTTTTTAAACAATCACCGTATTTTTCTTAACGCTGATAATAACTTGAGATGTTTTGAATAGACGAAAACAAACGTTGAGAAAAGTTTATCTAATCTTCCGCGACTTATGTCAAACTTATGTATTATGTAGGAAAAAAAACATTCTGTTTATAAAATTCATGCATCACTCATTCTCAAAACTGTGATTTTGTACCTAAATACAGGTACTTAATTATTTTATGTTGGACCATGAACCCAGTATGGGGATGCTGATTAGATAGGCCCATCGCGCGCAAACGTTTTTGAACCTATATGGGGATACTGTAGGACGTGAGACTGTTCAATTCAATACAAAAAAAAAATTTCGTCGGTTCCGGTTAAAAAAGTTAGTTTTTGCACTAAAGTTCCATAAAGGTTGAATATTTTATATACTGTGAACTCGGTGATATTTAATTTATTCCTCGAATTCGGGCCAGCAACCAGCTTAGTTAAGCTAGATTGGGGCCATTCACTACCCAGTCCTGTTACCTCATAAAAGCGGTCATTCCTCCTGCAATTGTCAAATTCTGGAAACGGGTCACAGTGAGATATTAGCCTAATTGTCGAATTACTACCCACGCAGGAGTTGAGAGTTAGCACGAGCTCCATAGAGTTAAAATCTGATAGAACCCACTCAAATAACAGGACTACACTATTTGACCGATTTGTACATATAGTTCGGTTTTTATTGTACAATTTAATCAGAATAGTACACACTAGAAAACGAATATTGAAAACTCATTAAATAATAATGGCAACACAAAAGAAGATTCGGCTGTAGCGCTTAGCCTTAAAGAAGTTTCGTAAGTAATTAAGTGATGAGTAGTTGGATATTTTTTTTATAAGACTGGTAGAAAGTGATTTTGGCATTAAGTCCACCATTGTATAGTTTACGAACCCAAAATTATTCAAAATTAGAGTGATCAGGCTTCTTCTTGGCGAGTCGTATGATTGACAATTGTTTGCGCCAGTTCTAATCCATTCCATAGTCTTTATGCTAAAACCAATCCGTTAACTGCACATCTCGAAGTCCAGTTCCACATTCCTCTTCATTCCATTCGTACAATAACCCTCTTTTTTGGGTTCACCACAGTCAAGTAAATATGACTACCTTGGTTACTTTGCTTCTACTTACTCTCACCTCTATTGAAGCCCATAGTGATAAGATTTGCGATGGGTTTGAGGCCAAGTTTGATATGAAAAGTGTGATCGGTCCGTGGTATGTTGTAGCGATTATACCAGAGAAGTTGTATCCGGATAAGCCAGTGACCTGTTATAGAGTGGAGTTCAGTGAGACCGATGAGGTTAGTTTAATCAGTCAGGTATCAAACGACTGCAGGGAGTCGCATAATAATGGAATTTCTATTGTGTCTCGTTCACATATACTTGACGAGTTAATTATAAAATATTACATTCAAGTAAATATTACGAGGCATTCTCTCTGCTACACTAAACCTGTCAATGCAGCAAGTTGATATTTTGTTATAGATAGTTTACTTCAAGACTACTCATCTTTCCTGATACCATGTTTAGTTTAGGCTAGTAACGATACCCTTTTGCTTTCTGACCAAACCTAAAAAATCATTTTCTAGGCCGGGCTCCGTTGGCTAGTCAACAAGACCACGGAAGCTCACCATAGGAACCTGACTGAAATCAAAGGCACCATCATCAGACAACGCTACCATGCTCAACACCCTTTCGACGTCTGGTCCAAGTCTGTGGGTCAAGTAGGCTGCTTCCAACAAGTGCTGTGTTTGGACGCTGATAAAAGTGATATCAGTAAGTGCTGTATGATAAATTAGCGACTGTAATCAGTCAGGTATCAAACGACTCCCGGGAGTCGCATAATAATGAAATTTCTATTGTGTCTCGTTCACACATACTTGACGAGTTAAATATAGCGCTAGGATCACATATGCTTACTATCTACTATGTTTATACTATATACTACTATGTTTTCCCTTTAACCAGGAATAAGGTCACCTTTTTTTAAGTGGTAATATTTAAATAGCATCTCTCATTATATTATTGAAACAGGACGCTTTAAAGATCTTTGGAAAAATCGGGAAATTTCTCAGTTAAATTTTTCGTAACAAATTCATATTTTATGAAAAATATTCTTAAAGATCTTTTAGTTGTCTCTGTCACTGTCCACTTTTCTCATTGTAATGCACCATTTTTCTTAATGTAAAAAAATTTACTTTATCTCAATTTTTTTATTCTCGCGTATAAAAATTAAAAGTTACTACTACAAAACTTTTTATATTCATTGTACTGAATCGGCTCTTTTAATATTATCACTTTATACGAGATGACCCTATACATTTTCGACCCACGACGCCCAAAGAAAGACCATTAAGTTGACTGGCAAGTCATTTGACAACAGTTATTTCAACTTTAAGGCTATGACATAGGCAAGTGATTCTTGAGTATAGCTAATAGGTGTTTTCTTATGATTGAAACCCAAAAAATAATCAAATTCAGAGTGAACAGGCTTCTTCTGGGCGAGCTCGTTCTATCTTCGACTCTGTCTTAGCCAAATCTGGCTTGTTCTGGAATCAAGAGCAAACCCATTTAAAAAAACTCCCTTTTTACAGTCCCAGTTATTCATTCTACTAAGCTTCTAAACTGCCACGGCAAACATCATCTTCCGTTATGAATGTGTTTGTTTCAGCAAAAGCCTTAGCACAAGAAGCAGCAATGCAGTTGCATATCCTAGACACAGAAGACAGATCAGGACCATACCTGATTCAGATGCTATGGGGAAGAATGATTTCAGCCGTCGTCTACAAAAAACATAAGGTGAAAAATACTGATAATGTAGCAAAACCTTATCGTCATGAACCAATGTTTATGCTATGAACCTATGTCTACACACCTTTAATGAACAAGCAAATCTGCAGGCTTATTTAGGTGACGAAAAAAAAGTAGTCCACATAGGAGTGATCAACATCGTTAAAAGAATAAATACAAAGGTCGTGTCTCTATAAACATAATTATTTCAATATTGTAATTTGCTGAATGTATTTTTTTTAAATAGACACTAAATCGACTAATTTTTTAATGTGGTTAATGGATGACTTTTATACCTACCTATTTGTTACAATTTGTTTATTTTAGGGTATAACCCAGGACCAGTTGAAGCCGATTCATGAGCTGATGAGCAAGCTACGGGGTCCCCAGCGGCTGCCAAGGATTTGTGAGAAGTACCCGAAGGATGAATTGATTTTTGACTAATCGCAATAGGTAGTTCATAGACTTTTCACATGTTTCGTAATAAAACGAAATTGCTTTACACAAAATATAGTTTACATTTTATAATTATTGATTATCACAAGCATTTTTTGTATACCTTAAACCCTCACAGATGTGTTTACCAGCATCATTTTGTCAAAGAATGAGAAGAAGAAAGGTGTTTAAGCGACTGCCGGCGGTCTACTCTGAGCGTTTGAACATGTTAATGTTCCATAGTCACTGCGCAATTTCTCGTTTATTACCTGTTTATACCTGTTTGGATTAAAATTTATGTTCGATCTACACTATATTCTGTATCCCTATCTTCTGTATGGTGATCTTCTTCTAGTAGTAACTATTAAGTATATTTCATTATAAATTTATCCACCTTTAAATTAAAATAACCACTATTTGCAAGGCTTCCGTGCTATCACTCTCACGTCCCATTAACCAGACCGATTTGCAACAAAACCTGGGTGTGTTCTTGCCGCAGCCACACCTAAACTATACAAATCGCGTGGATTCCCTCGCTCCGTCACCTGTTATAATAAACAGGCATTAGCTGTGCATATCCGTTCAGTATGACAAGTAGGGTGGGTATAGTTTCAGTTACATTTGGGATAAAATTGATCACAGTTACCCATTAAGAAAAGCAAAATTCTAGGTTATTTACCCAGTATCTAACTAGATAATTAGAAATATTTTGGATTGGCAGGGGCAAAACGTTTACCGTATAATTTCTATAGAACATGGTAATGCAGAATAGTGGCAAATGGCCGATGCCGAGATAAATATGTAGTAGATAAAAGTATACAACCTCTAGTGGATAGTTTACTGCCTATTTTTTTTATATTGGTAAAACCCAACGCCTGCCTATTTATTTACTCATATTGCCTTAAAATGCAGGGATGTCCTTGTGACTGTAAGATTGATGGTTTCCCTACTCATGTCTAGGTGATGAATGCAATCGTTGCTACGAGGTATGCTTTTGCTCGCTACATAAATTGAGCGAACGAAGCGCTTTACGGCGATATTATAGCAGAAAGTATTAAATAAGTGTGGTCATGTTCCATGCATGTTCAAGTATGCAATCTTTTATTTAAAAAACATTAAATACTTTTGGATTTCATTCAGACAAAGAATTAAACATAGTTACAAAATAAGTTGTAATTATTCACTCCATGACTAAGGCCCCGTTTCGTGATCGATAGTTAACTCAACTATTGCAGTAACTATTAGACATGACGGGTCTAAACGCTAAGTTTTTATTCACGTTTATACCCGTCATGTCTAATAGTTATTGCAATCCTATAAACTCAACTATTGGTTAACACTTGCCAGGGCAGAATCCCAGACACAACAGAACTTTTATTGTTTTACGGCTATAGCAGTTCACTGTCATGGAAAGTCTTAAATATCATTACCAGCCCTTGGATATTTACAATTGTGCGTGTTTTGAAAAAAAAATACTTTAAACCAATTGAGAGAATGGCTATTTTAATTACCATGACAATTAATTCTATACTGCCCTACAAAATAAGTTAAGGACGATGTATCATTTCTATTTCACGACCGACGGTAATAATAAATCTAACAACTTTAGGTGTTGCACTCAAAACAGTGATATATTGAATCGAGCTACAATTTTTGCTGTATCACCGCTGCATTCGGTAGCTTGCCAGCGCTTTGCGGAACAAACGGCGCACTGATAGGTGCATTAGAATGAGTTGCAGTCCATAGTCGCGGTTGCAAATGGTATAGCCGTCAGGTAAATGGCATAGCCGCTTGGTAAATGGAGCCAAGAATGCTTAGTAAGCTTCCGGGCAAGGAATTTGGGTCGACAACCTCGTTACATGAAACTTTTTGTTGGTTGCTTGTTTTGTCTTGGTCAATGTGGAATAAAATGGCCTGTGGGGTTCAATGAATTGGGTGAAACAATCTGGATGATCTACGTTAATCTGACAATGAGTTTAATAATGAAAAATATAATACCGTTTGAGCATTGAATTTCATGAAATTCCAATATCAAAGAATATTAATAAGAAAGAAATTCCACTTTGAACTTTTTTCAGTTTTCCACTCAAAGAAACCATTTCACTTTTTTCTTGTGCCCTTAACCCTTTAGAATACATTTTTCTCTTGTTTCATTCGCAGCCAACCGCAAATAAAGCTTTCTTCTTCCCCAAAGGTAAGTGAATTAAGCCACCACTTCCAGCTTATGGCTCGCTTCATCTTCACTTAGACGACGATTAAAAATGCACCTTTTTTACCTTAGGGCGTTTACAAGTTACGATTTTAGGGTCGAAAAGACCACTGTTTATTGGATCTTCTTGTAGCAAATGAACTTTTTTGAACTGTTAAATAATGGCACTCTGAAATAAAAGGTCGAAAAACATCGAAAGACAACATGTTTAGATGGGTATCACAGGATTATTTCATAAAGTTCCAGAAAAGAAGTAAAAGTTTCATACAATACATTTTGACGAATAAAAAAGAGTGAAAGTTGTTGTTTTTCTATCCAATTATTAGCACGGGTGGATGGACCAAATTAATGACTTACTTCAATTATGGCAAAAAATGAAAACTTAATCTACTGCTAAACATTAACTTCGATTGTATTCACGACCCTTAAACATCGTGACATCTAAACGCACCCTATTTACTTAGGTGCGAAATGAGTAAAGTGCCTGCAACTGCGATCCGTAATGGGTTAATTTCTTCTTTGCCGATGGCACCTTTGCAGCTTAATTGGAAGCTAATTGATCTTAATGTGTCGGTTTTGGAGTTGACGGCGCGGGAGTAGACTCTTTCATGTTTTAATTAGCGGTACTAGTGGAAGTGATTGAAATTATTGCTGTAAATAATAAACAAGTAGCTAAGGGATAAGCAAAGCACTGCAATAAAATTGTAGTGTTTACAATTTTGTTTGCTAATGAGAATTAGACATGACGGGTCTAAACACGAAATATAATTATACTTCAGTATTCGTCCTCGATATTAGTATTATACACATGTAGTATCGCTTGCACTTATTACCACATAGCACAAATTTTAGAGCTAGATAAAAATAAATTACAGGAAAAAATGGTACTTCCGGATTATATTTTAGAAAATATTTCCGTATCCTGTAAAAATAATTAAATAAATTAAGAACACTTCCGTTCCGTCACTTCCTCCACGCCATTGCTTTTGAAGCCTTCATTCGCTATTTGTGCTTCGCCACTAAAGCACGTCAATTCTCGTTCCGTGCAGATTAAATTTAATAATATTTTTGGTGATTTCAGTGATTTTAGTGAACTATCAAGATTCCTCGAACTCAAGACCCTTCCAAATCGTTGAACAAATACGTACGTCTGTGCGTAATTACAAGGTTTATAGCACCTCGGAATTGTATTTCGGACTTTTCCACGCTTAAACCATTTCGGCCTCGTCTGCTCAGTCAATACGCATCGTACAGTATTTTGGACTGTTTTGTGCGTACTACAAGGTTTCTAGCACTCGGAATTGTATTTTGGACTCTTCCACGCTAAAACCATTTAGCTTCGTCTTCTCAGACTTAGCTCGACTGAACACGGCCGCTGCAGTCGACAGGCAATGGAGAAAAACCTACACATGTGCAACCCGCATGAGCGGCGTCGCATCTGCCCTTTACATCCAGAGCTGATGTAGTCCTGCCACCAACACCGCCGCAACCGTCCACGTCTCGTGATGTAGCTGGGACGGAGAGCGGTCGACGACACCACCAGAGATCGAGATGCAACCGGTGAGTCATTAAAAATCCGACAATAAATGGACGGTTTCCAAACCAAACCTATTAGATATTTTCTTTGGACCGATCCTACTACTTGCCTAAGCATGACAATCGCCACACATCTGTGTTAATTTGTGTGTGTTCATCTGACTGAACATGGCCAAACCTGGCTACGAAAGCTAAAACATTTATTTAACGCCGCTGCCCTCGCCTACTGTGCAACGCGCAGTACTACACACACTATTATTCATCATCATTTCATTTTATTTTATTTTTACCGTCAAAGAAACTACAAAATCTGCCAGAGCAGTAAATCAGGCTGACTATGTAGTTTTATTTTGGTTTATGTAGTGTATTTCACTACGCAAACTTTAAAAATTGCATAGAACAAAGGGGTAGATTCCTTGTCTGACACCGTTGTTTTTTACAAGTAGCTCGATTAATTGCCAAAGGTTGCAGGTTATAGCCCTGCTTAAATCTATAATGGTTTTTGCAATTTTCTTTATAACTTTCTCGTCGCGAACAAACAGGTATTAATATAAATTGCACTTGTAAAAAGACAACTGTGAACCTGTGACAGACGAGGAATTGAACCCCGTGTCTTACGCAATCCTTTCAAATATTTTCCTTCAGATATTGTGAGAGCAATCTCACAGCATTGATGATGTCACGCAGCCTACGCGTTAAGAAGCGCTTGCAAAATTCAACAGGACTATTAATGTGATGGTGGCCGAGTGGTATAGGCATACGCCCGGATTGCGTAAGACACGGGGTTCAATTCCTCGTCTGTCACAGGTTCACAGTTGTCTTTTTACAAGTGCAATTTATATTATTAAGTTTGTATGGTGACAAAACACTATAAAAACAAAAATAAACTATAAATTGGCTTTCATAATCTTAACTGATTGTTAAAATATTTGTAAAAATATTTTCCTTCAGATATTGTGAGAGCAATCTCACAGCATTGATGATGTCACGCAGCCTACGCGTTAAGAAGCGCTTGCAAAATTCAACAGGACTATTAATGTGATGGTGGCCGAGTGGTATAGGCATACGCCCGGATTGCGTAAGACACGGGGTTCAATTCCTCGTCTGTCACAGGTTCACAGTTGTCTTTTTACAAGTGCAATTTATATTATTAAGTTTGTATGGTGACAAAACACTATAAAAACAAAAATAAACTATAAATTGGCTTTCATCATCTTAACTGATTGTTAAAATATTTGTAAAAATATTTTCCTTCAGATATTGTGAGAGCAATCTCACAGCATTGATGATGTCACGCAGCCTACGCGTTAAGAAGCGCTTGCAAAATTCAACAGGACTATTAATGTGATGGTGGCCGAGTGGTATAGGCATACGCCCGGATTGCGTAAGACACGGGGTTCAATTCCTCGTCTGTCACAGGTTCACAGTTGTCTTTTTACAAGTGCAATTTATATTATTAAGTTTGTATGGTGACAAAACACTATAAAAACAAAAATAAACTATAAACAGGTATTATTAACATTTAATAAAAGTTGGAATACAGTGAGTGCACCACGCTGATAGGAAGCAGCCCTTATGGCTTTACCACCAGCTACCGCCAGCGCCATCGCCAGTGACGTCGTCGAGCATGGGATCGCATCGGACCGCAACACAACCGCAGACTGGAGAACACGAGGTACGCTACGTGAGTTATTTGTAAAACAGTATAGCATATGATCAGACACGGTGAAAGGTTATCCTTTGAGAAGATGCGAGTCGTACTTTATTAAAGTCGATTATCGAGCAAACACAGTTTTATAAATTAGACAAGACTATAATAATATACAGAGCGTGATCTTCAATCTTATTTCAAACACGTCGAGCTAATTCTTTTTCAAATTCATTTGATTTGAAATCATTAGAAAGAGTAAAGAAAAAACACAATTTAACCTCTAAAAACAGATGATATCCGTATAGTCGGTACAGTGTAAATTAACTTCAAAACATTGTTTTATAACCATTAACCATCATCGACTTGACTAACCTTGTCGTGACAGATTTATCTGCGTGCCCTCCGAGAGCCCGCTGTGGAAAACGCAGGTTTCGTTTACATAAAGATTTAGCAGAGCCTCTAAAACAATTATAGCCAGAATGATAAATTTATAGCTGTTGTAAGTTGTCCACTATAACTCGCCGAATGTGGGCCCTCAGATGAACTGTGCCAAACACCAAATTACTGAAACGGACCAAATAAGATGATTTTAAAGAGTGGTCATATTTAGCAGGTAAATTATAGGGCAACATACGAAAGTAAGAGCTCTGCCTAGTTATTGCAAATAAAGAAAATCCAATAAAATGATGGGCCCTCAGTTCTTAAGTGCAAAAATTTTACTTTGATGCTACAAAGTTTAACTTACAACTTAATGTCTTTGGTAAGGTTTTAATTTTAGCAGAAGTAGCCACAATGCTAACCTGAGAGTACTGGGTTTATATATTCATCTAGTATAGAATAAAAGCTCTAGCAAAGTGAGCTCTCGTACCACACGTTTTAGAAGAAAGTTATCATATTTAGAGTCAAGGTGGAAGGTGTATTAATTTACACTTATTAGTAAAAAAACGTAGTCATTTCATAGTACAAACTTATGTATCTGTGTGGCGTTTAAATATTTCCTTTCTTGAAAAAAAACTAATTCATTTATATGTGAACAAAATGTTCGTATTAGGGTAACCACAAATCAGAAGATTAGTGGAAAGTAATGGAAAAAATAAATAAGTACACATTTTATTTATTCGTATTAATCTAATCTGTTACATTTGAATAATTACATTATTCGTTAATTAGTTTTTTATCACTCCTGTTAGGAAAGTTGACTTTTCATGTATGGAAAATTGCTTTTTCATACGGGGTCAAAGTTAATTGAGCCACATTGTGTTAAAAATAGACCAAGCCCATAGATAGAAGTTGCTACCAACTTAACAAAAAAATAAACAGCGTTGATAACAAATGCATCTTATGTGCAATGCAAGATCGCTGTTCTGCCGATGCGCGTTTGATCTATAAGTACATTTTTTATGATGATCGCTGAGACATTTCTTGACATGACATATTCTTCCGTTTTCTTTCTGCCGATTTGTACCGAAAAGTAACCATTACTTCGTATGAAAAACGTCGATTCAATTTTACTGGATTATCACTAAAATTTTCAAAATTACAACGTCTCAGCGATCATTTTAGATCGAATTAACTTCTTTAGAGTGTGTATTTGTCAGAAACTCAAACTGAAAAAAATCGTTATACCCATACATAATAATAATTAAAGAACAACTGGTGTTTAACCAGATTTATTATTTATCCACTATCATTAACAAATAAATGAAGAAATCCATTATTACCTACTATGTTGTATTTTTGTATTTGTCAAACGTTGCTCAGGCGCGGAAGCCTCGGTAAACCACCAGGTGGCGCTCGATATAGATAGTGCCATCCACGAAGGCGCGCGCCATCTCTCGTCCTTATCGTTTATTGTACATGTGTGCAAGTTTTTGCCAATATTTAATGATATTATAATGAATACAATTATTAAATGTATATTATTTGATATTTTAATATTTGCCACACAACTCGCCACCCGCGCTTTCCTCAATCAAAAATAAAAGGCGCGCGCCTTCGTGGATGGCACTATCTATAAATGCAAATTTATTTTTTTGTCCAAAACAAAATTGAAATTTTCGTGTATTTATTGATTGAGAAAAATTGATAAATGAAATTGATTCAACCTCTAAATTTTTTTTAAAGATTTAGCTACGTAAGTTAAAAGGATGCAGTAGAATCGATGCAGTAGAATTGATGCAGTAGAATCGATGCAGTAGAAAATCACAGTATTGATTTGAATCAATTGTCTACGCAAAATGTAAAAAAAATTGCTTGAGACTTCCAGGAGTCATAAAATATCCTCATCATTGTTTAAGTATTTTTTTATCATATATTATTTTTCTCAGAATACCTCTTAAGCAATCGTACAGCATATACTTTGGTTTCGAGTTTCCTAAAAAAAATGATAATGTGGTTAACATACACAAAATCAGTATGGAGAATATAAAAAGCTAGATATTTCTTTAAATACTTTATATAGCAATAATATTTTAATACAATTTGAAACTATAAATTTGGTATAAAAAATGCTGTAAATAATTTTTATCAAACAATGACCAGGGAGAGAGATTTCTTATGGAGTTGGTTTTTACCGTGTGGTACGAGAGCTCACTTTGCTAGAGCTTTTATTCTATACTAGATGAATATATAAACCCAGTACTCTCAGGTTAGCATTGTGGCTACTTCTGCTAAAATTAAAACCTTACCAAAGACATTAAGTTGTAAGTTAAACTTTGTAGCTGAGGGCCCATCATTTTATTGGATTTTCTTTATTTGCAATAACTAGGCAGAGCTCTTACTTTCGTATGTTGCCCTATAATTTACCTGCTAAATATGACCACTCTTTAAAATCATCTTATTTGGTCCGTTTCAGTAATTTGGTGTTTGGCACAGTTCATCTGAGGGCCCACATTCGGCGAGTTATAGCGGACAACTTACAACAGCTATAAATTTATCATTCTGGCTATAATTGTTTTAGAGGCTCTGCTAAATCTTTATGTAAACGAAACCTGCGTTTTCCACAGCGGGCTCTCGGAGGGCACGCAGATGACAGATTTTGTTCTGTAATACAATATTACGTGTTTTGTAAAGGAAAGGAATATTGTAGGTTTTTTACAATAATTTTCCTAAAGATTTTTTTCTTTATCCCTGGATTTTCTAACCTTTACAACAACAATTCAGTTGTTTTTTACATGAATATTTTGGTTAAATAGAGAAGATAATTAATTTTGCAAGAGTTTTAGATATAAAATATTACTGTTAGGATGTTCGGTGCAATTCACCATAATATTTTGATATTATTAACCAAGGTAGACTTAAATTAAAACTGTGGTTTTGTATGCTTTTTTACTATTCTGGCTACATGTATGTATTTATTTGGAATACAATAAAGACATCAAAAATAAGTAACACAACGCTTAAGTATAAGGATATCTACTGGGATATCTAGACTTATTCAAAAAAGCTACACATCTTTCTAAGGCTCAATATATAAACTTTTCCTTTTAATTCTAAACATTGACATGCTGCATACTAACAGGCAAACAGAAGAGCATCAAGTTAAATTATTTTTTAGCTTTGCTAATTTTTTCCTTCTTTTGTTTAAAAACATGCAAAATGTGCATGGTTTGTTTTTGTTTCATGCTGGATTTGACCATGAACTAAAGCGTACATGTAAATTTAAAAGACTATGATGCTTTTGATCGTCATATGAATATTATGCAGATTTATATCTTATCCAATGTTATTGGTGGTTAGATGTTATTTATAAATTCTATCCAGAAAATTAGCTGTATTACTATGGTTGTGAGATTATTCTGACGCCTCAACAACGGGGTAGGGCGCGGCCTGTGAGAACGGGTCAGCAAGCGCTCAGTGATCACAACTAGAAACAATATGTTATCATAAATTTGGAATTTTTTAGAGGTAGAATATTTACCGCATAATTTCGAAATACTTTCATTAAATAGGTAGGTAACATAGTGATAGATGCAAAACTTGTGAGAAGTAAACAATAATACCCACATTTTCATTTTTACAAATATTTGCAATTCTGATAAATATAAAATATGTTTAAAACACTGTTTTATAGGAATTAGTGACGCGCTGTCACCCGGATATGAAAAGAAACTAACCCTCACAGATGTGTTTATCAACATTATTTTGTCATGCTTTTGTAAACCCTACCGGCGGCCTATCAAACCCTTAGCGTTTAATTTATCACTCACTCACCCAGCGCTCATTCCCTGAATGACTAATCCATCATCAAAATCCTAGTGTATTTGATACAGGGTTACATTTGTTAATTTGGTACACTTAAACTGTTAATTTTGTACCCGTATTTTCTAATATTATTAAAATATGCGCCAAATATGCGTCGTGGATATTGGACGTGGACGAATTTGTCGTTAATACATCTATTAGTTGTAAAAAATTTACAATTAACTTTTCAGTTGCTTGTTTATTCAAAAGTGTAAGAATAAAATATAAATAAATAATTATAGCAGAAGCAATAATCAGGTTATTTATGTCATGTTCTGTTTTTTCTATCGACACTGCTGGCAGATACTAAGCGTAGTTCACTTGATGCCAGTAGGTAATTACTGTAACACAATTATCCCTTTTTTGCCTAGATTTAAAGACTGAAATCTGTAATAGGTACTGAAATCAGTAAATTGTGCCAAACTGGCCATTTATAACATTGGTATCCTCTCTTCATAAAACCTGCAAGAAGTTGTAATAACAGACATTGTAATGGTTAATATGTACAACAACATGTTACAGCATTTCAGTATGATATTTGTATCAAAAGATGGAATTATTATATAAAAAAAAAAACTAACAATATCTATTGATTTCTATAGAACAATTACTAAGTTGATTTTAGATTACCTTACTTAACTAACCTAACCATAAACAAAGGATTTCAGTATGGCATTATAAAAAGGCAGTTTTATTGCTTTCAATTTGGTTTTCAAGATTTTGAAAATGAAGTTCTTTTCAGGATGTTGTAAAGGAGTTTATAGGCTGCGCACTAATTTATGTAATTATAATGTTACTTGACTATTTTATTCAGTAGACTATCTGGATTAACTATTCAATCGTGATCTCATTAGAACAAATGGGTAAAAAATGATCCTTTCATCGTTTTTTGTTACAACTCGTACTTACTTACTTGTACTTACTAAGAGTGTTTTCTTTACAAATAACTTTAGAAATATGTATATTTTTTCTGATAACCCAATTCTTATTCAAATAACGGGCGTAATCAGTCAGGTATCAAACGAATGCCGAGAGTCGCATAACAATGGAATTTTTATTGTGTCTCGTTTACACATACTTGACGAGTTAACTATTTATTTCTTCCAGGCGCGTCTCATGCATTTACAATTCCAAAACGAACCGATAAGAAAATCTGATAACTTATAGTCTTCTGATTAGAAAACCGTATATCAATGTGACTTTGCGGACTAGTGGAGTTGACATATCCGCGCACAGCCCTAGGCATCATGCCTCGACGTCCACAGCCGATATTAATGTCAACCTGTATAAGTAACTTGGTTGAGCAATTCCAAAATCCCCTAACACGGGTATAAACCCGTAGTAGTTAACTATTATAAAATAGTTACTGTAGACAGTACATTATGTTCTGATTTTGCTAGTTCCTTGTTGTTAACCTGATAAATAATTCTTTCTTAATGATTACGAATCATACTATCATAAGTAACTTATTTGTTTTATATGATTCTTTGAAAGAATTGATTAAGTACTTACTCATAGATGATATTTCCTTCTTTCATGCTCTAAACATCTACATGTGTATAATACTAATATCGAGGACGAATACTGAAGTATAATTAATGATTAAACGAACTTACCTGTACGTGAAGTTCTATCATAATTATACGAAGTATTCGTCCGAAGATATTAGTAGAAAGTCCCACCCACCCGATGCATACTTTTTGTGTTGACAAAAACCCATCTTTAGGAAATATCATCATATATTATCTCTAAACTAAATGAAGGCTTCAAAAGCAATGGCGTGGAGGAAGTGACGGAACGGAAGTGTTCTTAATTTATTTAATTATTTTTACAGGATACGGAAATATTTTCTAAAATATAATCCGGAAGTAACATTTTTTACCTGTAATTTATTTTTATCTAGCTCTAAAATTTGTGCTATGTGGTAATAAGTGCAAGCGATACTACATGTGTATAATACTAATATCTTCGGACGAATACTTCGTATAATTATGATAGAACTTCACGTACAGGTAAGTTCGTTTAATCATTAAATATGATGAGTAAATGCTACTCACTGCTCGAAGTTGCGGCTGCGCACAGGCAAGCCGTGGTCACGAGCCAACTCACAGTTGGGTCGTAACCACGGCTTGCCTGTTGGCCTGTTGGCTGACCCGTCATGTCTAATTCTCATTGTAATGCAACGCGAAAGTTTAAAATGTCATACTGTTTGCTAATCTTGCTTACTAACCAATTTAATGGACATAACCAAGCCTGAACAAATGACAATGGGCTGATCACTCTCCAACTGCCTTTTTTTAAATAAAAAATGAAGCTTTGATTACATTACAGTGCCAATTGATACATCAATGCACTGTCCCAATCTCCAATGAAGTATTCTTAGATTTATATTACAAGTTGTGACTTAATTTTATTAATTCTTGCATTAACACTTCACAGTAGTTATTTCTTACATCTCTTCATCAACACTTCAAATCTATTAATCATTGTCACAACCTCCCCTCCTTATCAGGTACAATTATTGTAAGACAATATCCTTAAACTTCTGAAATCAAATTGGGATCCAATTTAAATGCAGATTGGAGAAGATGTTTCCAATTAAGTGTTCCGGGATGACTGATGGACGCAGTCTTTAGGGAATAGAGTCGTGTACTATTATGTTTGGGGACAATTTTAGTGACAGACAAGGAGTTAAGAGCGTACACGGCGATTATGACCCGAAAGCGTGATTTCCAAGCTCAAGAACTCTGCAAAAATAAATCCTACGAAACTTCAAATTGCTAATTATTGTAGGCAATCCTTTCAAGTAAAAAATTTTTAAAAAACATTTCCAAGTTATTTGATTTTACGTGAGCTATAACAACTAAACGAACAGCTGTTTCTCAAATTTATGTTACGGGGCTTACTTTGGAGTCTCATGTGTTCAAAATCACTTGCATGTTTTACATAGAATTGAACTTTTATTATTAAACAGATCCTCAACTAAATATTGAATTTGACAATTTTTGAAAATTCTGTTCCAAATGAAAGATACGAGTCCTTAAAGAAAGTGAAACTTACAAAAAAAGGCGGATTTAATTTCACGTTTATTTCGGATAATCAGTCCTTTTTTCTTCGAAATAAAGATACACAGTATAGAAGCATGCCTTTTTCTACGCAAATCGAAACAAAAACTAGCTAAAATCCTTTTTTTTCATTCTTAGTATTTAGTTTCAAAACTGCAATAAAACCATCTTCGTAAACAGTTTCAAATCAGTCCGCCGCAAGGCTTTACAAGGTGTGGACGTATCGCTCGAGTTACCGCGCAAAACCTCGCGTGATCCTTGGCGCCGAGTGAATTTATAGTGCGACTAAGCAATTTTGGTAATTATAATATTTTGTAAATTAATATTATTTAATGAGTAAAAAATTCTTGAATTACAATAATGTTGTTACAGTTTTTCAAATATGGGAAACAAATGTAAAAAATATAACCTGGCTACCTCCAAGTCTCGAAAGGGAGCATTACACGATAATATATCTAAGGCCAGGGCTAAAAGGTTGGTTAAATAGTTTATATTATAATTCATTATATGTGAACCGAACTCAGGAAATCTCGGAACTCATGGTTATATTGGGTATATTTCTTTTACACTTATATCCTTATCTTATATAAGAATTTGAAACATAGTGATACAAGCATCATAACCTTGTACGTACAGGTGTTTCATATTATATTTGTTTTTATTTATGAAATAAATAATTTAGTATTTTTGTATGTATTTGTAAGTAAAGTCTTATTATATTTTTTTCTTAACTTTAGAACATTGAACTTAACCTTTGAACTTGGTCCTAATTTTGAAATGCCTTTTGTCTTTTTAATAATTGCCAAGCATCGATCATAAACCTACTAGACGGATAATGTTAGATTTATTCTAAAAACCGTCAGTTGATTACAAGAGTGCGAGTGTGTGAAATTCTCTTTGTTGATGATTTGCTCGCTTCTGATTGGTTATTTGATATCACGGGCGTACTCGTAGTTCACAGAAGTTTTCAAATCTAAACGTGGCATAAGTTTTTTTGTCTTACTCGTAAGTAAGTGGGTACATGGTCGATGTTTTCAAGCAATACTTATACCCGAATTTATAGGCAACCAATTACTTCACTATGAACCTGGAATGTTCTGACTTTTGACGGTACTAATTTCATACAACATTTTGATAAGGAATGTTTTTATTAAGACATTACCCAATAGTAATTTATTTTGCATGATTATACATATATTTACCAACTTGTACTTAAGCACATTGTGTGTTTTCATGTCTTTAACATTCTATACGATAACTACGGATGATTGTGTGTGTGTGTGTGTGTGTGTGTGCAGAGAAAATTGCTTATTTTGTCGCTAAGAAATTTCAAATTTGCTTTTAAATAATGAGCACAGTGTTATATTGTGGTTTATGATTGATTACTTTTACTTAATTAATCATTTTGTAATGATTATAAATTAATCACCTGATTAATTTCCCAAAAAAAACTTTATACTTATAATAGCAAAGGGAGTAATTAATTAAATTCAAAAATCACTTTCAAAATCTCAGAATTCAATAAATACAGGATGTGACAAAACCGTGAAAAATAAACCGTGGTTTTCGGCTTTGTTATATCCTGTTTTTTTTTTTGTAGAATTGAATTAAAACGTGCAAAGATGCAATAGTATTATGGTGACCTATTTTTTCATTGAGCATATTATAAAGGCTAAAATTTCGTTATTTTTACCACTTCCTTCAAAATTATGCTTTTAAATAACATGCTTTGTCTGCTTACTAACTAGTTTATGGTTATCTTCAGGCTTTGCATAGAAAATATTAACGTTAATAGCACGAAAAATATTGATAATGCTAGTTACTTTGAAAATACAAAAGTAAATGATGAAATTACTCATGCCTGAGATGAGCACTGAAGATATTGATGACAGTAAAATAATGGTAATGTAGAAGCTCATCTTGTTATTAAGAACTTATCTGTCTGTTATGCATTATAATATTTGATACATAGTGATTTTCAGGTCATCGAAAAAGAGGTATCGCCCGCGGCTAATCTTGTGGTTGAAGGTCGAAGAATCATTGAATTTGATTTTTTTCTAGAACAAAATATTACGTTAAACTTTTTTTTTCAAATGTAAACAATACATAATAATAAAAATATTTACAAACTAGTTAGAAAAAAAAAACTCAAAAATACATTCTTTCATTCATTTCATGATAGAATTTCATTTGAAACCTTTTCCTCCGATTTTCTTGATTTAATTATTCATAAATGTAGTAGTAATGTTATTTTAAGAGGATCGTGTGCGCGCAAGCTTCCATACAAAAAGAAAAAACGTTTTCCACCTCATAAACGTTGTCTGATTTTGACAATAATGATTTAATGACAGTAATGATTTCATATTTTGAAAAACTATGCTCGTACGTTTTGTTTTTTTTAAATTGTCTACAAATAGGCAACGTTTTAAAATCAGCAATAGTTAATGTACTTTATCAGACGAATATTTCTTATGTGACCATTAAAAAAACAGGCCTAATTTTAATAATTTGTGTTCCTTAAGTTAAAAAATAATTATGGTAAATAAATTTACTATAAAAGAAGTCAATTCATGCATCGTATCAATGTTTCGTGTTGCATGAATAATCTTTATGGCCTTTCATTATAAATCTTAATACACTTATTATATACACGTACTTATAATAAATAAAAATACATTCATTAGTAAATTAAAGTATTAAATGACATAACATGCAAACTAGCATTATCATCAGTTTACGACTTAACGGATCAAAATGGTTAGTTCGACTAAATGTACACCATTCTACGCACACAGGCGCAAGTGCATATGTGTGTCGTCAGCGCGCATTGTGTTCGCCCGAACTGGTCCCGACGCATTTGTGATAAAGGCTCTTAATGTTTTTTATTATACATATGTACGATATGGGATAAAAATTGCAATCTAAGTTTTTTGTTGAGCTATGTTAATTTAAGTTACGAGATTGTAATCGTATGACGCTGATATAAAATATTTATGGTGAAAATATATTTAAATATGTAAAACATAAAATATCGTTTCATTGTTGACGCAAAGTATAAGGCTCGGGTGCACCTATAAAATCTCAAAGGAAATAATTGTTTAAAGTCAAGGTAATGATATAAAATTTAAGTAATCATAAGTGTAATCTTTATATTCAGGTATAAGCTAAAGGTTTAGCTATTGCAATCGAAAATCATTTTATTAATTTCAGTAATCACCAAACCTTGAATTCACCCTTTTCCTTATTTCACTTCTGAAATAAAACTTTTTACAAGATAAGCTTGTTTATACGAGTAGTAAAAGAAAACAATGCATATTTCAGCCAAACCCAGTGTTCCTAATAAAAATGCACGGCGAACATTCCCAACTTTATGGCCCTCTGTGCTAAATATAAAACGCGCAGGGAGAATTGTTAATTCCAGGAAACTGAGTATTTTTGATTATATTTAAAGTTTTTGTCTCAGGACACGGTTAATGTTTGGTATAAAGTAGTAAATGTACAGCGTAGCTGACATGAGTACAATCATTTTAGAGGTATATTTTTTATAGGAACCTGAATACAAAAGGACTGCAAAATACTTTTATGAATGGAGCAACTGCATACTCATAATAATAATAATAATAATAATAAATCATTTAATTTAGATTTTATGCAATCCATACAATTGTGTTAGTAACAATAAAATAATAATAAAAAAAAAAAAAACTTATATCTATGTTAGTGAATTACAATTTAAATTGGATTTAATTGATTTATTTATTTGAAGAATAGGTTTTTAGTTCCTTGAGAATGTAAGTTAACCCAGTGTCTAAACAAGGAACAAGTGGGCCTATCCTTCATGGCCATCAGGATGCTGTTGACGCTCCGCCGGACTCTGTTAAGCATTGAAGCTGTACGCTTTCTAATAATGGCGTAAAAGTCATCAACACCCGCTTGCGCGAACATTGTTGATGCACTACAGAATCTGGGGAGCCCCATCAACATCCTAAAGGCGTTATTATATTGTACGCGGAGAGCGTTATATGTCTTCTGCGAATAGCTACACCACAGGCTGCAGGTGTAGAATGTCTGACAGAACGCCTTGAAAAGGGTGATTTTGACCTCCTTCGTACACCTCGCAAACCTGCGGGCAAGCATATTACATCGGACAGCCAACGCTCTCCTTTCTCGTTCAATATCGCAATTGTCTGAAAGATTTTCAGTCACAATGTGGCCCAGATATTCTTAATAACAGATAATCATGTAGGTGGGGTTATAAGATCATAACAGGTCCTTTCAGTTAGGTTCAGGCACTGCTACTGTATATTTATTCTGTCTGGTTGGTTTTGCGGTTAGTAAAGTTAGTCTTCCAAGAGGTCCCGGGTTAGGTCCCAGGTCCTGGGTCGGGCCGAAATAATATCTCCTGCGTATCTGGCCTATCTCTGTTAAGAGGCCACCTTTACCGAAATTCGGTAGGAGAATATTATTATTACCTACTTTATTTGTTATAAAAAGTAAAAAAACTTATTTCGTTAAGGTCCATAAATAATATTACCTACTTATGAATGCGGTAAATTAATAAGATAGTATGTAATCTTATTTCAGCTTAGTGGAAAGTTTATCATTGATGAGAAAAGAATAGTTACAGAAATGATAATAAATCCGTGCTTTGTGTATCGCCACCTTTAGAACAGTCCTAGCGACAGCGGACTCCCGTAAACCCACAGATACACCCGGAATAAAATATTTTAATTATATTTTATCGCCACTAAAGCCGTGTAAATGAAAAACTGGTTTCTCTGCTTTATGAAATCGTAAAAAACTTGTCCCGCCGAGGTTCCGACTGAACTTTTGATGGCTCGCATTGTTGAGATTTCATTAAGTTTCTTTATGACACTTTCAAATGAATGTTTGATTTCGCCTGTTTTTGTATTTTGAATGAGGATGAAAAGGACTTTTAAAATTGTAAGTTTTATTATTTTAAAGTGAAGTAGACAAATTAGACTACCCAGGAGAAACGTGCATAACTTTTTAAGGCTTTGACTGCCACGAAAATAGACACAATAGAAAAATATGGTTTGGCGGTTACCGGTGATTACCATGGCGCTCAACAATGTGTTAAACAGTTATTAAGTGTGAAGCTAGTTTTATTGACTTACGAAAAATATCATAGACTTCATCCAATATCAGAATATTCAATTTAAAAAAATATGAATACCTATTATATTTTTATTAAATCTTAACTAAAAAAGTTTTCTTGGATATTGTAAAAATATTTTTGTCCTTGGGTCACCCTGTATTCTGTATCAAACCTAAACCCAGGGCAAGGAGTCCCATAAACATTATTCATTTAGCGTTAACTGACAGAAAAGTAATTACGAATATTCCCCGAAGAACTCGTCCCATCTCAGCGAAAACTAATTAAAAACTACAAGCCCGTTGTATGAGCTTCTTCAGGAATTGCAATCAGGTATTCATTGCTAGTGTTATGAAAAACTACGTGTTTCATACTTAAGTATGGAGGTGTCTGCATTAATAACAAGAAAAAGAGGAAGTAAGTACAAGTACCACAGTCATGTTAATATTATAGTACCTTAACTAACTTAACTTTAACTGCCTCGGTGGCGCAGCGGTGAGAGGGTCGCATTTTAAAGCGACGGCTGCGCCGGAGGTCCCAGGTTCAATTCCCGGGTCGGGACAAAAATATGTACCGGAGTTTTTTTTTTTTTTTTTTTTTTTTGTTTTTTTTTTTTTTTTCTTTACATTTCACACAGCGCCATCTGGTCCCAAACTAAGCAAAGCTTGTACTATGGTAACCAGACAACGGTTATAAACATACTTATATTTTTTTGTAAATACATACATATTATACATAGAAAACACCCAGACCACTACAAACAGACATGTTCATGCACACAAATGTTTGTAATGTGCGGGGATCGAACCCGCGACCTCTGGCGCAGTAGCCAATTTCTTAACCACTGCGCCAAATCGGTCGTCGGTTTTCTGTTCAGAAATTCTCAGGGAATGCCCGGAGTTTGGAAGTTGGCGGTGTTTCACCCCCGTGCCTCGGAAAGCACGTTAAGCCGTGGGTCCTGCGCCTGATCTCTCTCCGGTCGTGTCAGATTGCTGTCCCATCGGGCTATGAGAGTGAAAGGAATAGAGAGTGCACCTGTGTTTGCGCACACACTTGTGCACTATAATATGTCCCGCGCAGTGGGTTGGTCGTTGTGACTGGCCACCGTAGTCGAAATCGGCTAGGGGGACTATTATTATAGTACACTAGATAGATCAATAGGTATAGAGAAAATCATAGTTCTGAGAATGATTTGTATCAAGCTCGATGGAAATCCAGTAACAAGGTGATAAAGTTACCAATTCAAACGCCATTTTGCTGTCACAAACACATCCATTTTGCTATTTTGACATTATAGTTTACAGCTATTAGGAAAACTGATGATGATGAAATGGTCGCTGGGGCAGAAAAGTTCTAGATTGGAGACTATCCGACCAAAGGCGCAGCGTAGAACGTCGTGGGATCAAACTGAATGCAGACCGCTTGCGATCGGTCGCTGTGGAAAGCTGTGGGGGAGGCCTATGTTTCAGCAGTGCACGTCTATAAGTTGTTAATAATTATGATATAAAAGATAATATGGCTGAACGACACAGACAAGGATGCAACTATCACTTCTAGAATGAGACAAAACGTAATGCGAATTCGCATGCCGTGTGCGAATGCGATGATGTTCAAAACATTTATCTGAACTCAAAACAAGGAGTATAATATTTTTGCGAAACCCACTCCAAGTGTCAAAATATCATAGAAACCTTTTATATAAGTTACATAACATTACCCCTCTTGAACAATTCATTAAAAAAAGAAGATGATAATTCATAATATACAAAATAATTAATCTTGTAAGCTCGTGTTTTACGTAACAAAAGAAAATTAATTCTTCACGGAGAGACTTTTCTATAATTTAAAGAAGGTAAAATAAAGACAATGAGGGCAAAGAGTAATGATCCTGAACAGTTTCGATGAATGTTTTACTTCAGGACAGAGATCTCATAGAGATGATAATACCCACCCATCTATCTATCTATTCTTATATATACATATAATAAGACTGTAAAAGATCGATTTCTGTACATTGAAGATTTTTATGAAAAATTGTTACAGGGGGTCTTAATTACCGTAATAGAAGCCAAAACAACAATTTTTAAAATTTTTGTCTGTCTGTCTGTCTGTCTGTCTGTCTGTCTGTCTGTCTGTCTGTCTGTTTGTCCGGGCTAATCTCAGAATCTACTGGACCGATTTTGATGGGGCTTTTTTTATTTGACTCAGCATCACTTGGAGAGTAAACTAGGATAGAAATAATCACGCCAATAGACTTAGGGGGTAGGCAGAAAATATATATATATAAAAGAAAGTAGTGTTTGTTACAACACTTATAACTTGAGAACGGCTGAACCGATTTGGCTGAAAGTTGGTGGGGTGGTAGCTTAGAATCAGGAAAAGCATATAGGATACTTTTTGTCCCGCTAGACGGGGCCGGGGCTGGGGTAGCACGGGACCGGGACGAAACGGTGGGGAGGTAGCTTAGTACCAGGAGAAGGACATAAGATACTGCATATAGGATACTTTTTGTCCCGCTAGACGGGGCCGGGGCTGGGGTAGCACGGGACCGGGACGAAACGGTGGGGAGGTAGCTTAGTACCAAGAGAAGGACATAGGATACTTTTTATCCCGTTCGATGGGGCCGGGGCTAAGGCGGGACGGGGCCGAGGCGAAACAATTTAAAATAAATGTGGGTGGAAATGAATCTGTAAAGTGTTTAATTCAATGTGTAGTGTTTCCTCCATATTGGTTTGTATAAATTAAATGAATATTTGGTACTTTATGGTACTTGCCAAAGTATAACAAAACAGTGCCATGAAAAAAATTATATTTAGATCCATTTTTTCCACACAACAAAGTAAAATGTTAGTAAAGTAGTAGTTTTTTTTGTGGCAAAGTAGTAGTTAAAAGTAAAGTAACCATATTATCCTATCAAACAAAGGAATTCCTAATCGAAATACAAATTGTGAACGTCCAAATAATCGGTATGGTCATAATAATTGATCACCTTTGATGTACCTACTACTTGCTTCTTATTGTTATAATATAAAAATATGGCCAATTTTAATGATAAGTGAGTACTAAAATGTACTATATAAATACTTTATATCTTGCGTACTTATAAGTACTTATACTTAAGTATCTTATTTGTGAAATCATAAGCCTATAAATTAAAAATTCTATCCAAAGTCACTATTCCACGCGGACGAAGTCGCGGGCACAGCTAGTATTGTAATAATGAACTGAATAATTTAAAGTCTACACATAAAGAAACTACAATAGTTATAAAAAGTAGGTACGTAGTATTAAGTTTTCTACATGGAAATACACATATAAACCAACTTCTATTTACTACCATAAGGTTTTGCAAAATGACCAAAAATATTATTTGATTGTCATTCAGTTTTTAGCATCTATAAATAGTTTTAAAATTTTCCAGTAAAAGTAACTTTTCATCGTTACGTAATAATAAACAACGGTATTTATTACAAATGTAATTTTATGGGGAAAACTAGAATTCTTAAATTCCGGGACATTAAAGTGCAATTACTGGTCACGGGACCACACGCAAAATTCCGGGACAGTCCCGGAAATCCCGGCCATCTGGCAACCCTTGTGCCAAAAAAAGAGTTAAAATTACGACACCTCTCTAAGCAACGCCGAGGCCGGCCACATTTATTTGCCGCCACACTTACACACAAATGTAATTTGGTGGTGTTACTCGTAATTTTAAAACCGAAATAGTTTCACCCACTCTATACAAATCCGTTCTTAACCTCCGTCTCCGTCGATTCGCCCTGATGAGGCCAGATAAGGCACAGACAGGATTGGCCGTAGTTTTTCTTCTCTTATTTATTGGACTGACAGACGGACAAATGTGGGCAGTGTACAAATGGGACGTTTTTTCCAGTTCTGTTTGGTTTGGTGGAGTGAATTAAGTCGTTTCGGGGACGTTAGGTAGGTATCCAATTTGAGGAAAGATTGTCTTTGCAAATTGGCGATTAGATTGACATATTGCTTGATGACTTATTTATTTAAGTATTTAAAATGTATTTGAAACTTAAAATAAACAGGCATGTTAGACAACTTTTAACTATTCATGGTTACTAAAGGTCCATTATAGCACCAACTCTAATATTTATGTATATTTTTTAAATAACGATATTTTTTTATAATCGTTGGATCATTATGAATTAGGTGCTGTCATTAAAAATCGAATAAATTTATACAATTGAGAAATCGCGGTCTGTTAGCCACGGAAAATGAAGCCATTATTTTGTCAAAAGAAAAACATTTCTCATACTCTACCACTCCTATTTCCATTCCCAAAATATTCAAACGTTTCAACCACACAAGCCATAAAACTACTTTCACCCTTTCCCCCAAACTGACCCTTGTCCCTTACCACCCACGTCTCACTTTTGCAAACCGCAATAGTCTTCCGCAAAATTGACCCAGAGAGCTGTAAATATTGACCAGGCAGGGCAAAGGGTTTGCCACAAGGCTCATTTGAGTGACCGCTCCGGTGCCTACAAGTGGGTATACGGCGTGGATTAATTCAGAAGGGATTTTGTGGTTTTGTTAGGTTTGGATAAGTGTTTGGTTATATTCATTTGTTTATATCTAGTTGTAGTTGGATTTTATGTAAGCAAGAAGACACTTTATTACAGTTTTAAGACATTTGGGTCTTAGACGAAGAATGCCGTTGTAGTTTTTAGGGTTCCGTAGCCGAATGGCAAAAAACGGAACCCTTATAGTTTCGTCAAGTCTGTCTGTCTGTCTGTCTGTCTGTCTGTCTGTCCGTCCGTATGTCACAGCCACTTTATTCTGAAACTATAAGCATCACATAGCTGAAACTTGGTAGGTAGGTGTATTTTGTTCACCGCTTTTCGATTCAGATACAAAAAGTAAGAAAAAATAATATTTTAGGGGGGGTTCCCATACATGAAACTAAAACCTAAAAAAATTTTTTTAATCAAACCTATGGGTGTGGGGTGTCTATAGATAGGTCTTTTAAAATGATGTTGAGGTTTTTAAAACCATTTTTTCTAAAAGTGTAAGGTTTGAGATATAGACGCTTCCAAAGTGGTAAAACGGGCGTCCCCCTCATCTAACTTTTGAACTAAGAAAGTGAAAATTTTGAAAAAAATATATGATGTAGATCTCAACAAAAACTTGCAACGAAAATTGGTTTGAAGGAGATCGAACCAGTAGTTTTTGAGATATTGCACATTTTTGTCAACCGCAAATATAACTTTGTCTTTCATACAAACACTATGAAAAACAAAGTTATTTTTGCTGTCGCAATATATTGTGATGTTTTCGTTAAGTGAAAGTAAGTGGACCCTGAATTCAGTTAAGGTTGGCACGGAACCCTCAGTGCGCGGCTCCGACACGCACTTAACCGGTTTTTTTTAATGATTTGATAATGTTTTCATCATATCTTACCTTAAAACATGAAATAAGAAACCAACACTTGTGCATGGGCGGGACATCTTTCTGGCTAACCGGGCCAACTGCTCTTCCAATTGAGCTACCGTGCCATCATCGGTCCAACCGCGCAAACTATTGGTCTCTTATGGATACGTCATTGCGTGACGTTAGCGTATTATATTTTAACTATTTAGAGAGTGTTAAGAATGTAATGAAGCGTAATCTCATACTCTTTATTGGCACTGTATATCTAAATATCATGCTAGCAGCACAGAGTTATTTGAGTATATTCTATAGTTCCTCCATTCATACCTCCGTCAAATTCAAATTTCACAACCCGTTCCCTCAAGTCGTTCTCAAGTTGAAAATGAGGTATTGTCCCATAATCGATTGACTGAATATCGAGACACGTTCGAGCGCGTGCTATAAAATCTTTATGGGTATCGCCTCACATGGTTTATACTTTATCCCATACTGAAAGGTTTCCAGCTAAAGTTCTGTGTCTTGTTCAAGATACGAGAAGCTGCAGATGACTCATTGCATTCGAAATATAATATTTCTTTAGAAACAAGGACAAAGATAGTTTTATTGCTGCTGAAGTTAAAAAAACGAAAATATTGTTGACTGTAATTAAAAACTGATTTATTCAATTCAAAACTTTAGCAACTCCTGTATGACTTATTTTTTGTCACTTTCTATTGTTATCGGAATTAAAAACTTTAGGCATTAAGAATAGGTTTCTTAAAAATGAAATTATATTTTTAAAATAAATTCTAAATGATTATTAGATAATATAATAGTCCTTAGAGTATATAGTATAATAGTACTTAGAATTTATGTTTTCAATACGTCACCCCCGTATAACATATCAAAAAATATGCTAGCACACCTTGATCACAAACTAACTCTTGTACACCAGTGTCAATATGTCACCTCCGCGCAGACATAGAGCAAAGAGCAACGAGCTATAGTTTATGGGTCGTTGGAAGCGATCGTTTATTGATTCGTCCTTTACGAGCCGATGGCGTATGGGAAACTAATTTGGATATTGAATTGCTTTATGGGAGGTGTAACGAGTTTTCCTTCAAGGTGCTGGTGGATAAGTAATGAAGAGTTATGTGTTTCTTCTAGTCAAAATACCTCAAAATCAAGAGAGGTGAGGTGAAAATTGACCTCTGAACTCGGTGAAGATTTGTGAAAAGGTGTTATAAAGTAATAGTCCCCCTAGCCAATTTTGACTACGGTGGCCAGTCACAACGACTAACTTACTGCGCAGTAAATATTATAGTGCACATGTGTGTGCGCAAACACAGGTGCACTCTCTGTTCCTTTTACTCTCATAGCCCGATGGGACAGCATCTGAGACGACCGGAGAAAGATCAGGCGCAGGACCAACGGCTTTACGTGCTTTCCGAGGCACGGTAAAAAGATGTACCTAGATTAAGAAACTCTGAAAAAAATACCACGTACACACACCCCACATAGGTATCATTCTAACACTTTTCTTAGTTCTTTTTGTAACAATAACTCTTTTTGCATACATTTTAATATGGATGTACCTAACGGTTTTATAAAACGAAAAGTCACACAAATTATTTTCACCAAGTCTATCTTTTAACCACTCACCATCGCGTTATTACCCGTCTCGGTCCTCAAAGGTGCTCGAACGAAGACTCGAACCAGAGAATGTCACGTCCCTTTGTGATTCATTACGAAACGGCCACTCCACGCCACTGGACTTTTGATTGAAGAAATAAAAAGACTGATTGTTGAGAGGTTGAATTAGCTGGGTTGTTTTATTGCAATAAGTAACGTTTTATTTCAGCTTTGACAAAATGTACACCAAAAAAAATCTACCGACGATGACACCAATAAAGTTAGCTTACGTCACAGAAAACTTTCAAAATCTAAGTTTTTAATTTTTAAATACTATTTTGAGTTTACAAAAGTTGTAAAGCAACTTGAAAAAATCGGTTGTTGACCGATGTTGTGGTTAATAATTTTGCTCATGGCTTTATACAAAAAAAAAAATTGTGCCTGTATTGGTTACACTTTGTCTCTTAATCTCAATGATTTTTCTCATTTGCTGCAACCTGATACTTGAATCCCAAATAACTACAAATGAATCCCGACGCATTCAATATACGTTTTTGAGAGCACCCAAACGTCAGGGGCGGTACTGTATTACTCAAGGGGCGCATTCCACAGATTATAGCGATGTCGCCTTCTTGCAAGATGCTTACGATTGTGATATAGAGATACTGGATGTGTCTAGTTCATCTAACAGATCATTTTATTTCGTATTTTCTTTAAAAATAAAATCTAAGATGTTTGACTAAGAAAACACCTGATGAATATAATATTGGAAGTGTATAAATAAATGTGAGAGTAACTTTTTAGATCAGCTTTCGACACTCTTTTCTATGTAGCAAAACATTTTTTTGTGATATTTTTTTGTTACAATCATGCGTACTGAAGTATTTAGATCTTTTTGGGTTTAGTTTGTATTTTTTTCGCATCTTGTCTGTTTATTTGTTACGCTCAATAAGGTTTTTGTCTAGTAAGCGGTTTCGACTGTAACGTATTGTATGAATTTACTCAATTGTCTATTTAAGCAGCTCTACATCTTTGACTTTGTACGCAATTTGGCCCAACAAGCCCGTCCGGCCACTCATCGCCATTCTCCAGCCCTCGTGAGGCGATATACTGTGACAGTAATGAGCGGATTGACTAAAAGAAATTCGGCGCTAAAAGCAACCTTTAGAAGATAAGAGAGCAAATTGTAGAAATGACTGTCACTTGAGCATTGGGAGAAATTCTGTGTTGTTCAAGACAATGTGTCGAAGAGTTTTTGAAGAGACGGTAAACTGTGGTAATGACAGCAACTAGAGATTTACGGAGACAATTTGATAATCAAATTTTTACATGCAAATGTTGCACTAGCAGTTAATTACATACAAAACAATACATAGTCAATTCAAGAGAGAGTGTTTAATATTACAGTGCTACCGGCATATATTCAATGCCTGTGTTTAGAGATCATTTCTCTAAGTGTTTGTTAGAGACAATGTTTCAACAGGATTATAGACCGAAGGAAACACAGATGCGGGTAAAGAGTTCCACTCTTTTGCTGTGCGCATTATGAAAGTAGACGAGAAGCGCTTCGTTCGAGTCAGTGGAATATCAACGAGGTATGGGTGATAATCCGCAGTGCGTCTTGATGTGCGATAGAAGTAGATATAAACTTCCATAATTTAGAGTTTAAATGGAAAAAGCTTCTCCGACAACAGCCTAGCTCTTAAAATTTGATAATGATAATAATCCTTTTATACATATAGCATTAAAAATCCACCCCTTATACTTTTTTTATAAGCGTATTGAGCGTACACTAAGTTGAAAAGTAAAAATTAAAATGACTCCTCCATTTGAACATCACAGTTATTATTTTTGAAATCCAAAAGTTTGATCATCAATTCAATCGATTCTAATAACGGGTCATCAAAACGATATCTGTGAAGTTAGTTAAATTAAAACATGGGGGTGATGATGACATCATTAACTATTGAGCGATACTCAAAGTACAGACACGAAATAAAGTCATTACCAGCACTTCATTACCAAGTTTGATTTACAATAATCAAAGTTAATTTAGAGGCAATAGAGTTTGTACTCAGTTTTGCCCCATGAGTGTGTTAAAAAAAAATGAATATCATAAAATTATAGGTGTGATTTGAAAATAGGTTATTGACTTTTACTTTTCTGACAGCAATTTTAAAACCATTACGTCATTAGCACGATAAAAGTTTGTAAATTAAGTAACGTATAGTTTTTTTTTGTATCCGTAAATTAAAGTCTTTTTATTCCAAAATTTTTTTTCTGAGTAGGAAAAAATGTCCTAGTAGCTGTCGCTGTAGTACTGTCGTTGTTGCACTAATGCAGTGTATCAGCAGTACTTTGTTTGAATACAAAAAGTAGTATTAAAAGAAAGCATCTGATAATACTCGTAGCCGTATTACTACTACTGCACTCAGACCTCAGAGGCTAGTGACCTTGAAAGAAAAGAAGAAGTTATTAGATCTTTGTCAAGGCATTTTCGGTCCAAATTTTTAAGCTTCCTTTGTGGCACACTATCACGAAACCTGCTATCCTTTAAAGTCTACAAAGGGGTGGAAAACTATCAATTACTACCGAATCGAGTTAGGCCTACCCGTGATTGAGCTGAATTGGTTTCAGACTTTTTGCGGAATAGGCTCAATCCGGCAATTAAAAGACTCAAACTATCCGTTTATTGAATCCTTTGGGGCTTGAGACTAATTACTTTAGTGCTGAATATGGAGGGAGAATTTTTATGATAGTGGGGAACAGGTGGAATGATAAGTAATAGCACAGCTATCAAAATAGTGGATATAGTACATACAAGTGCCTTAACCCGGTGTCAATGACGTGCCTATAATTTCAAGATCGATAACCCTGGGTCATATATCCAACTTTCATCGATTTTATTTTAGCGAAAATTCTGTCATTTTATTTTCAATTTTTTTTTTGAATAAAGGGTGCTGACTGCTGATTTAAAAAAAATCATCATCTTTATCAGCCAAAGGGACTTGAAAGGCTTTAAAAGGCCTAATTTAAAAGAAAAGCTTACACGCTTAGGAAAGCTCTGTAAAGAAGCTGTGATTATCATTATGTGTTATGGCATCCTACGAGTTTTTGAAATGAGTTGTACATCTAAAATTTAAATGAGTGTGCCCTAATAATTGTTATGCACATTTAACTACAGATATGTCACATTACAAACTAGCAAATAATTTTTAATTGTTTGAGGGTAAATAAAAATAATTAATATATAATTATACATATAAACCCTTTAAAAAGTCCATTGCATAGCCGACTAAATAAATCTATTTTAAGAATAAAAACGACTCAATAACTCTCCCCACTCCCACAAAATCTAGTCTACACTACATATTAGTTGGAGTAGTTTCAATTAAGAGCTGGTGGGGACGTAATCCTGTTAGTCACGCTGATTGCGATGACGCTGGAGAATAGCCCAGTAATCAGTTTACAGCGATCATCAGGATGACGTGTGCTCATACATTTTTGTTTTTTTTTCTTCCAACGGAGTATAAAGATAATTTTATTGTATATCAGCAGTATTTGTTATAAGGAGACTATTCAAATTCAAATTCAAAATCTTTATTTCAATTTAGGTCATGAAATGACACTTATGAACGTCAAAATATACAGTGAAAAAAATAAAAATAAATGTGCCCTGAAAGGGCCGAAACATGTCTCCTTATCTTTTGGGCCCTACCAGCGCTTCGAGACAGAACACAGACAATTAGGCAAGTGCTGAGAAGAAACGCCGGAACAAACTCAGTCACCACTAGCTGCCGTAAAATCAAAATCATCAAAGGTAAGTACATCAGTCGGTGCAGGCTGGACGGACCACACATTCGTGTCGTTTAGATAGTCTTGAACCTTATAATAGCCTTTAGACATAAGCGTGTTTATAACGTGTTTCTTAAATTTATCTACCGGCAATTCGACAAGATTGTGTGGTATATTATTAAAGAATTTTATACAATTTCCCATAAACGAATTACTAGTTTTAACTAATCTGAAGTTAGGAACGACAAGCTTGTGTTTATTTCTTGTGTTATATGGGTGAATGTCGCTTTTCTTCATAAAATTATCTAAATTTTTACGGACGTACATTATATTATCAAAAATGTATTGAGAAGCCACAGTTAATATGTTGATTTTCTTAAAGACCTCTCTCTCAGACCTCTATCTCCTTTACTATGACTTTTACCTTTCAAACACGTACTGCTCAAGTTTTGGGTACGGCTCATTAAAAGAGGGCCTATAGTTCAAATTGTAACAACATAAACATTAGTTTGACTGGGGATGGTTTCCGCACTTAGCCTCACGATTGGGCCATTGTACGTATGTCCCTCCTTTTTCATTCTAGCCACCCCAGGCTCTCCCAGAAAGCTAGCAATCTGCCTAGATTGCTAAAGGCCTCCGGGAATGTGGCCGGGGATTTAAGAATGTTAGCCCGTTGTTCCGCCACACTCATGCACTCCATGAGCACATGCTGTGGTGTTTCTTCTGCCCCCTGCATCCTCTGCATAGGGGACTGTCTGTGACACCTATTGTGAATAGATGTTTGTTTAAGAGACTGTGGCCAGTTATAATGCCTATAACCATGCGCAGTTTATCTCTTGGTAACCGGATGAGGTTGCGGGCAAGCTTTTTCGAAGCTTCCGGAACTGCGTTCTTTGTTTGCCTGCAACCTTCACCATCTCTCCACTCTGCTTGGTGTGCTGCTTCGGTTTCTGCACGTAGCCAAGTTCTTATTTGGGCCTGCGGTATAGGTAGTAATGGTTCCGGGCCATATACTGTTGTCGCTGAGCCTCTCTTGGCTAGTTCGTCGGCTGCGTCGTTGCCTAATGAGTTGCTGTGTCCTTTGATCCATTGCAAGGTAACCTCATTTGTGTTTGCTATGGATTGGAGTGCTTTATGGCACTCCCAGATAAGGACAGATTTGATGCTATTGTTCTGTAGGGCCTGGAGCACCGATGCGCTGTCCGAGACGATTTTGATGTGTTGGTCTTTTACGTCTCTGGCTGCGACCGCCTGTGCTGCTCTAGTTATGCCGATACATTCTGCTTGAAAGATTGTGTTTAGTTTATCTAGAGTAGTCGATATATTAATGTTTAGGTCATTAGAGAAGACTCCAGCTCCTGTACCCTGTGAGGTTTTGGAGCCGTCTGTGTATATCCGAACCTCCTTAATACCTGAGTTGTCTCTAAACTCTTCAGTGAGTTGGATATTGTATCTTCTGTCGAAGACATGTTGGCTTAGTGTTCTGTCCATGGGTGCAACGCGACTGATGGAGTGGTTCTCATACATCCTGTGGCTGCGATGCTTGCTAAACGTTGTAGGCTTTGAAGTTTAGACTTAGTCGTGGTCAGTTGCGTTCTGGGCCACCATACAACCGATCCATAGGTAAGCGAAGGCCTGATAACTGATGTGTATAGCCACAGTGTGATCTTTGGGTTAAGACCCCATTTCTTGCCAACAAGTCGCTTACATTGATAGAAAGCTATACAGGCCTTCTGCATCTTATCATCGATATGGCTCCCCCAATTCAATTTACTGTCTAGAGTGATGCCCAGATATTTCACTTGTGATGAGAGAGCTAATTCGGTGTTAAACAATTTTGGTAGCTGTAGTTCTGGTAACTTCCTTTTGTTGGTGAAAAGGATGAGTTCTGTCTTTTTCGGGTTTACTGACAGCTGGTGCTCGTCACACCATTTTTCTACTATTTGAAAAGCGGCACGCATTATGCCGCATAGGAGGTTTTCCGCGTTTCCGTTTATCAGTATGGCTAAGTCATCCGCATATCCGATAGTAGTGTATCCTCTTTCATTTAGTTTACTCAGGAGGCTATCTACTACTATGTTCCATAGGAGCGGAGACAGGATGCCACCTTGTGGGCATCCCCTGACTACTGTTGCACGCGTGGTGGTGTGTGTGGTTATTTGGACTGCCCTTTTGCTGACCAGCTCGTTTATCCATTTTGTTATTACTGGTTCTACCTTTAGTTTTCTTAGGGCATGGTTGATACTATTGTGCATGGTTTTGTCAAAGGCCCCTTCTATATCAATGAAAGCGGCCAGTGTTGATGATTTGTTGTTAATGGCCGACTCGATTTTGTGCACTACCATGTGTAGTGCTGATTCTGTCGATCTGCCTTTCCTGTATGCGTGTTGTTGTGGGTGGAGTGTTTTGTATCTTAGCACCTCATCTCTTAGGTATCTGTCTACTAGTCTTTCTAGCGTTTTCAGAAGAAATGAGGTTAAGCTGATTGGCCTGAAGGATTTGGCCAGCGTGTAGTCTCCTTTACCGGGTTTAGGTAGGAAGACTATCTTTGCCTCTCTCCATAGCTTTGGTATGTATTTAAATGCTATACATGCTCTGTATATTGGTAGTAGGTAGGTGATGATCTCTTGCGAGTTCCATTGCAGAAGGGCTGGGAAAATCCCGTCTAGGCCCGCCGATTTGAATGGTTGGAAGCTTTTTAGGGCCCAGGTGATTTTGTCCGTTGTCACGATTTTGGTTGCAACTTCCCATTCCTGTGATGTTGGTGCCTCTAAGGGTTCGTCTGGCCACTTTGGATCTGGCGCGATTTTACACCCTGGGAAGTGGGTTTCTAGTAGAACCGTGCAGGTTTCTTGGTCCGAGTTTGTAAATGTACCGTCTCCTTTTTTCAGCGATCCCAGAAAATTGAGATCACCTTTAGACAGTATTTTCTTTACCCTCGCGGCTTGATTTGTTGAGTCAATGTTGCTACAGAAGTTGTGCCAGGCTTCGGTTCTCCGGTACCTGATACGTTTCTTGTAGCGTTTTTGTGCTGTCTTATACTTTTCCCAGTCCTCAGTGGTTCTGGTGTTTTTGGCTCGGTTAAACAGTGTCCTGAGAGCCTTTCTTAGCCTTTCTAGTTCTGGCCCCCACCATTGACTCTTGCCCGAGTTAGTCGGTGTTATGGTGGGACAGGCCTGCTCATAACTGTCAAGTAGGGTTGTGGTTAAGGATTGCACGGTATGTTCTATGTTATTCGTATTGAGTGTTACATCGGCTGTTTTAAGGCCTTTTAATGTTTTTGTTAGTATGTTGCTATATTTTTCCACGTCTGTTTTCCGAGGATTACGGTATGGAACGGGGTCTGTTAGTTTAAAGTTTAGTTGGTAGCATACACGCCTGTGATCAGCGAAGGATGGTTCCTTGGACACATGCCATCCGTCGATGAGATCTGCCGCCCTGTGTGTAGCTAGAGTGATATCTATAGTAGTTTGGCACCTTGAGGTCACAAACGTTGGTTCCGTACCCCTGTTCATGATGTTAAGATTAGTTTGTAATAGGTATTCAGTAAGAAGCTCACCCCTCTTGTTGGTATCCTTACTTCCCCACAGAGGATGATGCGCGTTGCTGTCCGCGGCGATGACCAGGTCCCAGTCCATTGCCTCGCAGTGTAGTACCAGCTCGGCTAGTTCCTTGGCTGGAATGTCGCCTTCGCTCGGCATGTACACCGAAGCCAGGACCAGGGTGGTCTGATTATCTGCGAGGACTTTTACCGCGGTAAGATCTCTGGAACAGAATTGGTTAAGCAAGGTGGTATTTGTGGTTTTAGGCATTATAATGCAGGTTCTCGGTTTCTCAACTGGGGTCTTGAGTAATATCTTACCACTGATGTTGTTGAGGCCGCATATGGTGTTGTTCCTGATCCAGGGTTCCTGGATCAGTGCGACGATCCTGTTGTCTACCTCCAGCACTCTGCGTAGTGTGGCCGTCGCGATCTGTTTGTGCTGGAGGTTGGTTTGTAGGATTTTGAGACTAGGGGGGGGTGGGGCTACGCAGGACGCCATCTTCGTCACTCGTATCCCCCGCACTCTCCGTGGGCGAACTCATCATGTCCAGCCAGCTCGGACCCGGTTGGGGAGCTGCTGAAGTTGATGGTCCCGGTGTCTCACCTGGTCCTGCGACGCTGAGTTCGACCGGCGCAGTTGCCTCTTCATGCGCAAAGAAGCGGATATATCCGCTTCCCGACATGTGGGCAATGCGACGATCTCGATCCAGGATGGTCTGTCGCTGGTCTTCCGGGATTCCCAGTATGAGATGGACTACTCTCTCGCTGGACCCTGGTTCACCTGGTTTGTCGTCGTCCGTCATGTCATACAGCAGCCAGGAGTCAACTCTGTACCAAGGGTTCTGGGCACTGAGGACTCTCTGAAGCATGCTGGAGTCAGTGATACGGGTGTGTAGTAGAAGCCCTGCTTTGAGCCTCTTCTTCATTTCTGACTGTCTAATGACAGTCAGAGTGGTTTGTGGTATTGGTGAGGGAATGTTCCTGACCTCCCTCTCTAACCAGTTGAGGGCGTTCGCATTCTCGCACCACATCGCCAGCACCCCGTCCAGAAGGAAGGGGCGTCCGCGGAAAGATGGAGCCTGCGTGCCCGGGGACGGTGGAGACAGAACAGCCTGAAGGATTCTATCATCGATAGCCTCCCTAAGCTGCACTGCCTGTTCTTGCGAAAGGTCGCGCGGCGGGACGGTGATGACCGCTACCCTCAGGTGCGATTGACTCGCATCTGCGTAGCTCTCCGCCCGCCTCTGCCTACCGTCGGTTTTTGGACGTTTGGCTTCCCCCCTGGGGGACCGAGTATCGTCCAGGCGAGCTCGCTTCGTGGAAGCGCGGTCGTCAGAACCATTCCCGGCCCCAGGTTGCTCACTTACGGGAGCAGTGGGAGCCTCCGCCTCCGACCTTCGGTTGCGGCTACCCTTCGGCTTCCGTCTCCTCTGGCAAAGTTTGGGTGGTCGTGTTGGTTGGTTTGGTTGTGGTAGAGTCGCCGTTCCATGCCGCCCCACCTCCGCAAGGGTCACCCCTGCTGAAGTGGAGGGCACGGGCTCGCTGGGCATTGCTGCCACCGCGGCCGGCGTCTGCGTTTGGTTGGTATTAGGTTGGTCTGCTTCCCTTCCCGCGTGCCCCCGAGGGGGAACACGATCCGTTTGGCTTCCCAACCCTTGGTTTGTGTGTCGGTCTGTGGGCCGCGACTCTGCGGGCTGGTGGGCCGTCCCCGACGCACACGCGGTGGGGTGAACACGTTGGGGTCGACCCACCATCCCTCGGTTTGTCGTTGCAGCTTTGGGCTTTCGGGTCCCCTCTGTTGCACGGCCAGTGTGGCGGTTGCGGTCGGGTCGGCCTTCTTGCCCTCTGCTGCTGGTTGTTGGCGCCGGTTTAGCGGTCCCTTTGCAGGGGCGCTTCCGAGCGACAACAGTCCATTCCGACACCGTTGCAGTGTCGGCGGTGGATGGTATGGCCTCCGCCAGACCTGAAAGGTCAAGGCTCGGGCCGTGTTCAGTGGACGGGGTACTCCCCGTCGGTGTATGTGGTGTATTTTGGCCAGTAGTATTTACCGAAGGACGGGCCTGGGTCTCCACCCGTCCTTGGTAAACATTACAACTTAGTAAACATAAACATTATTGCATTACTAAATTATTGCATTCGATTTATTCAAGAACGGTTGAAATATTGCTGGCTAAATGACTTGTTGGCCACGATCTCACCTGAACCGCAATTACGAATAATTGCGTCAAAGTATTCGTAGTAATTATTTGCATGAGAATTTGAAAGCTGAAAGCTCTATCGGAGGTTAAACAAACAAAAAATTTGACACTCGAATAACATAATTATCGTTCGTTTAACTTGTTTCTGGACGTGCCATATTTAAGTTAGTATGACGTCGTCTGCGGTAACGCTTTCGAGCTTACTACACTACACAGGGGTGCTTCGTGCTGTGTTCTGTCTCGAAGCGCTGGTAGGGCCCAAAAGATAAGGAGACATGTTTCGGCCCTTTTAGGGCACATTTCTTTTTATTTTTTTCACTGTATATTTGACGTTCATAAGTGTCATTTTATGACCTAAATTGAAATAAAGATTTTGAATGTGAATTTGAATTTACATCCTATGCACTCTCCCCGGTTATTTTCATTCATAAAACAGGTAAAATTACATGACTGTCTTAAATCTACTGTTTTGTGTTCCTTCAATCCTCTTGTTTAATAAGGTCGTAAATTAAGCTCGTAATCAATTCAGCTTTACATACTATCACTAGGCCATGTTACCAACAATGTAGCAATATATCCTATTGACAGGACACTATAGCTAGGCGTTTTAATGAATGCCCGAAGCCGCCCGAGGGTCAGACTGCAGCATGCACTAATGGATTATCACTGATTTGCATTTAGCAGACTTTGGGGATGGCGTTATGCGACAGGTTACAGGAATGATGTAGGCATGCTTACTATTGCAGGTAACGCCAGAGGCACTTGAATTTGTGCTGTAGAATTTTCCAGACGAGATTCGTAAACACATTATGTCGAGGACGGATAGGAACCTCCCATGAAAGTAAAAAAATATATTTTATGGAAACTAAAAAAATACATGTTGTAAGAGGATTAAAACAATATTACCACTTTTATACATTCGATTTGAAGATTTAGTCATAGATATTAGTCAGGAGCTCTGGAGGACAGACCGCCTTACTAAAATATTTAAAACATTTTTAAAATATCATTTTATCAATGTCATTCCACTTAGTTATAAGCGGAAACGCATATTAAATGTCACTTTACTGATATTGTGACCTTACAGATACCAATTGTTAACATAACTAATCAAATACAAAAACGATAAACGTTGAAGCATCAATACAAAAAGTAATTAAAACCTAGCTTCATCTCGCATACCAATACCAATGACGCGTGGCATAAGTCTCCCCACACACGGTTGAGTAGAAAATAATTGTCTCACTGCACTGTAGGCTGGACGCAAACTAATTCCTTTGTGTACTTACACGGATTGAATGGTGCGACCGTCTGTCTGTGCACTGCATGTGTGGTATAGGAACTAGAATTAATTTGGGTGAGGTATGGGTACCTTTATCTTTGTATAAATTCAATCTGACGGTAAATATTTATGGAGGCAAAGTTCCAAAACAAAATGTAAATAAGTACTGGAAAAGTACTGACCACGATGTGGACTATTATAGTATTTGAAACGATTGAGATAAAAGAGGCTCAGTTGTTTCATTTTAATTTACCAAACTGTAATAGTCAGCCATGTTTTTAATGTGCGATAGCAAGCAATAGTATTGATTGATAGCAAGCACATCACATGTTAATTTCGGATTGAATTTTGGAAAATACACTTATTTACAGGCAATACCGTGTTTGAGTTAAAAGAGTTATCTTGTTTATTCACAAACCAACGTTCTCTTTATTTCCATAAAAACACAAAATTCATCATACAAAATTGTATGCATCTAAAACTGCAAATAACTTGCTAACTTTGGTCATCATTCATCGCAACTTGTATCAACTGACAAACCAACGTACAAGGTAGAGTTATCTAAGTTTTTGCTAAGCTACGGACGTGTTAAACAAAGTGAAACTAATAAGGTTGTTGGTAAACAACTAAAAAGGTTGTAAACTGTAACATAGAGCTAAGATACTAGTAGATATGAATTGAAAAAAAAGCGAACAAAAATTTAAACCTTTGTTAACGTTTACTTTAAAGATACTTTAAATTTACTACTTCTGAAGATAAATATATTATCTTTTATTTATCTTAGTTCTTACCATCTTTCAATTATTTAATTTAATTATGCTGTTTGGTAGAGAATGGCTATGTCATGTCTCTGACATGTCTCTTGATAGACCAGGTTGCTAGGGCAACCATTCTATTGATCTTTTGATTTTGTCAATGAGATGAAACTATGTAAATAAATAAAACATTTTACTTTATATTCGTGTATGTAATAATTTGGCGACGAGATGTCTTCCAATGAAAAGAATTTCAACAGAGTGCGATCCGCATTACGAGGTATTTTGACACGAACCGCAAATTACCTAAACTTACACCAGACTTTATGTGCCGACGAAATTGAATCCCGATTACAATCCCTTGATAGTACAACACAAAAATTCAGAGAAATCCAAGAAGAAATTGAATTACATACAACTGATGAACTACTCGAAAACGAAATTGAACAAAGGTACGAAATTGAAGAAATGTGTACTTTATTAAAAACCAAGATGATGACATTACTAAAGAATAACAGACCAGTATGTGAAGACCAAAGGTACGGATTATCAACTACAGTTGCTAGTACGAGTACATCGATAGATCATTTACCTAAATTTAATTTCCAACCATTACATGAAAATGAGTCTTTCCGCAACTTCAACAAGAGATTAGAAGTATACTTTCTGCTGAATAAAATCACAGATGTCAAAACAAAAGTTTACATATTACTATCGACTCTATCACCAGAACTTCACGAAAGATTAAATGACCTTTGCTCACCAGAAGAACCACTACACAAATCATTTGAAGAACTCATAGAAATGTTAGACGAGTACATTGATCCTAAGCCCAGCATTTGGGCATTACAACATAGATTCATATCGCGTATACAACAAGAAAACGAATCTATTTCTATGTACGCATCTGAACTAAAGAAACTTGCATCAAATTGCGAATTTTACTGTCAAAGTTGTAAAAAAACTACTATGGAAAATTTTCTATCCCTTCAATTTATACGCGGATTAAAAGACGGTGATATACGAACAAAAATATTACAAGAACGAGAAACTCCATCATTTACAAAGTTAGTGCAATTAGCTCAAGCTATGGAAATGGGAAAAATAGATAACTCGAAAATACATACTGACATACAAAGAAGACCAGAACCCATTCACAAAATTATTAAAACCAATGCTACCATCTCCAATAGACAACCCCCAAGAATTTACAAGCCACCGGTGACAATTAAAGATTTGCAAGGCAGATGTTTTAGATGCGGCAAGAACGACCACCGCGCTAATGAATGTGGAGCTTCAAAATCCATTTGCAGAAAATGTCAAAAAGAAGGACATCTTGCTAGAGTGTGTCTTAAGAGAACACATACAAATCAATTGGACGAATTATCTAGCACATCTAGTCATGAAAGTATTGCTGAAATTAATCTTATCAAGAGCGAAGTTTCTGAAAGATATATGATTACCGTGATTGTCGAAAATAAGAAAATACGCATGGAGTTCGATACTGGTGCAACCTTATCTTCAATTTCTCTCAAGGATTACAAGGGTTTAGGAATCAACAAAAAGATTTTCAAAACTGAAATGAAACTTCGTACTTACACTGGAGAAATCATCAAACCTGTCGGAGTTGCATATGTTAAAGGAATTTACAAGAACCAGACTTTTTATGGCAAGTTATACATAATTGACAAGAACGTAGACCCAATTTTTGGTAGAAGCTGGATGAAGGAAATAGACGTTAAGTTAGCCGATATACGCCTAGTCGACACAGTACAACAAGATGCTAAATTAGATCAGCTATTGGATGAATTTTCAACGACAGTTTTTAGAACAGATCTTGGAAAAATACCTAACTACAAAGGACACCTTACCTTAAGAGAAAATACTCAACCCATTTTCATTAAACCACGAAGAATTCCATACGCTTTAAAACCAAAAGTTGACGAAGAAATTGATCGTCTTTGCTCCATAGGAGTTATTTCTAAAGTTGACCATTCAGATTGGGGCACACCGATAGTACCTATCGTCAAACCGAATGGCTCCATCCGACTCTGTGCTGATTACAAAATTACATTAAACAAAGTTATTCAAGATGAAAAGTATCCAATTCCCATAATTGAAGATATTTTTTCAGAAATGAATGGAGGCAAATTTTTCTGCACTTTAGACATTACACAAGCATACTTGAACATGGAAATGGACGAAGAGAGTTCTTTACTTCAAACTTTAAGTACACACAAAGGAACATTCAAGGTGAATAGACTTATGTTCGGAGTTAAAGTTGCCCCAAGTCTTTGGCAAAAATTCATGGACAAATTGCTGCAAGGGCTTGATGGCGTGAAATGTTTCTTTGATGATATTATTATTCAAGGATCTACAGAAACTCAGTTATTGAACAGATTAAGAACAGTTCTTCAAAAACTCAAAGAAAGTAATCTCAGAGTTAATAAAGACAAATGTCACTTTTTCAAACGTAACATTAATTATCTGGGTCATACTATCGACGAAGCCGGTCTACATAAAAACAAAGATAAAGTAAAAGCAATTTGCAACACGGAACCACCTAAGAACGTATCTGAATTACGTACATTTCTTGGCATGGCAAATTACTACAATAAATTTATACCAAATCTAGCATCAATAACGAATCCTCTTAATGACTTACTACAAAAGAAAGCAGAATTCAACTGGACTTCAAAATGCCAGCTCAGCTTTGATAGAATTAAGAAAGAAATTCTAAGCGAAAGAGTGCTTACACACTTTGATCCCTTCAAACCAATTGTTTTAGCGACAGATGCGTCACCATTTGGTTTAGGTGCTGTTCTTTCTCACCGATTTCCAGATGGATCTGAAAGACCAATCGCGTTTGCTTCACGATCGTTATCTAATAGTGAAAAGAAGTACAGTCAAATTGATAAGGAAGCAACTGCTATTTATTGGGGCCTTAAAAAATTCTTCCATTACTGTTACGGCCGAAAATTTACACTTGTTACTGACCACAAGCCGTTAACATCGATATTTCACCCAAACCAAACCTTGCCCGAACTAAGCACAATGAGACTATTTCACTACGCCCACTTTTTATCCGGTTTCGATTACAACATAGAGTATAGAACATCTGTTAAAAATTCAAATGCAGATTATCTTTCCAGATTTCCAGTAGAAATTGCTAAAGAATCTATAGACCAACATTGTGCATTTCAAATACAGCAAATAAATACAATAGAAATTACTCCTCACTCAATCGCTGAAGAAACGAGTAAAGATACAGAACTGATTCCGATTCTCAATGCGTTGAGGCAAGGAAACTCCTTGAAATCTTTTGGACATAATGATTATGAACTTACTTTACAAGACGGTTGTATACTAAAAGGATGCAGAGTTATAATACCAGATAAATTACGCCAAAAAGTTCTTGATGAACTACATAGAGGACACATCGGTATTGTGAGAATGAAGTTACTGGCACGTAGCTTTGTTTACTGGAAAAACATAGACAATGACATTGAAAATAAAGTTAAGTCTTGCAGAACATGCCGAATGGAACAGAATCAACCTCCTCGGGCTCCTTTACATCACTGGGAGGAACCGGCAGGCCCATGGCAAAGAATTCATATAGATTTTGCGGGCCCGATACAAGGACACTACCTTTTTATTATTGTTGATGCATTCTCTAAGTGGGTAGAAATAATACCTACAAAAACAACAACGAGTTCCTGGTGCATCCGAAGATTAAAAGAAATATTCTGCACATTCGGTATGCCTTACACATTAGTATCAGATAATGGTCGACAATTCACTTCAGACGTTTTTAAAAGTTTTCTTGCTGAATGTGGTACAACACACAAAACTAGCGCACCTTACCACCCTGCTACCAATGGGCAAGCAGAAAGATACGTGCAGACTATTAAAAGATCACTGCGCTCAATGGCGGGGGAGAGAGGTGATCTTACTGATAAAATCCAGCAAGTTAAATGTACACTAAGGCGTACGCCAGGATCCAGTGGCCAGTCTGCTTATAATTTAATGTTTGGAAGAGATGTGAGAACTAAATTACACTGTATGCTAAAGAAGCCATTGGCCAATAGTTCAAGATCAATTAGTAATAGCAGAAGAATCAGAACTTTCTCTATTGGCGACAGAGTACAAGCTAGAAGTTACAGTAACTCATCCCAAAGATGGGCATTTGGTACAGTGACTCAACGCTTAGGTCAGCTTCATTACAAAGTGCGCACTGATGACGGCTTGACCTGGACTCGTCATTTAGACCAGCTCCTGCCGGCGTCCCAGGTGCCGGTGCCACAGCCAGGATTCGCCGCGGAGGCGTGTCATGTCTCTGACATGTCTCTTGATAGACCAGGTTGCTAGGGCAACCATTCTATTGATCTTTTGATTTTGTCAATGAGATGAAACTATGTAAATAAATAAAACATTTTACTTTATATTCGTGTATGTAATAGGCTATAAGAATAATATTAATACCTCGTTTTACTGTAGTAAAATGATGATCTTTATGTACATTATTTTTTACAAAAAAAATGAAATAATGCGATAAAAATGCTGCATATCTGTATATAAAAAATCTTAGGCCAGATGTTTTTGTGTCATAATGCTTGTTTGATAAAAGTAAATAAAAACAGGAATATAAAAACATTTTCAGATATGTGAAAAAATATTTTTTGCAAATTTTCACACTTTTAGTTTTCATAAATCTGCTCCGTTCTAAACATTCGTAGCATTCGCCCGCGGCGGTGTTGTGAGCAATCAGCCATTTTACTGCCCTTTGTCTTCTGCAATCGCCGCACAGAGACAACTAGCGAACACTCTTGTTACAGTATCATCATTAGATGCCATTTCTGTTGAGTCATTAAAAGTTTTTCAAACAAGTGGTGTTTATTTTAATCGTATTTTGGTAGTATCAAGACATTTAAAGTTGCTTATTTTCTTAAAATTAACTAATCCATGCTTGGGTCAAGATTACTGGTTTTGTCATATTTAGTATCATTGGGGCCGTCCATTTATCACGTGAGGCTCAAAAGGGGGGGAGGGGGTACGGAAAACATCACGAAACATCACGAGGGGGGAGGGGGGGGGGTCTCGTTAGACATCACGTGTTTTAATTTTATTTTATTTTTTTCAAAAAGCGCTATTTCTGAACCGAAATTTTGAACGGCGCGAAAATTTGAACGATTTGTAGTATACTGTCCACAAAACGCCCACGCGTATCCTCACGCTACGAGGGAGGGAGGTTCTCTGCGTAGTGCGCGAGGATGATGATGCCGAGTGGCTTGACGAAACCGAAGTTAATATGTCACAAACCTCCCCAAATATCATCAGGGGGGAGGGGGGGGGGGTCAAAAAATGAGAAAAACGACCTCACGTGATTAATGGACGGCCCCATTTCACAAACAACGTTGAATTTTGATCATCATAAAATAGTCACAGCGCAGCTAAGACTACGAGTATAGTGCAATCACGATCTTAGTTCACATGCTCTGTGTAGTAATTAAAAAAATAAATTGACCAGTAAAGTCGTTGGCGTATCACAGGCAATTGGTACAGAATAGGCACTGCACACAGCCATGAGTGGTAATGAATTGAGTAGTAGTTTTGTTTAAAACACTCAAATTCAAAATCTTTATTTCAATTTAGGTCATGAAATGACACTTATGAACGTCAAACATACAGTAAAAAAAAATGTGCCCAGAAGGGCCGAACATGTCTCCTCATCTTTTGGGCCCTACCAGCGCTTCGAGACAGAACACAGATAAGTTAGTTGGTAGATAACTCACTGTGAGATTTCAAAAAATCCATTTTTTTTTTCAGATTACACGGTCGAACGTTCTGTCCTTACCCAGAAGTCACATTAAAGTGGACTCTGTCCGTATCAGATTTTTGTCTCCGTCGTAAATCCGTGGGCAAACGGCGCAACGGCGCGGAACGGCGGAACGGCCAGCAGTGACACAGGTATTTTCATTTAGGTGATACATTACTTTAACCTTTGGCGTGCTGGTACTGTTGCAAGGAAGGCTATATTGTTTACTAGAAGTTATTGGTTAGGTCAACCTAATGAGTGAGTCAATTTAATGTGAAAAATATTTCCTCACCCAAAGGTTTATGCGCGAAAATCGCTAAGACCTTTAAGACCGCTTAAATTGTACATTTACCTGAAACGAATTTGTAGCTGAATAATGTAATCGTACATTTTAATCAAACCATGCAGTTAAACTTAATGCAACTAACTCCTGAAATAATGCTTAAAATAAATTTGGTTATTTAGATTAAACGTCTGCATTTTCAATGGTTTAGAATGTTTTTAAACACTCACAGTGTCATATTTATATTATCAAAGATGAAATTATTTCATTGTATAGCGAAGCGTCATCATTTCCAAGTTGAATTTATTCTGTAAAGAATAACTACTTGGCCCGCTGTTGCATAAACAGACGGGTAGATGGCGCTAACGTCACGCAATGACGTATACTAAGAGACCAAGAATTTCGCGCGGTCGGACCGACAGCACGGTAGCTCAATTGGAAGAGCAGTTGGCCCGGTAAGCCAGAAAGATGCTGGTTTGAATCCCACCCGTGCGCAATTTTTGGTTTCTTATTTCATCTTTGATAGTCTGCATTTTCTTTCACAAACAAAACTCGAGGAGTGACGTGTCTTGGAGTAATGGCCCAGAGAAGTAAATGAGGCGCGGTGCTAACCTCTTGGCAAGGCTTCAACCGGACTTGGCGCTGATGTAGAGAGGTAATTGAATTTTATGAATGGGTTCCATCCAGTGGGGTCCAGTAGTATTTGTGCACATTGATTTGCTACTGTAGGAAAATATTATTGATTTATGTAAATTACATCAGTTAATAACCTGTTTAGAAAAGCGAAGGTTGGACTAATCTTCATTAATAAAAGACATAGGTTAAATATATTCAAAATTGATTGCAATGCTAGTTTTACAATTGGCGGACTTAATGCCTGAGAGCATTCCGTATCAGTCAACGTTTGGAAATGCAGAAAGTTTAATAAAATTAGTGGCAATTGCAATAGTATTAATTTCCGATAACACAGTCATATGCTTTTATACTAAAATATTGTGCTATTTATAATAAAAGATTTACTAAATAATTGATTTATTAATTGAGTGGGCAGAGCGTGGAACTGATGGCCGTTGGGGCAGAAAAGTCCTAGATTAGAGACCCTTCGACCAAAGGCGCAGCGAAGGACGTCCACCGACAAGATGGACAGACGACCTTGCAAAGATCGCAGGATCGCACTGGATGCAGACCACTCACAACCGTTCGTTTGGTCGTTGTGGAAAGCCATCGGGGAGGCCTATGATCAGCAGTGGACGTCCTTCAGCTAATAATGATGATGATGATGATTATTAATTGATTATTATCTTCACAGAAAAGTTATCTTAATCTAACAGCTGTTGGATCAATTAACCCAAGAGACACATCAAAGATTTCCCTAAAACACCCGACAGGCCTACCTACAATCACAAAACGATATACCAACCAAAGATAAATCAACTTTGAGATAAGAACCTCTGCAATTAGCACTCGCAGTCCCCGAAATGTTTAGGGAACGAAATAATTATACTTAAATCCAAGCGATAAATCAAGACGAGCTACTTAGCGGGCGATTAGCATGGAACAAGACGCGTTAATCATTGTGGCACTCGGCCCTCCCAAGAAGGAACGTACATATGTATGAGATTGATGATGAGGATTCACGCCTTCGTGACGTTTTGTGCTGCAGAAAATTATTTGTTACGTTCTTGCCATCTTTTGTAAGTATAAAAAGAAACTTTCAGTCAAGTATTTCACTTATACAATATTTGGTTTTAGCGAAAAGTACCTGTCGACTTATTGAATGCTACTGGAATTCCTATTTCAAATCAGGTTCATGGAATTAATAGAATATTACTTACTATAAAGTAAGATATAACTGAAATAGCGAATATGATTCAGCATTGACTTCAAATAGAAGTACTTTTAGATTTAGTAAACATTCTGGTAGAATCGTTCAATTAAAAAAAAACCTTTTTGCTTATTAAATGTGTAGTATTCGTAGTAGTATGTTAACCTTTTTGCTATAAAGAACCATACCATGTGTAATTGGACTGAGAGTGAAAAAATGAAATAGAAGTTTTATAACTTAAAAGTACTTCAACGTGTAATAAAAGTGGTGATAAATTAGTCAAACAAACACTGGAAATTGTAATAAAATACAAAATTATAACGCCAAAGGTGTGGTCTTTCACTAAAATCATTGACCGTTTTAGTTCTAGGCTAGTGTTAAGATTACTGATACAATTTGCTAATAGCTTAAAACTACCACCACCTTTCTAGCACCAGCATCTTTCTTTAAAAGTGAATCTTGAATACAGTGAAAAGTGTTATCTCACACAATCGCCGAACCACCATCAGGAGGCCATAATTTAAAAGGGTGTCAGTACTTCCGAGTAAGATGGATGCGCCCGGAACGGGAAATGATCCCGCGTCCAGCAGAACAGATTCATTTTTCAATCCACCGGTCCTATAAGGTCGCTAATGTGTTTGTAAGTGTGGGGGTAGGATAAACACGGTGTGTTTACGCGAAAACGGCGGAAGTTAGGCCCTTTGTGTCGAAGCTTGCATGTATCATTAAGTAAAATATATCATACAATCAATACAAAACTCACAGAGCATTATTCGCTCCCTTTAAAATTGGTTGATGAACAAATGTTTTGTTATGGTAACCTGCGGCGGAAGTCTGAAGCAAAACTTTTTACATTTCGCGTAGACAATTTAAATTTTCTGATTTTCTGCTGTATCAAATATCCTTTTACCTTATGTAGCTACTATACCTTTGATAATTCTTTAAAAATAATTGTAATTTTTTAAACTTATTTCACTTTTTCTTCTCAATCAATAAATACTTACACGAAAAAAACAAATTTGTATCAGCGTTTTTCGAGCGCCACCTGGTGGTTTTACAGGGAACTATGTCGAGACTTCCGCACCTGTGGTGGAAATATCGACCCTGTTTGTTTTGCTCCTTGAACACTGGATGGAGCTCGGAAAACGCAGAGACAAAATTCGTATTTCCGTGTTTCTGTTCATTGAGAAGAACGTTTATAAATTTAAATATTTCAATTTTTTCGAATCTTCAATGATATAGATACAATCAGTTTAAACACGAAACAACGAATTGTATCTCAACATTTTCCAAGCGCCATCTAGTGCTCGACAGCAGTAAAGCAGTATCGAGACTTTCCCAAAATCCAGAAGCCGAATAATCTCACAAAAAGGAAACAAGAATAATCCTACAAAAGATACACACAATAGTAACCAAAAGATTTACCCCAATCATTAGATACGAAATATCCGCACTATGACTCGTCTCGTATTTCTGAGTCTCAATTATTTTTACCTCGTTGCTATGGCCGTAATTACGGACGGACAGACGGACAAAAGACGGACGTCATTTAATGATGACTATTATCGGGCACTAGACGATAAGTGTGGATACAATTGGGCTTGGATCATGACAATGCTATAATAGATCAGTCGATGCCAAAAATGTATCAAGGACTTATGTTTTTGATAATGATTTTTTTTTAATTTGAAATGGGTTCGCTCTTGTCTCCAGGCTAGACCAGTGGCATAGACAGAGACGACGATGGAGCAAGCTCACCCAGAAAAAGCCTGTTCACTCTAAATTTGAAATGATTTGATCTATTCATTTCATGATATCTTAATTGTACACCGTTACACACAACTAGCAATCCCAGCGAACTTCGTTTTGCTGCGGCCCTGTTTATAGACAAAAAGTATGTCCGTCTCTCGGATTTAAACTAACTGCTTACCAATTTTCAGCCGAATCGGTTCAGCCATTCTTGAGTTTTAAATAGTGTAACTAACACGACTTTCTTTTATATCATACAATTAAGACAAATAGACATACCTACTTGAAGTGAGTAGGCTGTTCTCTCTATGCTGTAAACTAGTCGGTCATCGCAAATACAATTGGGCTGGATAATACTTGAGTGGAGGAGCATTGTGCCATTGTTGCGCCACTTGTGACGATGTTGCCGGGTGATTGATTTGAGTGTCTGAGGTGATGTGACCACATGTCAAGCCAACATTTACTGTACTACTACTAACATACAGGAAATAGTACTAATGCAGATGGTTAAATGACCTTAACATCCTCCAATAAAAAAAATATCGACCATCCACACTTACTGTTTTTATCATCACATGTCTTGTTACAGATTTGCATCAAGCATCTTGTAGAGATCAGACGAAGACATTTTAATCATGACCCTAAGAAGATGTTGGTTTCGATGGTCATATTTATTAATCCATCCCCTCCTGCTATTTAGCGAAGGAATCTTTTTGTGAATAGAACTTGCAATTTATATGTATAGATTGTAAAATAAAAACAGTATTATTTATATGATTTTGCGACTTAGCATTTAGATTATAGCTCATGGCTTATGGGCAAATCTCAACAACCATGAATTTTTGTCTAATTTTGGTGGTAATTTTAGTTTATAACTTTTCGGCTAAATTTGTTTAATCATAAGCAAGAGTGTTGTCTACAGTTACATGAAACGTCAGTGAAATTAAAATAATAATAATAATTTCTGAAATATTTGAAACACCAAAATTGATCACCCACCAAAATTGTCACAGGCCACCAAAATTAGATAATCTGACACCAAAATTTATCAACTGCACCAAAATTAGAAATCCATCAGATACGGTAATGCAACATTCTGTGTTTTTGGTTTTGAATGTTAATAATAAGTATCTTAGTGAGTGGTACACACGGTATCACATCGACCTACCTGATTTGTCATATTTTGTCGATTAATTTTTAACATTTCCATCCAAAACAAATACAGGAATCACCAAAATTATTTGCAACATTTCGACAGATTTGAGGAGAATGATGTGACACCGGTGCCGTGTGCCTACCACTGTACCGAGAACCTCGCTTTATACACACTAGTAGGTTTTAGCCAGTGAGTTGTTATTACTACTTAAAGAGAAGCTATATGTCAAGCAAAAATTACAAACGACGACAAAATTGTGACGAATTCCTTGAAATTTGAATTTCGAATAAGAAACCTTTTGTATAATTTAATGGCCAGTGGCGTCAATTCATGAGGCACGATATTTGTTCGTGGTGTCAGTTCCTTGAGTTAGTAATAGTTGTTCAATGATAATAATCCAAAATCTCACAGGGTACAGGAGCTGGAGTCTTCTCGAATGACCTAAATATTAATATATCAACTACTCTTGACAAGCTAAATACAATCTTTCAAGCAGAATGTATCGGCATCACCAGAGCAGCACAGTAGGCGGTTGCAGCCAGAGACGTAAAAGACCAACACATTAAAATCTTCTCGGACAGCACATCGGTGCTCCAGGCCCTACAAAACAATAGCATCAAATCTGTCCTTATTTGGGAGTGCCATAAAGCACTCCAATCCATAGCAAGCACAAATGAGGTAACCTTGCAATGGATCAAAGGACACAGTAACTCACTAGGCAACGACGCTGCCGACGAACTAGCCAAAAGGGGCTCGGCGACAACAGTATATGGCCCGAAACCATTACTACCCATACCGCAGGCCCAAATAAGAACTTGTCTACGTGCAGAAACCGAAGCAGCATGGAGAAATGGTAAAGGTTGCAGGCAAGCAAAGAACGCAATTCCGGAAGGTTCGAAAAGGCTTGCCCGCAACCTCATCCGGTTACCAAGAGACAAATTGCACATGGTTAGAGGCACTATAGCTGGCCACAGTCTCTTAAACAAACATCTATTCACAATAGTTGTCACAGACAGTCCCCTATGCAGAGGTTGCATGGGGGCAGAAGAAACACCACAGCATGTGCTCATGGAGTGTATGGGTGTGATGGAACAACGGGCAAACTTTCTCAAATCCCCGGCAACTTTCCCAGAGGTCTTTAGCAATCTAGGCAGTTTGCTTGCCTTCTGGGAGAGCCTGGGGTGGTTAGAATGAAAAAGGAGGGATATAAGTACAATGGCCCAATCGTGAGGCTTAGTGCGGAAACACCCCAGCCAAACTAACTAACTTACTAAGTTGTTCAATGGTTAAAGCTCTCTGTGCCTCAGACAATCACTAGATGAAGTTGCGAGAAACCGCGCTTAGTAATAAAAAGCCATGATCAACCGCCGTTATTTTAGAAATCATGATCATCATCATTATGAGACAAAGGACGTCCACTGCTGAACATAGGCCTTCCACACGGCTTTCCACAGCGATCGTTCGTAAACGGTCTGCATCCAGTGCGATCCTGGTATCTTTACAAGGTCGTCTGTCCATTGTCGGTGGTCGTCCTACGCTGCGCTTTTGGTCGAAGGGTCTCCAATCTAGAACTTTTCTGCCCCATCGGCTATCAGTTCTACGCGCTATGTGCCCTACCCACTGCCACTTGAGCTAACTGATTCGTAGGGCTATATCCGTTACTTTAGTTCTTCTACGTATCTCCTCGTTTCTGATTCGATCTCGTAGAGAAACACCGAGCACAGCCCTCTCCATCGCTCGTTGTGTGATTTTGAGCTTCTTTATGAGGCCCATAGTTACCATAGTTAGAGACCACGTTTCGGATCCGTATGTCATCACAGGTAACACACACTGGTTAAAGACTTTCATCTTCAGACACTGAGGTAGTTGAGACGAGAAGACGCTCTTGCGCAGTTTCCCGAACGCTGCCCAGCCGAGTTGGATTCGTTGATTGACTTCTTTCTTAAAGTTGGACCTACCTAATTAGACCACTTGTCCAAGGTAGACGTACGCATCGATAACTTCAAGAGTTGTGTTCCCAACTAGTGTTCCCGGGGCCTATAGGCTTTTAGGCCTAAAATTAAGCCTATTAGTTCTTTTCTATGGCCATGATAGACTACTAGGCTTTTAAAAGGCTTCTCATTTTAAAAAGCCTATAGGTTTTTAAAAAAACCTATAGGCCTAAATAGCCTTTTAGGCTTTGTTTCTTACTAAAGTCTTTTTCGAGTAGTAGGCTTATTATAAGGCTATAGCCATAATTTAGGTTATGGCTTAGTATGAATCAAACAATAATTTTTTAATGGTATTGGTATTTTAAATTAAATAAAAACGAATATTATTTGCAATTGGAAATAATAAACTACCTACTTATTATACATTGTTACACTTAAATCCATTTTGAGATTTGGTAAAATGCGAAGATTTTACTTTTTTGTACTAGATGAGGTAGGTACTCGTATTTCGGTATAAAATTAAGGGCGGTATAAAATCGTGAAATTAAGTTGACGATTATTATGCTCGAACAATAAATAAAATAGACCTAGCCCAAAGGACGAAAAATCTTTATAGGTTTTTAGGCCTTTCAAGCCTTTTAAATATGCGCCTAGCCTACAAAAAGGCTAAAAGCCTATAGTCATCGGCTAGACAAAAGAAAGGCTATGAAAAAGGCCTAGCCTAAAGGCCTAAAAGACTTTTAAGGCTTTTAACCCGCTGTAGCCCCTAATTCATAGGCTAGCCTTAAAAAAAAGCCTAAAAGCCTATAGGCCTCGGGAACACTATTCCCAACAGATACCGGAGTGGGTACAACACGGGAACTCGACATAATTTTCGTCTTTTCCATGTTCATTTTAAGACCCACTTGTTGGGATACTCGTTTAAAATCTTCGAGCATAGTGCCAAGATCATCCAGCGTCTTTGCCACACGGACTATATCATCGACAAACCGGATATGTATGATGTATTCGCCATTTACTTTGATGCCGAATCCTTCCTATTCCAGGAGCTTGAAGGCGTACCGACATGGTGGCGTTGTTATACAGACACTTTAACACTTCTATATACCTATATTCTATGTGACACCGCTGAAGAGACCGAAGCACCGCCCAAGTTTCAAACGAATCAAAGGCCTTCTCACAAAAGCTAAACGTAGAGGCATATTGTAATCCTCGGACTTCTGTATTATTTGCCTAAGCGTATGGATGTGGTCTATGGTACTGTAGCCTTTTCGAAATCTAGCTTGTTCGGGGGGAGGCTGGAAGTCATCAAACCTACGTGCGAGGCGATTCGTGATGACTCTTGAGAACAGCTTGTAGACATGGATCAGGAGTGAGATGGGTCTACAGTTCTTCAATCTTCTTATGTCTCCTTGTTTGAAGAACAACACCACCACACTTCTGTTCCATGCCTCAGGCATCATGCCCTCTAGCAGCACGGAATTAAAGAGTCTCTGAAGGTGTTCCACCCGCATTCAGAAGCTCTGATGTGATTCCGTCCTGGCCAGATGCCTTGTTGTTTTAAGCTGTTTCAGGGCCATCCTAATCTCGTAGAGGCTGATGTCTGGGATGTCTTTGGTGTAGTGACGGGTTAGGATAGCTCTTGGGTCTCTGACAGGGCTATCAACGGGTTTGGCAACTGAGGTGTACAACTGCCAATAGAACTTCTCGATCTCGTCTAATTTTGGTGTTAGTTAAGCAATTTTGGTGTACCAAATTACCACCAAAACCACCAAAATTGAAATTTTATATAAAAAAATACGTAAAATAAAAACTGTTTCGGATATTCTACCTAACTTTATATGACTTTAAAAGCATACCATGCGTTCATAAAACACTGCATTGCCACAACAAATTAATTACTAAAAAGTAATTTAAACAGGAACACCAAAATTGCAGATTTTTTGTCCGGAGGTAAAAAAATGGAATACTTTCATTTTTGGCGAAAAAACGCAACGAGATAGCGCACCTGTTTCTTCACTGCGCGTGAGTGCCCGGCTGACTGGAGTGAGAGTCGGGAACAATATATTTTTTTGTTTGTTTATGCGGGTTAGGTTGTCTCTTTCATAAATGCCACCAAAATTGTTAATTTCGCGCGGACAGACCATCTTGTCATGCTCTAGGGTTAGGTAACGCACCAAATATGAAAATATCACTAACAGCAGATGGGAAAATTAATCCGAATGTAAATAAAATAAATGAATTTGAAAAATTTCCTGTAATTTTCTTTAGACTGAGGGAAATATCCAGCAAAACGGATTGCGGACAAGCCACCAAACTTAGAATTGCGGGGTAATTTTTTTTTTTTCAAGTAACTGAAATATTTTATACAATTTATATTTATGGCTTGGTATGGATACAAAAGTTTACTTTCAAGAAAAAAAATTACAAAAGTGTATCTTTTTAGTACATGACGATTCTCAGCCCGGACGCAAAAAAAATACGCTTGGGATATTCACCCTTATCCGAATTGCAGTATTGGTATGGACGTTCATAAAATCTGTTAAACCCATCACAGCCTATACGAAACCCAATCTAACTGACAATGTACTTCTTTTAACTCGCACATCAAACTCCAAACACAAACAACACAAGAGATAAACCACAGCAGCCGGAACAGATTACATTTTCTTTTTTATTTCGTTTATAATTGTTCGCTTTGAGCGAAGTTTTAAACTCCTTTCCAGAGCGTTTTACTGCCAATGACCGGTGTTTCAGGGAGGTGAGCGATTAAGCCACTGAAAACGTTTTGGATATGACAAACGAGTTATCTTTTTGCATAACTCGCTCATAGCATGCATGTTTTGTCAGTGTCAGCATGATTTCTAGCAGCTATTAATTTTTTTGCTACACTTATTTATTAATCTACAATTGACCTTATCTTTTGCCTTTAATAGTAGGTTTTTTCATATTTTCAGCAAAAATAAGTTGATAGCCTAATAATATAAATTGCACTTGTAAAAAGACAACTGTGAACCTGTGACAGACGAGGAATTGAACCCCGTGTCTTACGCAATCCGGGCGTATAACAGGCCTGTTGAATTTTGCAAGCGCTTGTTAATGTGACGGTGGCCGAGTGGTATAGGCATACGCCCGGATTGCGTAAGACACGGGGTTCAATTCCTCGTCTGTCACAGGTTCACAGTTGTCTTTTTACAAGTACAATTTATATTATTAAGTTTGTATGGTGACAAAACACTATAAAAACAAAAATAAACTATAAGTTGATAGCCGCATTGAAATAAAATGATACACTCTGCTCTGTTGGAAATCTGTCTTCGAGGTAAATATTAAAAAAAATATAAATAATTACTTATCATTATAATTAATTAATATTTATTTATTTGCTCAAAACATGGTTTCAATAGGTGGTACAGGTACAATAATGAGTCCTCACATCTTACCAAAATTATGGCATGCACATTTAAATTAATTGAACATAATAATATGCAATGAATAAGGCATTTGATATCGCAATTGAATGTGAATAATATATACCACATCAACCCTTCTTGGTTCATGTAACCGAATGTAATCCCGTAGGTAGATCGTTTTGAAGTATAAAATTGCTCCCACCAAGTTTCTTTGTGCGCTGACCAGTCGCTTTGAATTTTTTACTATCAAATCCAGTCGAGCTCCAGGAGTAAGGCCGTAATTTCGAGTATTACCGCTGTAATTTCTTCCTATTCACGGATCGGGCACTCCACGTGAGTGGAATTGTCTGGAGAGCCAAGATGAGACTTTTTGTAGAGATCATGTTTGATGTCTGAAGTTTAAAGTTTGAGGATTCTGCGCTTGTTTTTTTAATACTTTATTTTGAATACTTGCCTAAAGGAATTTTACGTTACAGAGCCTCTAAATATGCGAAGTTTTATGTTAGGACTTATGACTGCCTGGGGGCGTTTTATACCCCCGGAAATAAACAAGATAGTTGTGTTAGTGAACGCACGCTTATCATCACCACCGTTAGTTAAGAGACTAGTTGGAGGTACGGGAAAGAATCTAATTTTCCATTGAATACTTCTTCTTCTTAGTTATTCCACTTTCAGGTGTTCTTCTTCTTCTTAGCGTGTCGATGGAAACCCATATGGAGGAATCACAGTGAAAAAATTACAACGTAGCAGCCCAGAATTCAGCCACTTGTATTGCGGATCGACTGCATTTCATTAAATCCGCTGGCGTGCAGGTGTTGGGGCACGCCGGGCACGATGTTAAGTGTACCATAGTTTGCACTGCACCGCAAACACAGTCCACATCGGAGTTTGCCAAAAATCCCTACCTGACCATGTTCTCCTTACTTCGGCCAACCTGAGTCCGAAGCCTGTTTAAGGACTTCCAGATCGGCCATGATAACGATGACATAACAATAACATGATAACAATAACATGATGACATTGATTGATTGATTGATGATTTCAGGTGTTGTGATTGTTTATATAAAACAATAAAACTTTGCATACTCGAGCAGTGGACTGGTAGAGAATTCTTTGAGATACTAAGTCCACTAATTCAACACCTTACAGTGCAATATAGTTAAAAAAGCATGAGAAAACCTCTTTAATTTTTAGATGGAGAACTCGTCTCTGTTAAATCCAGCATTTCATATTATACTCGTAAAAGTACTTTCGCCAGAACTTTTCCGCTTCATAAAGTTGTCAAGTCGCAAGCCGTCAACACTTCCACATTTACGTTTCCCGTAAACAGTCGATTTGTAAATAATAAGGGAAACATCTCGTTATTATTTACAAGGGCCGCTTGCTCCATTGAACATTGCGACCTGCTATTTTCCTTGAGCCATTTCCTTTTGATAATACAGGTTGTTTAGATAATATAAAGTTATAATATGAGAAAATTCATATTTTTATTAGATGATTGTAATTGAGATAATAATGAAGAAATGACATTTACAGTGGCATTATTAAATTGCAGTCTCATGCAAAAAGTTAGATAAAAATAATTGATATAGGGCCAATTTTTCAATGGTCAGATAAAACCTATCACTGATAAATCATAAAGCGACAGATTTTAAATAATAACAGTTACGTATGATTGCTGACAATTGGGTGACGTTTTCAATTTAGCCATATTGTATTTTGTTCGACGAGTATTTCATATCTGACTATTGGAAAGTCGGCCCTAATTAACGAAACAACCTAAAGAAGATAAATTTTCGTGTGCGTCCTTCTAAAGTGCAACCATATTCATTGTATCTGTCATGTGTTCACTGAATCTGTGCACCTAAATAGAAGAATAACCTAATAATTGTCAAATTGATTTCTTTATTTAATGGATAAAGTAAAAGAAACCAATTCAAGTGTTTCAATTCACCTCAATGCAAACGACTAGTGACTAGTAAACAGTATTGAGATCACCCTCTAAATGGGACAAATTGAAAGCAATGAAGTCGAAGCGTCGCTCCTCAATCATTCAGCTTAACGACAATACTGGGGGTGGCGACGTGGATTCATTAAGATGGATACGGTATTTTGGATTGAATATCATGCAAAATATTGAAAGTAAAATAGTCTTGAAATCATTGCACAGCATTAAGTCAACTGTTTCTGCCTCACCCGATGGTTGACTGGATTATTTCTGCCATGTGCTCTTTTTTTGTCTGTGTAATAAATATAATAAATAAGTCCACTCGGTTGTGAAATAATACAAAGTTTAAAGTTTAAAATGATGTAACAAAATAATACTGTGAAAATTAAAAAAGTTTCACAGACGATGCCAAGACTCCTAAATACCTCTGACACAGGATACTCTCTATATTTTTTTCGCTTTTATATTATTTAATGTGCACATTGACCAAATTTTTCAGCAGTTGTAAAAAGTATGTTGCAAGATTTTAGGAAAATAGATTTACTTTCCGGTTTTGAAGATAAAAAGTTCATCCGAAATTAGGAAATGAGTTAAGCAAAGATAATGATCATATTTTCCATTCAATATTATCCTTTTTTTCGTAGCTCCTGTCTTAAGATTCACAGGACTATAACAACATAATAGTGTAAGAGCGAACTAATGGCGGGTCCTAAACAATTTGCCCGCTGCTTTTTATACGAAGCTTTTCCTGATCACTGTTTGTTTGGCAGAGGGTCAGGATTGTAAGTGAATAAGTCATTTCACTTACTAGTGGTGTAGTTTTTCTATTGTTAGTACTGGAGGTAATCGCTATGTACTCCGTCGGGAATTAATCTTTAAATCGTGTATACCCTTGAATATAAATTTTATTTTGTTTTCAGTATTTGAATTGGCGCCAACAGATAAACATAATAATTGAAAATTTTAAGTAACTAGCTTTTGCGGTTCTTAAAATACGGACGGACATACAGAGAAGTATTAGTATTTAGGGTCCTGTAGGCACGGAACCCTAAAAAGATTTTGACTTAAATACAGTATCTACGATTATAACAACTAACAATAAATAGAAAAAGACGCCATTCATTTACAATTCATCACTGTATTTTCAATGGCCGTCGATTTTCACAATAACATCAACGCTGACCAATCTCTGACATCAAAGGTAGTCTCGGCGCCCGGCTTTTGTCGTGTGCAGTAATAATAAATGGCGGCTTTGTGGACACTGACTGGTCGTTTAATGAGAAATACGATAACCTGTGAATGTGAGCCTAGTCTCAGTATGGCAAGAGTATTCGATACTTTTACGTTGTTTCCGAAAAGCCTATATGAAATAACTCGTATTTTATAAGTTTTCTGTCTGAATGCGATGCACACGTGAACTAAAACTTGATTAATAACAAACAAGAAAAAATTAAAACTAAGACATGCAACATATAAAAATAAGACTACCCTATTCAAAAACAAAGCCATTTCCTTGTGGCAAGGAGGCTATAATGCTGGCTGCGTTGCCGCGTTGGATAGCTAATACTTGAACTTTAACAAATTCGTATTGTAAATATAGCATCACTTATTTATTTGGACGGTGAACTTACCTGAAACCGAAGTGTAGACTCATTCCGTGACGTTGTAAACCTACCGATGATAGGACGTCTGTAACAAAAAAAAAGTCATTTTACTTTTCCAAAAAAAAATGGTTGATTGCGATGACATTAACGAAAATGCCGTATCCCAAAGCTTTGTTACTCACACGGATTGTTATTGACAAAACAACCGCAGCACGTCAGTCGCTCACTAATTTGGCTCCAAACGGCTCATGTATTATTTGACAAAACTCATAACCCTTTAACCACTCATAATTTTAATAACACATTTAAAATGAAACCGAAAATATTTCCCAAAACTACCCCAAAGGTGGGGCAAATATTCAGATCTATCTATATCATTTTGATGATCGGCGGTTTCAACCTAATTTACAATAATAACACCTACACGAAAGTCGTATCTCGAACCTACACAACTATACTGCTAACAGTAATTTGCTACGCTAACATGAGGTGCTGTCCATCTCAAGAGTTGACTTTTATTTGGTCTCTATTAGAGTATGTTGTATACACAACAGTGTTGATGTTTTACGAGAGCCGTATTCCTCTATTTTTGCAAAATATGGACAAACTGGACCAGTATTTGCGTGTTAGTATGCGATACTATCTCAGAACAAGAGCCAGACTATTTTTTATCATATTTATAATGTTGAACATTAGAATCGTGTATACTTCTGTGTACTGTAGTATGTATCAGTGCTTTGCATCGGGGACTTTGTTTGGTATTTACCAGTGCTCTATGTTCTCACTCGATGTTTGGCGATTTTGGAGATACCACCTCTTTGAAGCAGTTGGCTACCGCCTGAAACTTCTTAGGAAAAGACTGGAGGAAATACCGGAGGAAAATTATTATTTGTACGTGAATAAAAATAAGTCTATTAAAGAGAATAAGATGAAATTTGGCCTGTACCTGTATAAAAGTGTAGCGGACTTATTGGATTCGATTTCTCCGGAATTAAATGTATCGGTGAGTTATAGTTGTATTACCAAAATCTACGCTAGTAATTAAACGTGGGTAGTTGATAACTTGTTTAATCAAACTTTGTTTTTCAGCTAATTATGGGTATAATATGCGGCCTTCCAAAACTGGTACTAAATGTTTACCAAATTTTGCTTATTTTTAGTGGAATGGTAAGTTTTATAGGTTATAAATACAATTAATACAGTTAATAATAAAAATATATTCAGCTTTATAATCTTTAAATTTTAAGTATGATCAAGACACATAATAGCTATGTTAACCTTTTTTCGATGCACATTAATTAATATAATTTTAGATGCCATACGAGGCAATGGGTATCATGATCTTCAACATTTTTCAAACGTCGATTTTCTTAGTGTCTCCTTGTATAGTGGTGGAGCTGTATCAAACTGAAGTGGAACGAATCAGGCGTTACTTGATACACAAATTAATGTATGAAACAGGTAAAAAATATTTGTTAATTAAAATTGAATTTGTGATTAATCTGACTTGACTTGATTAATTTGTGTTGACGAAACTATTTTCGTCAAGGCTGTCTGTCCGTCCGTATGTCACAGCAACTTTATTCTGAAACTATGACCATTACACAGTTGAAACTTGATAGGAAAGGATAACCTGTTAACCTCTTTACAAAACACAATATCCTATACAAAAAATAAAAAATAAACTTTAGATCATTCTCACTTTTGAATAAAGCAAAAATGAAAAAAAATGAAAGTGTAATAAAAATACACAATGTAGATCTTTACAAATAGTTTTAACGAAAATTAGTTTAAATGAGATCAAACTGATAGTTTTTGAGATATAGCATATTTTCAACAGTGGACCCCTTATGCAGTTAAAGTTGTCACGGAACCCTCAATGCACGAGTCCGATTTGCACTTGTCCGGTTATTGTTAAGACGTAGTCTTGTATAAAACAACTAGCGGCCTGCCCGCGACTTCGTACGCGCGTTTTAGTTAACCTCCGTTCCCATAGATCGTAGCGAAAATTTATAAGCCTATACGCATTAAACTACTTTATAGCCTTCCCTGATAAATTAGCTATCTATCATATTTTATAACCTTACCAATAGATCCTGTGATAAGCGCGTTCAAACTAACAAACAAAAACATCCAGTTTTAAAATATATACATAGAAATGCGTACGTACAGATAAATGTTATATTTTATGTACACACAACACGTAGCCCGGTCTGCAATGGTCAAACTTACACGGGGATATTATCTTTTTATTTTACAACGAAATGGATATTTTTTCAACTCCCTAGCGTCAATCGTATATTTCTTTCGGGTATTAAAAAAACCAGGCTACTCTCTGCGCTTACACAGCAGCATGCCACATACAAATTCCCTCAAGTCTTCTCCCGCTACCTTAAGAGTTTGAACTTGAGCTTTGTTTATGGTTATAGCGAACACTCTACTTTCTTGAATTCAAATCGTAAATTCAAAGGGAAATCAAATTCTGTGTAAATATCTACGCCATCATCATCATCAACACCCAAAAGCCATCCACTGCTAAACATAGGCCCCCCACGAAAAGTTTGCAGAAAAGTTCTAGATTGGACACCCTTCGACCATCAGGAACAGCGTAGAATGTCCACCGACAATATGAACAAACGATCTGCAATCTACACTGGACACAGACCGCTTGATACCTACCCTGTTTAAACACAAAATAATATTATTTACTATTCTAAGGAATAAAATCTCTTCTCGAGAGCAACATCAATAACAAACATGTGTCAAAACATTCTGTCTCAGATATGTCAAATGATTGTCAAAAATGAAATAAAAAATATTTTAATTAAAGAGTATTGATATTTAACTTGAAGCAAATCACCCCCAGAATAACTTTGCGCCCATTTTTTACCCCCTTAGGAGATGAATTTCATTAAAATACAAATTAAGTCTATCGTCAATTCTGTAAAAGAATGTGTTTGCAAAATTTTAAGTAGATTGGATCAAGGAATCACGATGTCCCATACAAAATTTGCACCCCTTTTTGACCCCCTTAGGGGTAGAATTTTGGAAAATCCTTTCTTATCGGATCCCTTCGTCATACAAAGAACACACCCTCCCAGTTTCAGGTCTCTACGATCAGCGGTTTAGGCTCTGCGTTGATCCGTCAGTCATTCAGGACAAAGCCTTTTATATGTATAGATAACCTATTCCACTTACTAATGTTTTTTTTTATATATTTCTAGATGGTGAAGTTAAAGAAGACATACAACTATTTCTCCAGTACACCACTATAAGAGATTTCCAGTACAAGGTGTGCAGGATATTTACTTTGGACTCACAGCTGCCGCTGATGATGATAAATGATTGCACTACCTACGTTATTATTGTAGTGAACTTTACTAAAGTCTTTGAGTAAAAACACAATTAATAATATCTCATAAAAGGCAAATTGAGTCGCCAGCCCATCACAGACTATACGTTTTTGTAGAACAATTACTATTATCAACTACTTATTATCGCAGTGTTTAGTTTGTTTTAAAATAAATGTAGCTTATAGAGTGGAGATAAATAAAAATAGTGCGTTCGCAGTAACTGTCTATAAATTATATTTCATTTCATTTTATTAGGCTTGAAAGATTGATTGTTTCTTTTTTTCAATTGCTATTTATAATAACCTAAAAAAATATTTTTTAATTGATAATTAGTAGACCTAAAAAACGATTTGTTTAGCTTCTACAAAAAGGCTGGAAAGTATGGGGGGATACCTTTGCCCTGCAGTGGGATGATGTAAGTTAATTAAAAAAAACATAACTACATCAAAACAAACAATCCACACCTCACATCTGGGCCCCTATTTTTGAATCACTCACGTCAAGATGGCGTGTGATATTTATTGATTAAAGTCGAATTTTGGAATGAAAACCAGTTGTAATCTTCACAGTAAGGATTTAAAAAATCATTGCTCAATTTTGTGAGTACTCACGTCTATATTTCGCGTGGTTTTCGTGGATTTTTCATTCGTTTTCGAACGAAAATCACACGCCATATCCAAGCGAGTGATTCAAAAAGAGATCCGGGTGCGATCAAGGACAAATATCTGCTTAGCCATATTATAAATAAATAATCAAAACAGAATACATATAATAACAGAATAATTTTCCAAAATCTTCATTGAAAAGTAACCGCAAACAATCGATGTGGAATATAAAAGATTGTGAGTTTATCGTTAATCCGATGTTCATTGGATCCGTCAAGTGACATCAAAGGGCTGACAGGCTGTTGAAAACTTTTATTGTATCGTTTGAGTTCAATGTTACAAAGATTTGTGTACAATGTTTGAAAATATTGGTAGAGGAATACCCAAATGTAGTAATTTTTGAATTTAGTATTATTGACAACTTCGTTATGTTGATTTTGACTAGTGTGATACACATTAAACAAGATTGCAGGACATTTTTAACAGATTTTTTTATACCTGTATAAATACAGCGAAAATGTGCACTATCCTTACAATTTTATAACTACCAGCAAGCTGGAACTTTACATTCATTCAATATGCCATAAGTCGAGTATCTAAATTCAAGATTCCTATAATTTCTGCCGCAAAATAATAATTTTACTTTTTTTTACGTCCGATATGCAAATTGGAAAATAATACTTTAACTATCGTATCCAGTAAACAAGTGATAACTCCAAGTCAGTTTACGAGGCGCATAAATGGACGGAGTTTTACAACTACCCGAAGAAAGCACTCCATAGTGTAACTTATGAATATTTTCATTCAAGAATAGACATTATTTGCTTGGACTTTTTCGAAGTTTGAGAATTTAAAATTGAACAGGTAAATAAAGTAGGATTAGAATACGACGATAAACCATTTATCCGTCTAATTGCCTACTCGTATCAAAACAAAAACAACAAATCAGATTAAACATAAAACAGGTTATCAATTTTAACTTATACCTACGTTAAAAGTTTTTAATTTTTAGTTGTTAGCCTGATCTCAAAAAGGTAGTGCAAATAAACCGCATAAAGAGCAATGTCCTGTTTTTCTCTGAACAATGGCATCAACTACATAACGCATTGCAAACTTTGCAACAATACATTTTTGAAAAGCAAACATTACAGAGTTTAATGTAAATACTCCTTGTATAAACTCTTGAGCTGAGTGGCATAGCTCTAAAAGTATTGGCCCGTCTCAACTCAACTCCCAGGGCAAGTCAAATGCCGATGCATGAAATGCTATTGAGATTTTACTGGACGAATTTTATATTAGAAAATCCCCTACTATCTAAACTAGTGCTACTAAAAAAGTGACAATTGAGTGAAAATCTCGGCTTTTTATTTAATTACAAGTCGACGTTTTTAAAACACTATTTTAGACAGAACGTACGGTCTTTGCCAATAAGTGTTTTGTCACTATCAGACTATTTAGTTTCTTGCACTCCTTGTATTTTTTGAATGATATACATAGTTTATGGCTTGTGTGATATTCATCATCATTGGCCACTATATCTTGGCAGATACTTGTTTCAGTTTTATGGTAGTTTGTTATGGAAATGGCATTGCCCCCGATCACCTAAGATTCCTATAGTCATACCATTATTTATCCTTATGTAGACGGCGTTAATAACAACCCCTCATGGTTTTAAAGCCTTAGATATCCAACTGAAATGTATTTGTCTGTGTATCTAGCTCAAAATTCTTTGTTCTAGATTCTAGAAATAGTAGTACCTTAATTTCAATATCCTCGAATGCGACTGCTCAATATTTGAGCGCAAGAAACTTCAGCGGTGCATTAAGTGATTAGTCCCATTTGTGATCGGCACAACTACGTTTTGTTCCGAATAATTTATGGAACGAATCGACAGACGTGTACTGATTAATGTTTTCTAGGAACAAGTTTGATTAAAGTACAGAGTTCGAATGCAGCGATAAGTTGCACTGTTTGTGAGCTCTAGGTGTGCAGGAGCAAAATATAATATTGTTAGTAACAGTGAGTTGTTATTAGTATAGAAAAGCTATGCTAAGCAAAAAATGTGTCACGAATCGATGACAAGATTGTGCTGTATTCATTGAATTTTAAATGACGAATTCGAAACCGTTTGTATGCGTTGGTGCCAATCGGCGTCAAATCATGACGCAAGAAAGTTTTAGTGGTGTCAGTTCAGTTCTTTGTATGCTAGTAATATTAGTTCAATATTAGTAACGGTGGATTTGAAATTATTTACGTTACTAGTCATAACCTATCATGTATTTTAAAAATAATTATTACTTCACGATGTAGATATTTTGCTATGAATAAAACTTGTTTTTTTTTAATCAGTCAGGTATCAAACGACTGCCGGGAGTCGCATAATAATGGAATTTCTATTGTGTCTCGTTCACACATACTTGACGAGTTAAATTAAAAATATCATTTGGGTTAGTAAACATTTTGTCGATTGCAATACTGCGTAAATATTTTACCAACTAATTGTCAAACTTTCTGTCTCAAGATATTAAGCTGTTCCATCACTCCCACACAATCTCTAATGGGCCCATGTATGAAAATCATTAGCCTCGTAAGAAGCATCATTATCCACGCTTCAAGCGCCCTCTACGGCAAACATTGACACTGAATAATGACAGTTTAAGAAATGATCGGGGGGTGATAATTGAGTGACTTTGTGTCTGTGTTTACATGATCTTTGGGGCGAGATGGTTTGAGAAAATGGAGAATGCTTACAATTCATATTTGTTTCATAAGTGTAATTATACACATTAAAAAAAGTCATGTTAGTTACCCCACCTACAACTTAAGATCGCTGGACCGATTTTCATGATTTTTACTTTGTTGCATGCATATATCTTGGTCACCAATAGGATAATAAACGAGTCAGGGGTATAACGAAGTTTGCTGGGACCGCTAGTACTTTAATATTGAAAGGTTTCTTAGACCAACTAAACAAGACAATTAGGCCCCACCGCACAAAGTAATATAGTGATTATAAAAGTAGTAAAATTGTTGAATACTTTATCAGCATCGTCACGTACGTGACATGAGACTATGTACGTACATATATTTTGGCTTATAATATAATTACACCAAATGCGATGGCAGAACATTAAATCAGCAACCTAAACGCGCCGTTGGCAATCATAAATCGGTTATATCGTGCATACCATTAACTCGACACTAAACTCAAGCAACGCCAGGTGATACGGCTTGTTATAGTCATCGTTAACTCGAGCTTTAACATTACAGTTATAGTTCGAGTTACTGTTTGAGAGATTTGTTTATGCAGCTTGGGAGATAGTCTAAACGGTGGTTTTATCTTTAGGTGGCACTATGATTTTATATTCAAATTCAGTCCGGTTAGCCAGAAAGATGTTGGTTCGAGTCCCGCCCGTGTGCAGCTTTTGGTTTCTTATTTCATCTATTAAGAATAAATTTTGAGCTAAACTAAGGGTATCATTTAGCGTAAAATGGAATAAAATAATTACTTCAACCATAATTGACAAATCAAATAAATTTTCTTCAAAGCATTATGGTGAAAATACATATAAAAGGCAATAAACCTACCACTCGTGCGTGCTGACCGTTGGACAAAAACGTGACAAGTAACAATTCAATTTGAACCCAATAATATACGAGTAACATCACGCAGCGGGCAAAGAAATCTAGTAGAGGATAGTCTTTAAAGGTAGTTCATAATAGGATATCATTTTTTGTTACAAAACAATATCTATTATCAACTGTATGTGGTTTCATGGATGTAAAGCGACAAAAGTTAGATAGCGTACAAAGATAAAAATTGTATCGGATAGTTTTAATTACGTATGGAAAGTTATACGCAAATATATTAATAATTCGTAGCGTCTATGCTACATAATATCGTAGTATGAAGCTACGAATTTATCTACGAAGATGTCACTATAGAACCAAATTAGTACATTGCTACGGCGTAGTCTGTAGCTAATGAATTGAATCTGCATCCGTAGTCGATATGACTACGATATTCCGTAACAATATTCGAAGTAACTGGTTTCTCGTAGCAAATACGATAGTGCTACGCAAATTGTTATACTCAAATTAGTAAATGGAAATTGTTTATATTCAAACTGTAATTTTTTAATTGCTTCTTTATTTCTCTTGTTTCGTTCTTACGTAGCCTACCTTTATTTATTACCGATGCTTCTTTCAGTATTAAGGTCACCAAATGTGAACAGCTAGCAGGAACTATTATAACAAGCGCATCAAAGAAAAGGGGAAACGCGGGACCGCTATAAAAATAGGCACAAATGGACACACGCGATTATCCACTTTTTATTGGAATGCGTATCGCTCACGTGATTTGGTTATAGCAACTCATATGCTATATTGTAGATAAATATCTATCACGAAACCGGTCCTAGAAGGAAAAACTGTTTGTAAAATAAAAACAATTACGTATTGTGTTCTTGCTTGCAGTTAAAGTTCATGTAAATACATGTTCCATTTAGAAAATATAAACCAGCATTACGACTCCTTAATACGATATAAACCTCCAGACTATAATACATCCTAATCTTTTTCAGCTGAAAAATAAATATTAATACCCTCACTATCACCTCAAAAATAAAACCTTCACAAGGTAGTTCTGGTATTGTGCTCCAAACTGTCAGGATGATGAATGACCGTGTTGCTGCCAGCGTCTGCGAGAGATGCGAGGAGATTTATCTGTTTTAATAACACGAATCTTACACTGATACGGGTGGCGAAATGCTACTATGTTGGGTTGTATGTTCTATTTTATTTGGATTTATCATTAAAATAAGGTTTAGTACAGCGAAAAGTCTATCCTTCGTTTGGCCTTTGCTACCTTTAGGCGAATCTTTCCACGTTATTTATCATATCTTCGAATATGGACAATCGAAAAAATATTTATTATATACGCTTACACACACATTTATTATATACGCTTATACCTCACATTTGAGGTAAGGCCTTTGCTCAGCAGTGAGATGCTTACAGGCTAACATTACTTTTTTTACGCTAAAATATGTAAGAACGTGGTATTTAGTAGTAGGTTAGGCTTTCAAGTGAGTCGATGTTTTTATGTTTTTGAATATTATGCAAGAAATTCTGATTTACACAAAATAATTAATTATTACATTCAGTGTATGAGTGTTGTCTTACCATCACTCTCATCTATATAGGTACCTTAACAACCACATGGGCAATAAATGGGCTTTCGACATAAGACATAAACTGCACATTAGAAGTTTAACAGAGGTCGTTAACCCGCTCAATCTGCTTAATTGGAATCCGTGGGACATAAAGTCTTTGGATTTGTACGATTCCACTGTTAGGATGGAAATCCAATTATGTGAGTAACCTTAATAAAATTGAGGAGGCATTAACCTGATGGGTTTAATGATGCTTTAGGACCGATGTATAACATTATTGTTCAATTAACTTTTTGAAATAAATTATTTTGTATTTAGTAGCAGGAACTCCTCTAGTCAAAAAGGGCATTCTGTCAGAAGAAGTTCCTAATCGATTATGTAATGTACCGAAAGCGATAACGCGTGCACAAAACTATTCTCGAGTTATAATTTAAATTTATTTGTTAACTAGCCTAACCTTTATTATAATATCTTTTTAATTTAAAGTACCATATTTTTCCTTCGATCAAAGGCGCAGCGTAGGACGTCCACCAACAAGATGAACAGACGACCTTGTAAAGATCGCAGGATCGCACTGGATGCAGACCGCTCACTACCGGTCGTTGTGGAAAACCGTGGGGGAGGCCTATGTTCAGCAGTGGATGTCCTTAGGCTGATAATGATGATGATGATGAATTTAAAGTACGTGTAGTAAGTTGTTATATTACAAAAGTAGCGCTGGCCACACTAGGGTCGCGTTAGGTCCAGCTGCATGATCGACAGTTAACTCAAGTAATTGTAAAATGTCGCTACCAGCGGTTGAATATTAACAATTGTGCGCGTTTTTTTGAAAAAAGAAAACTTCACTATTAGTTGAGTTAACCTTCGATCAAGCAATTGGGCCTTAGTGAGTGTACTATATTATCATACACGTCACTCAAGATTCTTGTCAAGAACCTACAAAAATATTTCGTGTAGGTAAAACCTTCCATAACAGAGCACACAACAAAGTAGGGTAAGTGCCACCACACACAATCTCCGGTTAATCACACGAAACAAACGACGGTTTAAGACAGTTGCGATGACTTGTGATGTTCACAATCACCATTAACGGCGGCGAGATAAAACGCACTTCGCTCTTACTTTAACTCACGGTTTACAACTCGTCATTGTAAGGTATGTCTTGTATTGACTTGTTAGGCGAAGCAAAGCTATAAAATGATCGTACCCTTAGCACGAGAAACTATTGAATGCGTAAACGTATCGAGAAATGTTAAAATCTAATATTAAAAAAGTGATTCCTTTGCGCACCGACGCTAGTCCAATTTCCATACGAATTGACATTTCTCGATACGCTTACGTATTCGATAGTTCCTCGTGATAAGGGTACAGACCTAAGCTAATGACAGCTAAGAACTGCCAAGGTATACATGACATTATTGTCATCAAACCAATCACAGCAGATTTAATAATTAAATTAACGAAAACCATAAAAACACAGGTAGATATGAATAGTTAGATACGGGATTGCTACCATGTACCTTATTATTTATGAGCTTCCGATATTTCGGCACTTCCGTGATCATGGCGCTTGCAACAGTGCCGAAATATCGAAAGCTCATAAATAATAAGGTACATGGTAGCAATCCCGTATCTAACTATTCTAATGTTAGTGACCATGAAAGTTTAAAACAATATACAGGTAGATATGAGTTTTGCAAGCGTTGATACTTACGAGTATGTGGTTACTTACAACTGCACATTACTGGGACAAGCTGATTAATTGACTAGGAGAAAATGTTTTTAGCACGAAGCACAACTTTTGTTCCCCTACGTTTTTTTTAATAATAAAAGTAAATTAAATATCGACAATGGAAATGCTGTCCCACAATGCGGACCTCTGCTCCATAAACTTACATGGTAAATCTAGCATTGTTACTGCTCTCGCCTTACTTCAGTAGACACCAACCCTAAACTTTCTCGAGTTTACAGCTCATCACATTTGCAATGACTGTTTAAATCTCTCCCTTAATGAGAGGCGGGTGATTAACATTTCAGCGCACTCCTGCTTTACGAGTAATTGGGTAGGATTCATTATTTTTTTAAAGGAGAAGCTTGTTGTGAAGCGTCAAAAATGGAAATAAAAATTACGAGGCGCTTAAGCGATTAGTCAGTAATTAGGAAGAAAAAATAATATATTTTTTTTCTTTTTAATGCAATATAAAGCCTCAAATATTCTGTTGTTATTTATGAGTAACTTGTTCACAGTGTAAGTTTTCAAATTTGAGTAAGTCTAGACATACTTTAAGTCTGTCCTCATGACAGCATCTAAAAAGCTCAGCTTTCTTTATCGAGATCATCTTAAGCATCTGCTGAATACCTTTCTCTGGAATATATAACCTTGGTTTAAGGTACTAAAACCGAATTTACGATAATAATAATAAACTCTTTATAACCTCCAAAAATCGTGAAACATACTTGGGGGTAATTCGGATAGCTCTGGTGATGCTTTACCTCAAGACTTTCGCTAGGAACTATTTTTGGTACACCCTGTATACCTTTTATGTAAAACTGACTAGTTGCTACGTACATATTTGACTATGTACGTCTCTTTCAAGCAACGCTGTAACTTTATGTATAAAGTAGAACCATATAACAGTTATAGCAGTAATAGTAAAACAGACGTATACAATAAAAGGAGTTAGCTAATTTGACGTAAACATTTCAGTTCGCACCTTATCTTAACGGCCCTTATCAAACGTTACAGCTCCCAGCTCCTTTAGCATCGGTAATCCTACCGTGTACTAGGGATGTGGTGAATGTATATCTACTTATAAGATAATACACATTCGAATATGTACTTTTTTAGTTTACCTTATGTACCTTACATACGAAAGAAAAAAAATGGGGATACGCTTTAACAAAACACAATCATCTAATGCTTACTTTAGCATTCAATGGTTGTGTTGTCTCATTGCTGTCAAAGGAATATGAATACAAGTCCTAAGGGATTTTGTATTTGTTAGTTAAATAAAGAAACGGTAAGAAGGCATTACCATTGGTTGAATAATAACGATTATGCGTGCTTTGAACAAAAGCTCTTTAACAAATCATCATTAATCAGTCAGGTATCAAACGAATGCCGAGAGTCGCATAACAATGGATTTTTTATTGTGTCTCGTTTACACATACTTGACGAGTTAAATAGCAATCTTCTTCTTTTTTGTGTTGACTCTGGCGTTATATTTTTGAGGACCAGTACTCGGCGAGTGACCGTGTTATCAGTAGCGTTGTACCGATCCGCACGTCAAATACCTTTATAAAAATCCAAAATTGCTATTTTGACATTTGATAAAGGTATTTTTCTTCAAAACACGCACAGACAACAATATTCAACCGCTGGTAACGATATTTAACCATTGGATGAGTTAACTATTGTTCATGAAACCGATAAATGCAAAAGAGCTTTTTTCTGAGGTAATTCTTAATATCAAGCTACATAGAGAGAAAATCAAAGCCTTTACAAAATTTCTTTGAAGAGTCATTCGACGATTGAAACAAGTGCACCGTGTGTTCCAGACGGCTAGACAATGTTTTGAGCAAAGAAAATACTGTTCTGCGGCTTTCCTAGATGTCCAACAAGCTTTCGATCGCGTCTGGCACAGGGGGCTTCTGTACAAGATAAAACAGAGCCTGCCCCACTCGTTTGTTCCAATCATAGCATCATATCTCTCCAACAGAACCTTTTTTGTTAAAGTAGGTGACGCAAGATCAAAATTGCATTGCATTCGTGCTGGAGTGCCCCAGGGGTCGGTGCTGGGCCCGGTCTTGTATAACATTTACACCTCCGACCTGCCCACCTCTGACGATGTCGTGGTGGCTCTTACGCAGATGACGTTGCCTACCTTGCAAGCGATGCTGACCCAGTTAAGGCGAGCGCCAAACTACAACATCTGTTAAATAAAACCAGTGAATGGCTCAAAAGATGGCGCATCAAGGCTAGCGCTCAAAAATCAATGCACATAACGTTTACTCTGCGTAGAGGAGATTGTCCACCCGTGGAGCTCGGTGGCGACGTCCTACCTCACTCGGATTTCACAAAGTACCTCGGATTTTACCTGGACAGACGTCTTACGTGGAAAACCCACATAAAACAGAAAAGAGACCAGATTAACGCAAAGTTTAAAAATCTTTATTGGCTCATTGGTAGAAACTCTGTTCTATCAGTCGACAACAAACTCCTGGTGTATAACTCAGTGTTGAAACCTATCTGGACATATGGCATGCAACTATGGGGCGTTGCATCAAGGAGCAACATCATGTGCCTCCAAAGAGCACAAAATAACATCCTGAGATCAATTGTGAACGCACCATTGTTCGCCAAAAACGAAGAAATTCACGACTACACCAACACACCCACAGTCTTAATGGAGATAGCTCGTTACAGGGATCAACACAGAAATCGCCTAACCTCACACCCCAATCCACTAGCCGTTGGATTACTAAATACAGGAAATCTCACGAAAAGGCTTAAAAGGAGCCACATCCTATGTGGTGGAAGATGAGACACTGGTCTCTCCTACTGTTCCCGACCAAAACCCACAAAAGATCCGATTATAGTCTTGCGGCTGATCGCGGATAACCTGGGAAGAGAAAAAAAATAATTTAAAAAAACATATAAGCAGTTACGAAGGAAAATTGAATTAAGAACTTTATAACTACGACAAGAATGGTGGAAAACTAGAAAGAATGGAAAATAACTCCACCGACGAGAGCCAAGCTCTTAAGTTTGACGATGATGATGATAATTTCAACTATACTTTACTGATATCTTTACCCGCACTCTAAGCACATCCCTACCACTCAAGTAACGGTTATAAACCGTTTATATGAGTGCGCCGGATTAGCGTGACAGACTCACCCGCAAGCGCAAGTACTAATGAGTTTGACGAGGAATGACGTAAGTTGACGACACTAGTGGCTGAGGTTTCGGAGGTAGCAGCATACCATTCACACCGCAAGTGAGAACGCTATCAAGGAAAATTCACTATAAGTTTAATTTGACCTCTCAAAAATAAAATGCACTAAAAAGTCATTAATAATATTTTGACTCTTTTAAAGAAAGGGCTCTATTTTAGGCGAATAATTTATTTTTGAAACAGGACTTCTGATGTATAATGCTTGAGATGGCCAATGCCATGGCGTCGACTTCCAAAATAAAGTATAAGTTTCGGAGGCGTTCAAACCACAAACACCTTGACACGAGATTTTTATCTAAAAGTTTTTATTTTTATTGGATATTAACAATTTTCAATGTTAGTAAAAAGTAAGTTTTTGAGATTAAAACATGCATTTATCAATTTAGCTGCAAGTTGTTTGCATAGAAAATATCAAAGCACATACATAGCTACCCGATACAACTTCAATTTTATTTCATTATTATTTTATTAACCCACCTGCAGCGGCCCCATAGCAAAAGTCATGCTGGAAACAAAAACTTTCATGAAAGGCAATGAAAAGAAACGAAGTAGATAAGAACAATAAAGGCACTGTAATGAAACTAACGCCATCTCCTCGAGCTGTGAGAACTGATATTACTAAGATAAAAGGAGTCCGTTTCAATATATGAATTTCTTTTGATCTTAATAATGTTTTTATTGAAGTAGGAAGCTTAGATTTTCGCGGAAATAAATTTTTGCTTGCTGTAAAATAAATACGTAGGTACTTCAATATTCTTTCATATTTTAAGCGTATAGGCATATTCAGGTAAATACGTTAAATGTTTGCAATGATACACATAAAGATACAGAAAGGAATCGTTTAGGCAGTTAGTAACGTACGATAACGGATACTCGTAGTTAGTGACGTAGGATAGGGGATTTCGAATCTTTAAGTGTTTCAATGATCATTGAATTAAATATTTACCTATCAATTTTAGACTAGGTACGCAGCAAATATTGATTTGCTCAGATGTGCGCGCAATACACAAGTGCACTCCCTGTCACCTAACACCTATGGAGAGATGGGAGTGGCTGAAAACCAGCGCTGAGTGGGATCACATCCTATATCAGCACAAGCTGAGCAACTCGCCACTTGCATTCCTTAGCTATTTTTAATTGCTCACGTTTGTGTATCATATTTTTTCTGTAATGAAAGCAATAAACGTTTTTCTATTTCTATTTCTATTCTGTTCCTTTACGGCAGTTTGACATTGCCGATGAGAGATCAGGCGCAGGACCAACGGCTTAACGTGCTTTCCGAGGCACGGGGGTGTCATTAACACCAACATCCTGACTCCGAGCTGTTTTCGAGTACTTTCAAGACAGAAAAACCCAGGGACAAATTTTGTCCCGACCTGGGATTCGAACCTGGGACCTCTTGGGTACCAGCGAACTAACCACTTCACAAACAAAGCAGTCATTGAATTATAAACTAGTCATCTAGTTTAATAATAATCTGAATCTATGATGTAAAGCCAATCTCCACGTGTGACAGTAACAGCATTAAGTCAACGGTACAATGTCGCCTGAGCTGCAGTAAAGCAACAAAGCGCTCGCCACTCAGAGCCCTTTCCTTTCACGACCGATTCAATCACATCACACTCGCTGTGGGATGACCATGTGTTGTGATTTTGGTAGGACATATCGCCGCTTCTCACAAAAAGTATACAAAAACGAAATTTTTGCGAAATAGAGTTATATATACAGAAATACTCAGGATCACCTAATGTTTCTCTTCAATAGTGACTAAAAAGGCTACTCCGCAAAATCGCCGCTAGGGGATCTAATGTTTAGTTTTGAATTGGCGCGATTTTGCATCTTTTTCGCACAAAAATAAATCATTTTTCAGTTTAGACAAAGCATCCGTAGAATCAACGTAGTATTTTCTCATAAAAAGTAAAAAATAACGAAATTACAACCTAAAGGTAAGTTATAATTCTCTTTAATACTATATTATATCGTATTTGAATGGTATTTGTGATAAAAGTGGCCTCACATTTAGCCAAATCTTTTCAGAAAGACAATACATACTAAAAATTATGCAGTTTTTACGATAAAATATTGAACTAATAAACTGTATTATTTATGAATTGTTTAGTTTTGACAAAAAAATATATCTGGAAATAGAAGATACTTTTTTAAATTGTATAGTTTAAAAATGGTAAAGATGACAAATCTAATAAGACTATTTCGAAATTACTTCCATTGGAGTTAGGCCATGGAGAAGGAGTAGATCACATCCTGGCCCAGAGCGAATGGTCTGTAGAATGATCTTAAGTACTTGTTGCTAGGCACTGAGGAGGTCCCAATGAAACTGCACTGATTTAATTTACTCACTGTTACTATGGATTTATTGTTGAGCACTTTTATAACCCAACCACTGTATACTGTATACGACCGTCCAGTAGTATGGGTCGCCTAGTTGTTTTAGGAACTTTTGCCTTATTCGCGCGTCCATTGAGCTTTTGAAGTATAGTAGTAGTCCAACAATAGGTCGAAGCGATGAAGAATGCCTTTCTTCGTGCAGTCTATTTCTTGAGGAAACGAGTCTTGTTGTCCTCGTCGCAGCCCGAGATTCGTTGCCTTCTCGATATGGTCGTGGCTGAGCGCAGTGTTCTTCTTGCGGCAACAGCCCACGAACTGCAGTACTCTTGCCCTGGATCCAATCGGCTGATAGCAGACTGTGCTGCATCCCCTTTTTTCTGTTCTTCAGTGATAACGTATAGCAGTTCGGTTGCGATGTCATCGCTGCTTTCTTCTGGGCGTGGCCAGTCTCGCCTAGGCTTCTCTAGAAATGACTCTAATCCATGGATCTTATTTTGACGTTGGCACGTAGCCGGCTCGTGTTGCCACATCAGTTAAGTTCTTGTGTTCTTTCCTCGCGTCGCAGAAGATGTATCTCGCAACATTGCACTTCTATTCCCACGTTTTAGCATCGTGAAAGCCGCAGTTTTTAATCTATTTTAGACTTGTGATCCAGCCCTTGGATTCCATGACGAGATCTTCTGGACTTAGTTCGTCCTATCCAGTATGTAGAGTGATCTTAGCTGCTATGCTATAGCAGCTCAGAAGTTCCAGCGGGTCGTAGCTCTGTTTTAATATTTTGATAGATACTTTCTGTCAAGAAGAAAGTAAAAATCTCAGAGATTATAATATTTTTATTACTCGGAAAAACTTAAAAATTGTTGTTTTATTAAAAGCATAATAGTGTGCCGTGATGTTAAACGTCTAAAAGTTTTAGTCATACCTAGTAATAATGTTTAATTCCTTATTTTGTAGAAGATTTTAATAATTTACAGGTTTAATGTTAAATGTTATGTTACATTGTTGCTTTTTTTCATTTAAAAACGCCATCTTTTTATGTTTTCTTCATAAATAAACTATCACTTAACTAAATTATGAGCGGATATTTTCTCAAAAAGTAGCTAAAGTCAAAACAAGTATTTTTTAAAGATTTTTTTTCATATATACGTTTTCTTAATATTATCCAATAAAATATTATTTTGAAAGATAAAGGATTGAATTATTTTTAGATAAAAAAATCTACTTCTTAACTTTATAAATGACGCTTTTATTAATTGTTAAACTTTCAAAACGCTCTCCTCTAAAGTTTGGTATTTTTGAGATTGTACACTTTTTTAGCGAAGCGGCGATATGTTTTTATTAAAAATGATTAATTGAACTTCACTGCCCTAAAAATATTAAGTTCTGCAAAATCTAAGTCTACTTCTATATCAGTATACGTATAAAAATTTTGATTTATAAGTGCTGACCACAATAATATAAAATATAGCATGGACGTGTTCTGACTGTCCTAGTGCATACAATACCTGAATTTATCAGCTCTCTTCTCTCTCTTTCTTCAACTAATGATTAAATGGTTGAATATTTACGATTATATGTATCTTAAGGATAAATAATTAACCAAATGTTAGAATGACTATTTTAATGACCATTGGTTTAGGCATTTTTTATTACAAAAATTGCTCGTTTAAAGTATAGAATAATTGTTAACTAATAATCCTGAAACTCTCCAAAAGTATGGCCACCCCCACATTAAACAATACCTTGGATTTTGCCCAACACTGCCAAACAAATACCAACATACTGCCTCATTTAAAACCCATTCGTCTCTATCAGCTGTGCCTCAAAGTTTAATTTTCCTTACTCTCCTAAAGAGTTAACAGTAATTAGAAAATGGTTTGAGGACAATTAAGTGAACAATCTCAACTTCTATTTGCAAATGGATTTGATTGCCTTCAAATGGAAGTTTGTCGATTGTTCTTGCTCAGAAATTTGCATGCGATGAGTTTGTGTACCTGTGTTTAGGTACAAACAAATACGCAAATAGATGGTAAAGCTTATGTTACTTCTAACTATTGAAGAGATGACAAAAGATGGCAATTTGTTTGGACATTGTGACCACTTCAACTATGATTTAAACTATGGGCATAGTGTGTATCTTTTTCGATATTAGAACAATATACAAATACTTGACCGAAAAAGAAATAATGAAGTGAAAGTAAAAAAGCATCGTCATATTGGGCAAAAACAAAGTAAAAACCTTAAAACCACTCAAAGGCAGTAACCGATACCTTGTTAAAATTGCCCAAAAAAGTACAAAATTGGACTTAAAATTCTACCCGCGTGTATGGTTTCGTCTATTAGAGGGCAAATAAATATAATAAGACAAACATAAGCCCTTGCAATTTGATATTCTAAAGGAATCGGTCATGCGTGAGTTGTATATTATTTGGGTTCCATATAAAACTAATCTCTTTAAAAGCCATGTTTAATATCTAGTGCTGATAGTGTCATATGTTTGATGGTAATTTTATTTGCCTAGACGCTATTATATAATATTATATATATTATATATTATTATAGTTGTTTTCTTTCATTTTCACTAAATGGTAGACTAAATACTGTCGTTGGTGTCTAATTTAAACCTTTACTATATCTAAACACATTACGGGTATAAGTTGCATACCTTAATAAGCTTCAAAATATACGAAAAAAAATTATTCACATACTGGTTTGTTTATTCATCTGAGAAATAAGGGACCCTAAAAGAAATCGGACATGCGGAGTCCTTTAAAGTTGTATAAGGGAAGCAATTTAATTTGCTGGACACCGGATTGAAATCCTAAACATATTGGGACGCTTTGATGTAATTCTACCCCCGCTTTTGGAAAATATTAGCTTCGTTTTGTTTGGATTCCTTTGTCGTAGTTTTTATTTCGTGACATCTCATATTTTTCAGTTTTATTGGAAAATGTCCCCTGGGGTTTCGCAAAAAGTATTTGATTCAATACCATTAGTTTCTATTTCGAATAATCTAGTTTTGAATTCAATAAATTAATTTGAATCAAAACAAATTAGTTTATTCTCAAACGAAAAGCTATATGTGTATGTGTATGTGCTGATATTTATAAGAATTGTCTTATTCAACATTAATTTAACTAAAACACTTCAATGTCACTGTTGTTTATTTGACCAAACAAAAAAAAACTAAGACATCCATGAAATAAATAAAAAAGTTCAAACTTCCCTATTGAAAAACGAAACCATTTCCTTGAAGCAAGAAAGCAATGATTTAATAGCTATACATGCCCGATTTAATAAAATCGGGCATGTACCGTGTGACCTAATAACATGTGAATACCTAATAAGGTATTCATTATTATAATATTTAACACAAATTAATGTAACGCACTGCTACAAGTATTCTGAGTGCTTTAACCCCCGACGCAAAAAAGACAAGTGTTATAAGTTTAACGTGTCTGTCTGTGGTATCGGCATTCTCAAACGGATGAACCCATTTACGTTTAAAGGCAGAAGAATGTAGTTTTGTGTTTTACGTTCTTAGCCATGTTTCATGAAAATCTGTTCGTTGCCTTTATTTGCGCCTTTTTTTATTTGATGTTAATTATTTGCCAACGGCTTAAAGATCATAAAAAATATATATAAGATACTAGCAATTAATGTTCTAATCGCCAGAATTCACACAATTAATATCTCGCATCAAACGTCCGTCCGCTCATTTGGCAAAGAGAACGGAATTATTAAATTTTAATGTGCGTGACGACATCGCGTCGTGACGCGTCGACGCGTGACGCTCACAAAGAGGAATTTGCTTTGACCTGTCCCGTTTTTGAAGGTTTTAATTGGTTTCCCATTTTGACGGATCGTCATAACTGTTTTGCTTTGATGAGGATAATTTTGAAAAAAAAAATGGCATTTGTATCGTGTTCACGAAGAAGTTTTCATATGGCATCGTAATTTTGAGCTGAAATATGCTACAGCTTAAAATTTCTAGGTTGGAATTCAGTAAAGGCGGAGTTTGGATGGTCTACTCAGACACTATCGGCGGATTAGTAATTTCGAAGAAACATAGTTTAGTTTTAAAGTAACATAGTTTATTTTTCAGCCCACTTAATTAATTAAAAATGTGAGTCCGCAGGTTTTAGAGCTCAAGAGAGATACCAAGTTGACAGAGCGTTTCTTTTGTTGTCAAGTCAATTGTTAAAATATGAATTTAGTCTACTTCAATTCTACTCACACAAAACCAGGATTAAATCCACACAATGCACTTGCATAGTGCAGTAATTATGCTAAGTGCAAGCAACAAAAAGCGGTGATTAATCGACTTAGCATCACAAGCATCAGTCTAGACCTGCTTCGTAGAAACGCTGATTCAGGACCTGATGTGTTTATAATGGTGCTGGGCTGACGGGGTATTGGAGAATTGTTTTAAAACATAGGTTTTAGTTCTGGCTTAGAATGTTTTTTAAGACTCACAGTGTCATATTTGAATTCTTAAAAGATGAAATAAGAAACCAAAAATTGCGCACGGACGGGACTCGAACCAGCATCTCTCTGGCTAACCGGGCCAACTGCTCTTCCAATTAAGCTACCTACCTCGGCGTAGAAGTGGAAAGACGTTAACAAAAGATACTATCTGCCGCAATATTTAATCAACAGTATGTTACTGACCAACTTTATGTGAAAAAGCATGGCTGACAACGGTTATAGTTATGTTTATACAAGACAGTGCAAAATGAAGGTTTACATAGTCAGATTCAAAACCCTTTACCCTAATTGAGGATCTTAACTTTCCAACAAACCAGGGTCAGGGTCAACATCATATATCCAGGGTGAACACTGATGAACACTGATGATAATGACTTGTTTAGGGCATTTTCTATGTAAAATTAACGAATGAATAAATTGTAGAAAAGACTGTTAACTTTTTTTTAAAGTACTGAGTAATAATGTCAGTGGTTTTTGCGTGCTGCATTTAAATACAAATCCATAGGTACTCAACATCGAACTTTAAATTCCCAACGCGAGCCACTCCAATGCCTTGAGCTAAAAAGTTTGGACTTGATTAAGACAAAAGCACGTTAATTTGTAAGCAATCTACTCGGAACTAATGAAATTCGGAATCAAGTCGATACGGGAACAGTGAGCACCGGACGCAAAGAAACAGGGAAAAAACTTTGTTGAATACAGATGAATATGACAATGGAAACACACGGGAAGGAAATGTGGCAATCATTATAAAACATGCTAGTTTAAAATTCAAAACCAACAGAATCTTAACTGTTGCTTCCTCTAAACTACAGAGATGTACCTATATAGTTGATTTTCTTTTTTTCAAAAAAGCCAGACAGTAAAAGTTTCAAGCCTAGCTTAATTAGCAAATTAAAAATGAAATCCCTAAAAATGCAGGGTGTATTTTTTTGAATTGGTCGTTATAATGAGTCTATTTATTGAATGAGGTTTTAACTTACTTCTAAGATTTGTAATAAGAGGGCCTTTTCTTAGTATAATAATTTATTTGAAATAAAAATTATAAGTATATACATGCAAAAACTAAGAATAAAAACTAATATTATGAACTTAAAACCTACTCAAAAATAAAACCGTGTCCATGAGGCAAAGAGGCGAGGATGCTGGCTGCGTTACCGCGTTGGATAGCAATACTTATCCGCTGAGCGAGAAACGAGCCAGCGTTATTATTGGCCAAAAGATAATTTAATTTATGGGCAATTTTTCCAAAAAGTAATTTAGCGGATGGTCCCCATGGTCCAAAAGTTTCAACGCCAAACGTCGCAAATATATAATCACTTGCAAGTTGGGCCTTAGCTATTTATCATAATATATACTTTTTTATTCAACTAAGACCCCCATGTTAGAATCTACTCCTGCCTGACAAATTCAATGATAGTACATAAAATTCAGCAAATTTTGTTCCCATGAATCCCCACATCAATCCACTGCCAAATGTAAACAGTACGATAGTAGAGTCGTTTACATACTGTGTAAAAATATCCCATATTCAATTGTGCCATCGAAAGCGGTGATTCCGTTTGCTCCCGACTTTGTCGAGAGACTGCAAATATGGGGTAGATAGAAAATATACAGAGTTTGGATAATTTCTGTGAATGTTTATGGAATTTGTGAGTTTGTTGTTTTATGAAGCTGGGTTCACGTAGCTCATAGTTTATTAGCAGTTTAAGCTACCAGTATAGATTTATATTTATTTAAACAAGGTACTCTACGTAAATTTTGTTTTTAAGGCTGTGTTTTAATTGTAAACTGTATATTGATTAATCTGTTATCAAGAAATCAGACAAATTATTGGCTATTTGTAAAAAAAATGTTTTAGATAAATAAAAAATATATTATTTCGCTATGATTTTCGTTATCAAAAAATCCGTGGACAAACATGCACGCTTACAAAATTTTGCACACTTGCTGGCTATGGCTTCCACCGAAATAAATCAAAATACCCAAATATTATCAAATTCCAACGATATAATGTTTATCACACATGCATGTCGAATTGATAACCTCCTTTTGTATGTATTGTTGTGTGTCAAATAAATGTTTCTTTATTTCTTTCTTTCTTTCTTTCTTTTTTAACACCTTCAAAAAAGGAGGTATTCAATTCATCCTGTATGTATATCAATAGAATTGAATAAAATTTGAGTATGTTCATCTGTGCTTCCAAACACGTGTGCAAAATTTCGTAAGTGTATGTATGTTTGTATGTTTCCAAGGATTTCTCGAAAACGAGAAGTCATAGCGAGATGATTCTTTTTTAGTTAAATCAAGTTTTTTTTTGAAGGTGGTTTATTTTTAGGGTTCCGTACCTCAAAAGGAAAAAACGGAACCCTTATAGGATCACTTTGTTGTCCGTCTGTCCGTCCGTCTGTCAAGACCCTTTTTCTCAGGAACGCGTGGAGGTATGAAGCTGAAATTTATATCAATTACTCAAGTTTACTGTGTCTTGAAGCTGTGAAAAAATCAAACTTCTAAGCCAACGCAATCAAAAGATACAGCCGTTTATGCCGCAAATTTTCGACACTTGCAAGGGAATCAAAACCTACAGGGTGCTTCCCGTGAACTCAGAATCTTGAAATTTGGTACGAAGCAACGTCTTATAGCATAGATAAAGGAAAAATTACAAAAACCATAAATTTTTAGTTACATCACATAATAAATATTTTTTTAATAATTTTAAACTTACTACCCATTTCCTCATAAACGCGTAGAGGTATTAAATTGAAATTCATACCAAATACTCAGGTCTATAATACCTTTAATCTGTAACAAAATCAAACTTCTATGTCAACGCAATCAAAAGAAACAGCAATTTAAGCTGTATATTTTGAAACTCGCAAGTACTCGCAAGGGAATCAAAACCTAAAGGGTACTTCCAGTCGACCTAGAATCTTGAAATTTGGCATGAAGCAACGTTTTATAGCACACATAAAGGAAAAATTCCGAAAACCTTAAATTTTTAGTTACATTACAAAATATATATTTTTAATAAATATAAACTTATTACTTTTTTCCTCATGAACGCGTAGAGCTATCAAGTTGAAATTCATATCAAATACCTTGCAGGTTTGTACGGAACCCTCGGTGCGCGAGTCCGACTCGCACTTGGCCGGTTTTTTAATTTGAAGTCGATAAAAAGAAGAGAGTCAATTATTTTGTTGATTTTAACCGTCAACATCTTTGCCAACATCACATCTTGTCTAAAAAGTCATAGATAACTACTTACTATTATTATTACATAAGCAGCTACCTTATTATCCCCATGATTGGATATTGACGTGTATTATGCAAATGCAGTAACGAGCGGGCTAATAGATTCCGTCCGGGTGATTCGCGTCATTAGTAATAATTAGCACTAATATTGTTCTAATGCGCGCGGTATGTAAGCGCTCAGCGCAAACATGTAACTGATTACATTAACGGTATTTATACAGGATGGTAATGGTGTCAAAAAAGTCATGTAGGTTAACATGCTGAAATGCTTAATGTAAAGAATTTGCGATATTATGGGTATATCTCTGTTATAAATATCAGAATCACGTTCAGTATCGCTCGATCTGTAGGTGTTCTTGATATTTTGACCGATCTTTCTTCAGTTGTTTAATAAATCAGGCTGAGCAAAAAACTCATTGACATCAGACCATATCATTTCTTCAAAATGTTCTTTTATTTCAATCCTATAACTACAATACAAATTAAGTTCCTCTTTTACTTATGCACTTGACCACTATCATACTTGGTAGTATGTGGTCAAGGATGGATTTATTTATTTATTTACACTTTATTGCACAACTACAGTTTGTACAAAAGGTGGACTTAACGCCATATGGCATTATCTACCAGTCATACCTTTGGGCTAAGCAGAAATGATTGTGGGCGGTGCGACAAAGAAATGAAATTAATTATTAATAAGTAGGTAAATTATCAATAATAAATAATGATAATGGTTCATGTCACCTATTGCTTAAAATTTCTAGGGTTCGTTAAAAAACACTGTATCGCTTGCACAGTAACTTGTCACGACTAAGCTACATACAGGCGGTACCCAATATTGCAAAATAAACTTTTCTATCGTTATGTAAAAAGCCACACATGATCAACTACATCCGACGAAGATCCCTTACCTCGGCTGCGGCGCATCAATAACGAAATATCACAGATCAATGCTTGTAGGGAGCAAGCGGCCACGGGGTTGCCAAAAGTTTATTTTATTTATTTATTTAAACTTTATTGCACTGTGAATTGTACAATTGGTGGACTTAATGCCTTAGGACATACTCTACCAGTCAACCGCTTGTAAAAAAAAAGCTAACAAAAAAAATAAAAGTTACTAACGAAATAAAATTTGAGACTTGGGTAAAGTTGAAGGCTTATGAGTTTATCAATCAATGTATTTAAAAGTAAATGAGAAGTGCCATTGTGACACTTATTCACATTTGCATACTAGTTAGTGCCAAACTAGTATGCAATAGATAGTGAATAATTAAATATTAAATAAAGTATTTGTTTTATCATTTCTACCTCTTGTGCTTACGACAAAAATGCACGACTTATTGGTTTTTTAGATACTTAGCCATACCTTCAACAATATCATCGTGAAGAGTTAGCTGAGCAACAGACAAAAAAACCAAGAACTTTTTAAATTATAATGCTGTTATGGTTTCAATCACAATAGAATGTAGGCACATACAATGGAAACTCATTGTATTTTATTATTATTATTATTATTAAGAGCCTGTGGTGTCCCACTGCAGGGCAAAGGCCTTATTCGTTGTATTTAAACAAAAAAAAACACAAGTTCACACAACACAATCTAGCAACCCTGTTCTCACCAACTCAGTCATCCGTCAAAAAACCGCTCACGGTTCTTTATAGCGGCAACACGAGACAGCCCTGGCTATGTTTTAAACATTATGCGATTCCTGGCGTGATGGATCACGTGGTTGTTTTATTGAAACTCGAAGATACAATAATATATTGGTTGCAAGATAAAAAGGAAAGAAAAATACCTTATCTTATTAGCTACAAGGTAAGGTATTTTTGGAGCAAATATACACTCAACTATACAAATTAATTCTTAAACGCGATTTTTTCTTTCTTCTTTTTTTCTTTCTTTCTAAAAATTATTAAATCTAGACTATAACACTAAACATGCATACACAGCATGAAACAGGTAGAGAGGAAAAAGACACAAAAATGAAGAATTGCTATTGATCATACCAAAACATCACTCTACTGACAATACAGGCATATTGTTTCGTTATTATGGCACAAAAATTAAGGGTCAACAAGTAAGTTAAATACTCGTACATTAAAACGCACTATCGTAACTTTAAAATGTAAGCTTGCCTCAATTATACTATTTTCATTTTGAAATAACATTCCATGACCTTTTATTAACTGCAAACCTTCTTCAGTACATCATAAGCAGCTTATTTAAACCCAAATAAAAAGCACACATAAAGCCTTAAATATAAAATCAGAATGGCTACTTCCGATATCATGACAAATCGGCTCAAATCCCTTGATAATATAAAACCTTTGGATTGAACCAACGCTATCAAACCAATATTAAGCCGAAATGATACAGAAACAGAATCGAAATTGCTTTGGCTAGGATGAGTGAAGGTATTATTTTCATACGTGTATTTGACAACATGACAAAATAGCCCTTTGATTTCTATACGTCCCTCTTTTTATAAATATAAAGTAGGGAATAATACGAAAGGGACGAATATCAATTTTGTTAAAACATTGTGTAAGCTGCGATGTTTTGGTCCGATGAATAGATTTTCCGCTAAAGAAAATAAAGATATTATAATATTTTCAAGGGCTCAACACAAAAGATTATATAAAAAAAACATGCCATTTAAATTAAGCGGATCGCATCAATAACCTTGCCAAAAGCAAAATGATGCCAGAGAAATTAAAAGTGACAATTAGTGAAACAAAACGCATTTGGAGATTATACTGTTTACCATACATTGAAGTTACTTTTATAACATGAGATGTTTATAAAAAATAAACAATCTGTCTTTTATTAATTTAACCCGATAAGTTCATGCACAAAACAAACAAAAAAGTAAACATGGCAAACTTATTTCCAAAAGCATTATCAACCGGTCAACCATAGGTCTGATAAAAGAAAATACGTCCATGATATGCTAAGAGTATATTTAGGCACCCTGTTTAAACAACAAAGGAAAACTTGGCCGCAATTTTTCCACGTACCCAGGAAACTGTCTGTTAAATTCTCTCATAACATGAAGACAATCTTCGTTTATTTAAAGGCAGATTCCTAATAAAGCCAGTATAAATTTGGCTCACGTACACTGAGGATGCAGCAAGAAATGCGAAAATGCAACGGAATGCATTGTAAGGGGAAATTGAAAAACAGGAAACTGAGAATGTACAGAAACAATTGAATTTGTTATTCTGTTTCGATGTGGAATATAATATTATTGTTAAGTTACAAACATGACTAAATTATTTACTTGAAGATCGGTATAAAAATACACTGGTTAAGTTCATTAACGACAACTTTCATTTATACCTCATAAGACCTGGCAAAAAACTTTATTGTTGATGAAATATTCAAAAGCCTTTTCAAACAAAACGTTCGAATTATTGTTTGCTGATTCCATTTTCATAAGAACGTACAGAAACATAAAAAAACCTGTGTTAATGCAATTCAATTTACTTAATAAAAGAACAACATTCTCGTAGTGCTTAATGGTATCGTACACTTACACACACGTAGAAGAACTATATAGTTGTCCTGATAAAGCTAAAACCTTTTCTAAACTCTACCTCATTAATTAAATTACGTCACCCAGCATTTCCAGGTGCAGAAGTTTAATGAAAACACCAGCATTTTGAAAATGGAAAACACGAGAAACGGAACGCGACAAAGGACAGTCGTCGTGTCACACTTCCTACGTGAAATGGAACGTGGCGAGCCACGACCGCGACACATCTGTGGGGGAAAGCTTTTGAAAATGGAACGGGTGAGATTTGTTTTTTTTATAGAATGAGTTTAGCGGTCAGTGTTTTGCTTTATTGAACAACTGCCTTTGGTTAAAAAATAAAAGCACAATAGTTAGAATGAAATTATTATGAAATAAAGTTCTACCTTTTACATAGTTTGATTATTATTGTTAATCATAATGAGAAATTTTTGTTATATTTCAAGTTTTTTATTTAACACTAGCGCCCCCAGCCCCGTCCCGCCCCGGCTCCGTTTTATGGGAATTTTCTTTGCTATAAATCTCACGGAGCCCGAGACCGTTCCAACGAATGCAAAACCGTGGAAATCAGTTCGTGCGTTCTGGAGTTATAGCGTCAGGAAGGTTTTATTTTAGGAAGTAGGGTTTTACTTATTTTTATATAGTTAGACGATGCCCGGCGCGCTTTTTCGACTGCATCGCAAACAACGGCCACGGCGCTATGGCGGTTTTGTTTACTGTTTAATTTTTTTAATTCGTAATATCTTTGAATGGAAAGTCCAATTTAAATTATTTAAAAACTATTTTATAGGTAGTTAAATGGTCTTGACCATAAAATAATTTATTTGGATAAGGATTAATATAAACACATAAATAGCATGGTTTGAATTTGGTTAGCATTTTGTTTAAAATGAAATAAGTTGCTGTAGTGACATAACTACAATAGTTGGATATATGCTACCGCGGAGTTTTTTGTAGACATTATGATTCTTCAATATTGTTGTACATTATTTTGTTCTATCGCTAATAGTTTCGGCAGCGCATTCGACGAAAGACATTTTAAGACTCATTTTTCTACACCTTTGGTTTAAAATTTTACCAAGGATCCCTAATTTTTTTCAAAATGAAATGTAGCCTATGTCAAATTGCAAGAATGTAGCATTCTATTGGTGAAAGAATGTTTCAAATCGGCCCAGTACTTTTCGAGCCTATTCATTACAAACATACAAAAATAGGTACAAATCTTTCCTCTTTATAATATTAGTGTAGATACGAATAGATAGAGTATCTAATAATGTGTTCTAACAAAACTTATTCAAGCTATCAACATAGTTACCTTGAATAATATAGCAATGAGAAGACTCTCATTAACTACGAGATGTAATGAACTTTTATACCTCCAACGGCCCGCAAAGTGCAAAGACGAACAACACTTAATAACCGATGGAAGCAAAAAAATGGCACTTTCAACGACAAACATCAAAGGATAATAATTGCAATACTTCAAAGTCCGTCTCAGAAAATAAAACAATAATTTTGAAAGAGTACGAATGCTTGCAAATGACTCAAGGCAATTTTTGAAATGAAAGGGTTAAATGTTTAACCCTTTTGGCGTCGACAGTAATTAATAGAGGATATCAAAGATTTTTCCTCGCGGAAAAAATGCGATTTCTTTGATCCGATTGTTTCTGCAAGTAATGATGGCCATTGACGACTGAAGTGAGAGTAACGAATGAGTTATTAAGACTTTAATTTGCAAAAAAATATATAAATGCTCTGTCATTAATCAAAAGAATTCATTTTTTAAACTCTCATGGATGTGTTTAACAACATTCTTTTGTTTACGCGACCACCGGCGGCCTATCAATCGCTGAGCGAAGCGACGAGATGCAGTTATACATTCTAAAATAATAAGGTTAGGTATATTTTTCAAATAGCAGAATAAATTCTGCTACCTGTCTGCCGAATCCGGCTTGTTGGTAAACAATGACGTGAGGGATTAAAATGCTAACTACTTTAAAAAAAACTGCTACCAAATCAGTGATATTACTCCTCGTGTGAGGCAAATGCAACAAAAAAAATGGAACCAAATGACGTTCGAACAAACGACATTTTTATTCATTTCAGACTGCAACAACATCAATAAATAGCACACACCCAAAATAATTGTTTTTTACTGTTACAACATTGTTTAACAGAGGGGATCGGTCGATTAAAAACTGACTCGATTAGAATCGTATCGTACGTATAGATTATGTGCATAGCAATTTGAATTGTACTTTTCATTAGTCCGGCTGTATCGTGATTAAAGACCTCGACGGCCATAAAGCGATTCCGATACTCACACGCAATTGGATTACGATCAGGGCTGGCAAAAATTTTAAAACTCTCAAAGGTTTGAACAGAATAAATCAAATTAAAAAAAAAATTAGTATAATAATTGTCAATGATGGAGAAAAATTATTAGTATGATGTAAGGGGACGATGATCGTGACTAAAGTTCAAAAATCGTTGTTCCATTATAAACACTAAGATTTTATTTCGGTAACTTAGTCTTTTACGATTATTAGATGTTGACACTCCCCTTTAGGAAATATATCGCCTGCGGTAGGAAGAACAGCTTTTTTACAACTAGATACATAGTTTACTAAATATATGTGTTTCTGTTTAGAATGTCATTAAGCTAACAATTTTGATTTAATCGGGAGTAACAAATTATTATAATAACCAAGATATTCGCGTCAAACGTCAAATCCGTACTGCTTTATGGGTGCGAAACGTGGAAGGTCACCAAAGTCATCTCGCAGCAGCTCCAGGTCTTTGTCAACCGTTGTCTTCGCCGAATTCTCGGAATATACTGGCCCGAAAAAATTTCCAACGTCGAACTGTTGGAGCGTTGCCACGAAATCCCGATCGACCAGCAGATCAAGCGCCGCAAGTGGAATTGGATTGGCCACACTCTCCGAAGGGACCCGGATCACATCCCCAAGCAGGCTCTGGACTGGAACCCCCAAGGGAGGCGCAAACGTGGTCGCCCCAAACAAACTTGGCGGCGCACTGTTGCAGACGAGGCGAAGAGAATAGGCAAGACGTGGAGTGAAATCAAGCGCGAAGCTCAAGACCGAACGCGATGGAGGACTGTTGTGGACGCCCTCTGCCCCATCTAGGGGACATAGGACCATAAGTCAACAAATTATTACTTAACTTGATCAGCCTTTATTTCAAAACTACAAAGTAGTAAAAAGTAGCTCAGATTATTAAAAAAAATATAATAAGGAGAATATAATAAGGAGACATGATTCGGCCGTTTTTTGGCACATTTATTATTGTTTTTTTTTTTCACTGTATATTTGACGTTCATAAGTGACATTTCATGACCTTGATAGAAATAAAGATTTTGAATTTGAGAGGAAAAAAATAATGTCACCTATTGTTACAGGCAAAAGGAAAGAGCCAACCCTAATCTCTGTTTATTAACCGCTGAGTTGTTAATCATCGCTGGTTTACGGCGCGGTCCGGTCGTTGTTTATAGTCGCGGTGCGCCCGCGCAGCCATTAACGACTTGACAGATTGAGCTTTTATTGCGCAAGCAAAAAGTTGTGCTGATTAGTATGGAACTTGTATTGAAATTGATCGGGCCTTGCTACTCAATGCACTTAGTGAAAACGATTCTGCTGCCTTTATTACTTAGTACTACCTTCTCAAATATGTTTTTAGTTATTTGAATAATTGCAAACCTTCCTTTGAAAATTATCAATCTACATTACTCTAATTTTAAAGTTTCTAAAGCACCACCATTACTCTGGGTACCACAACACGTTACCCAGACACAAAAAATAAAAATAAAAAGATTTATATTTTGACCAATCCAGAAATTGAACGCAGGGACCTCGGAGGACTATTCCACCAGGGAGGTCAGCGGATAATTATGTGCCACAAACCTACTTAAATGGTACTTTATTCAGTGTGGTCCAACAAAAGAAAAATAACTACTCTACACTTTTTAAGATTGATACCACTATCAACATAAATGTTAACCTAACTACTCCCACCTATTAGCAAACAGGAACATTAAGTTAGGTTAGCAAATAGCAAACGCAGCAATTCCTAGAGTCAATATTAGTAAGGCAGTTATTAATATAAATCAGTGTGTGTCGGCGCTCGTCAATCATGGCGCTCAATATCGTCTAATTGACAGTTCAAGTGGCGACCTCCAGCCAGACATGCCGACTCATCTCAGATACACCCCTGGATACAGGATGTATCATAATTAAGTTCAGTTTCCTTGATACTTGGTCTCAGCTTGTAGCTTACAACAGTAGGTATCAAAAGTTTAAGGCCATAAGTATTTTTTTATCTTAACCATAAAGTGTAAAGTTTCATGAATTTACACAATCCGATTATTAGTAATTTATGATTTCAAAATTATGCTTGTTTCACAGACCTTTTTTTATTAACACCTTCCGGGACACTATTCCGAACACAATAGATGTTTTATTGTTTTCACGCCTGTCTGTAGGCGTTCACTGTCCCGGAACGTGTTAATTAAAGATAACTTTGCATCAACACAAATAGGACTCTTGAAAACAAATAGTTAATGAATTTTATTCACTGATACGAATAGGTACTTACTCTAAAAGTTATAAAAAGATTGGTTCGACAAGCAAAAAACTGACTTTCTGTAATCTCTTCTTGTAATCTTATTTTAACAATTTAGACAATGTTAGCTCATAAAAAAGAACTAATAGTTTTTGCAAATTATTTTTTCCATTAATTACGTTAAATGAGAAGAAAATCTTTAATTTCCATTTAATAAAGAATCTTTCCTTATCTGATGGTTATTAGAACACCCTGTACATAAATGCTAGCCCCGCCTGTCAACAGCATAGGTCATTAATCAAGATACGGCTAGACCAGCTCAAAGTGCTAAGCCGAGAACTGCGTCTCAGGTAGATTGATATTCCTTGTAAAGGCTTGGCTGCCGCTTCTTTGGAAGCTGTTATGAAGGGATTGGATGATTAAGAATCTTAAGCAATGAAGACACAGAGGGTTAAGTCTGTTGATTCTCTAAGATGAAATCAAATCTTTAAATGGTGATTGGGAGGCAAACTCACCTTATGACCCGTTATGTCTAATTATCATTGAATGCAAAGCGAAAGTCGATAACCGTCGAAGAGGAAAACCATCACAATACGCAATTAAAATTAAAATACCTACACTTGTTTCAAAATATTAAAACTTTATTTAGTCTAAAGCTAAAGCAAAGTAGAAAATGTCAATTATAGTTATGCATTTGTCGGGGCACAAGTTATATGTTGTAATTAGCGTAGCAATTATAACTATAGCAAAAGTATTTGTAACATCTGAAATACATCGGCTACTTGATTCGACAACTGATAATAAAGTAAAACAAACGACCAGACAAGCCAATCACAATACAATTTTACATCCATCCTCGCCTTAAAAGTTTTAGCTCACGCGTTTCCCACATAACCTTGTATTACTTCTTGTATCACTCAGCGGGGAGTTCTAACGGACTTAGGAGCTCGTTGCAATGCAATTTATTGTTGGAAAAGGCTGTAAAATTAGGTCAAATGGTCCTAGAGGCCCGGAGGATGGAGAATAAAGGGTAGAAAAATAAATTTTCAACCTAATTGCTTGAGTTCGTTGGAAACGGGGCATCACGTAGTAAGTCCAGTGTTCATTATTATTGAATAATACTCGTACACATGGTTTTTTCACAATAAAGTTTGTTTAAGTGTTAAGTAAAGACCAATTTTTAGAACACATAGAACGATCAGGCTTATCAATGTAGGTGATAAAAGCAACTGTGACTGGAGAATACAAGGAAACATTTGCTTTAATTTTTAAATGCTCAATTGATTTTTATTAGGCACGTTGAAAAATAGTATAGGCACATGTTACGTATCCACAAACAATTGTATAATTTTCATGAGGTGGAAGCGCCAGTTTTCGCCCCAAGACAAGTGTTCGTAGCTCCGTAGGTGAGTCCCAGTTTCGCGGCGCATTTGTCGCGCGTCACTCGCTCGGAACATTTGTCAAAAACTCGGATGTCACTAGCGGCGCTGATTTACGAGCGGGCAGAAATCCAATCCTTATAATGGATAAATATTGTACGATTTTTTTTTTGTTTCCATGTCAGTAGGATGACTACTATTAAAAATATTATTCGAATTATTATACTATGTTACTCGCCTACTTTATACTTATAAACCATTAAATAAATACATATTATGGACATCACTAACACCAATCTAGGTAATTAGTCCCAATCCCAGACTTGTTAATATAAATAAAAAATAAAAATAAAAACTTTTATTTCAGGTACTTACTGCCCCATATCGAATACAATTTTAAAATATAGAAATGTCATAATATTGAAACTAAATTTTATTGAAAATTACAATTAATAATAAATAGTTAAATTTCATGTCAATGTCAGTTAAATCTTCCTTTTTTAATCAAATCGTATTCTACATATATCAACTTTTAGTTTCTGCTGATTATATTATATTTTAATAACTTCAACTTTCTGAGAATTAGATCAAAACGCATTAAAGTTAAATTTTCTCTTACAATTCTCAATTGTCCTGAAAAAAATATTATCCTTTTTTTCATGGACGGCTAGTCACCCTTCTCCGCCAAGTTGTCGGTGTTCGGTTCACACCAAATTGAACTGCCATGGCATCGCCATCATTACTCATACACGTAATGATGCCATGTAAATTTCGCCAATATTAAACATTTCCTCATCTTCTTGAGTATGTTCAATGTAGGGTGAACCACTGCTTTTCCATATATCTCTGTCTGTCAAAGTCGAAGTTAGTCATTTAAAAGTATCTTCTAACAAATTGAATGCATTGTCCTCAGAAGGTACATTTGTATTAAACCAAGGTAAGGTTCCTAATACCGGTTTTTACCCCTTTATACTATCAAACAGAGTGCACAACAATTTTGAACCTCTACCAAAGCAAAAGTATTTTAAAGCTTTGTTTAAGATTTGGTGTAGATTTTACAAGTAGAAAAAAACAAGTAGAAAAGTGAGTTTTTACATTAATTGTGCATTATCAGCTTGAGTGCAACAATCAATCGACAAAGATGTATAACACCCAATCACTGTCATATCTCCAATTAGTCGTCACCGCAAATACCTTACAACTAATGCGTGCACGAATAAGATACGACACTAATTACACGAACAATAATCCCAATATAATTAAGCCGTATCCGCCAATCAGACTGCACTCAATTGACGTTGGAATTACCTGTGTCCATAATTAGGTTTGTTGTTTGTGTAGACCAATTACTGGTGATGCTACCCTAAAGTGTGAGTTGGCTTATTTAAAGCCTATTGTGTATTCTATTGATCTAATTGTCTGGCGGTTTGCACTGAAGGTTCCTAACTTAAAGTTATTTCAAAAGGATTTACAGTAAAGAAATGAACAATAAAAAGAAGGCGTATTAAAAAAAGACAACAAAATGGACAGTTTTAGTTTCACCATTCACTTTTAATTCTATTTACTTGACAAAATTAAAAGCCAAAAGCTTTATTATACAGAAAAATCTCCATAACAAAACATCTCAATGGACCTGCATCTCAAAGGGTCAGCGAATCCAATTAAAATCACACTAAAATCAATTAACTTTACAATCGGTGGGTCCATTAACACTTAGAATAACGGTCCAATCTACATACTGAATTATCTAACAATCTTTACACTGGATATTTATATCAGTAGGTTCACTTTAAAGTTGGTAAGCGTCGCTAAAACTAAGCAGTTCATAGCATCTTCACTAATATTATAATGCTGAATAGTTTGTTTGTTTGGACGCGCAAAACTCAGGTACTACTGGACCGATTTTAAAAAACCTTTTTATGTTGGATATTTATCGCAAAAAGGCTTTAATCTATAAAACATCACGCTGCAACGGGAGGAGAGTGAGCAAACTCAAAACGCGCGAGCGCAGTCGCAAGGGCCTAGTTCATGATATCATCATACTTAAAATTATTGAGCTAAGTTTATGAGCCAAAGTACTAGGTCGTGCGGCGTCATGTTGCAGTTTGGATTCAGCAAGTTAAATTACACTCTATTCAATTAGTTTTACCGTCTAGTTAAAGTGTTAATCATATATATATATATATTCTTTATTGCACTTATAAGATGTACAGAAAATACAAAAAGTCACAATGTGAACAAAGGTGGGCTTATCCCTAAAAGAGATCTCTTCCAGCCAACCCATAGGTGTTGGAAATGAAATAGTTGCGGATATTGGCAGTGCTAGATTAATAATACGGAAAAAAGTTATAATTTATTTATATTTTTTAGATAATAATAATAAACTAAATACTATAGATAATCTTACATAACGTATATAGTATATATACATATAACCAAACAATAATAAAATATTTAAATAATAATAATATATATCAATATTATGTATAAATCTATACTATCCATGTATAAATGTATCATTTAGGCTACAAAAGCCAAATTGCGAATTCAAATCACCCGTGGCAGATGTTTGAGTGATTGAAAAGAGTATCTCTGAACCGAGTCTGCTGTTTCTATGTCTATTGTGGATTGCGAGAATAGGGTAACGACAATACTGGTCACTCATTGTCCACTTTGTTAAATAGAATGAATAATTTATTACCATTAAAGAACTTATTTAGGGTGTTTCAAATGAACTTGTCGTATTTGTGTATCCATAGATTAGCGACTGGACAATCCTGTTATTTATTTGCTTAATGTACTTATTTACTCGTGTCAGATTGATTGTTAAGGTTATCAAATTATATTGAATCAACCTTTTGGATCCTACGAAATAAATTGAAGGCTAAACAGTCCCATTACTTATAAGATTTACAATCTTATCGATCTGAATCTCTAACATAGTACTCTGGTCATTTTGCTTTCTATTGTGTGTGGTCTTCAATATTTTTCAATATCAACTATAAATATTTACGGAAAACGTACTAACAATACTATTTGCTAGAAAACCTTAAACTGCACAGTCAATCATTAACACTAAATAAAATATCACCACTCGGCCCCAAATTAAAATCACATTACTTTCCATGCCCACCAACCCTCGGATGCGTGTCGGATTCACAGAGAGTCTATTGCTCGGAAAATGGGTAAAAAGTACCCGAACGAACAAAAGTCTTCAAATGTCAACGGTGACTTAATTCATAAGAGAAAATCTGTATGAAATAATATCTTACAGTTTAGTTAAAGTAACATCTTGACTTGATTTGTAACTTTTGAGTTGACCTTAGCTAAAAAAATAATATTACAGCTCATATGAGATAGGCTCATTTGTATCACATTTTGCTCAAAACACATGTTTACTATTCAAATAATAATTGAATCTTATCTTAATTTTGTAAGTAGTTGTTATCAATGTCCTCTTTATTTAACTTCGCAGGTGATAGAGTCTCTGAGAGTGTACTTAGTTGTGTAAGAAATTGTAATTGCAAATTTTTTTTTATTGTGTTGGAAGGAAATTGATTTCTATCCTAAATAAGACAATTTCAAATTCATTCATTCATCAATCAATATAAATTATTGATGACGTCAATGTTTGACGATGCTTTTATTGAACAATTTAGTCCACCCAAAAAAAACATTTTTAATATACCTAAAAGCGAATCACGCAAACCCTGTATTTTATACCACACACCCACTCCCGAACCCATTCGTAAGGAAATCAGTGGGCAAGGAAACGCAACGCAAAAATATCGCGCGTCGGCCGCAGCGCTCAATGACCGTCGCCGGTGAATTTAACAATCGGGGGTCGCTTTGACCCCTTTCATTAGTGTTGTGCATCTACAGATAAAATATCGATAGAGTAAAGAGTATTTATGTATTGCAAATACACATTATACATTTTATTACCAATGAGAAGCGACTTCTTGGACAATAGAAACTAAGCTTCAGTCAGACTAAAATTAATTTTGTTCAAAGAGAAATTCTATAATACCCCATTTTATCCAACTAGCGGACCCAGCGAACTTCGCTAGCCGCCGGCCCTGTTCTAACCCGGCCCCAGAATGAAAGTAGGTAGGTACTCCTAAATTTCAAAATTCTTCGCGCAAGTTTTTTTCTTTCTTAAGATCCTTCCCCTGACAATAAAAAACGCAACAAAAAAAGAATTTGCGAAATCAGTCCAGCCGTTCACGCGTGATGCCGTGACCAAGGGAAATATGGATTCATTTTTATATATTAAAAAAAGAGATTGAGAATGAAAAAAACAATATTTGAAAATTATCGATGGCACAAAAAAAAATGTTAAACAAAAATCCGTTCATCCGTATTGAGAGCTACTATACCACAGACAATCTTTGCGTGGTTTAATAAAATAAAAATTAAATGATAAAATCATGATGGTAAATGTATTTTAGAATGTAGGTAGATAAATACATTAGTCCATCCAACTATTGGCGGTATATAATGGCGATAGTGAAATAATGATGTCAAAAGTAGCAAAAGCACTATTCACATTAATTATCAGTTTTCAAGGTCCATATTTATTAAAGGCGTAGTAGTACTGAGCAGTACGAGTATTTATCGACATACAGGCAGCTCTACTTTTGCTAAGTGCTTCTACGCGCTGTTATGGAAAACCGGAGGCGTTTTGACCCTTCCGTTGTGTTTTCTATTATTTATGTAGCTTGCAAATAATCAAAATAAATCGATGTTTTTGCTACATTAGCTTTTTTGCGAAAAAAAGATTTTTTGACCCTTTTACCATATGAAAGGAAAGTGATATTTATGTCGGATATATGTATGAAGTGTAAATAAAGGAATTGTTTGGCTGTGACAATGAAATATTTATAATGCTAAAATAATGATATTAAGTATTATTTTTGCACGGGACATAGAAATAGAGATATTTATCTGTTGAGTTTTTTATAAACTTACCTAGATTAAGTATTAACTCTTGTGTTATTGTTATGTTTTAAAAAGCTGCTTTTTAAAATAATTAGCAACTACATTTCATATTTTGTATCTGTTAAAAAGCTTCAGAATGTTCAAACCACTAATCTCCATCGTATCCAGATACGAAAATCCATACTTAAAGTTTTCTTTTTCCTTCACCCAACCTTCATTAATCATACTAGCGCGTTGTGAGATGGTAATTAATATGTTCCGTCTGCCGTCTTCGCTACTTACACTCTCATTACCAGCACGAGGTTGGAAATATGACATTTTGTAATGGATGAGGATGTTGGCTGGTGTAATGTCTAAGTATTTGTTTTAAAATATTTTGCAGAATATAAAACAACTATGGTATTTAGTAGGATAATCCCTTTCTTTGTGGGGAATGCATTAAGAAGTACGACGTAAAAACAAAACGTTTAGAAATTTTTTAAAATTGTAAATGCTTCAGAAAATTGTGATTGTAATTTCACAAAAAAACATCAACTGTAAAACAATATGGAAAGGTATATAAAAAAAGTAAATGGAATCACTTTCTGGCGAAAAACTGACCGTGCAGTATTTATTTAAATTTCATTACAGCCATTCTAAAAATATGCCTCCGCAAACCGAACGCTCACCTTAATTAAATATTTTATATCCATAACCACAACCGTAAACAACGCACCATAACACTTGAAAACCAAATGCGTTCCACAGACCTATAACGGAAAATCCCGATCGTAACCAATTGAAAGCCAGGTCCCATTTGCAAGTGCTCGTCAACCCTTAATCTGCGTTGCGTTTTACGAGACCCACGGCAATATCTGTCAATGTCCTTATCAATAAATTCGGGGCCGAACGACGTCATTTGACGGTTGGAGGCGAGAGCGTAATCCGCGGTCTATGCGACCCCAGCTGCGTTGTAAGGGTTAAGTCGCGACAAATAGACCATTTGCAAATAATAAGACGCAATGAAAGAATAAATTAAGGGATCCGGTCTGAACTAGAAGGGTGCGCTCAGTCAATATGTTGGACAAGTGTTTACCACAATTTTCGAACTGATAGCTACGAACGGATCGAACTTATTTTTTTTAATAATTAAATTTTGTCTATAACATCTAAGTCATACTCGTATATGATGGGTGAACAAATAATTTTAAAAAATATTTTACATAATGGTGATTCTTGTATCTACAGGACGTTTAATATGAAATTAAATAATATGCTATGTGGTACCTGAAAAAAAAGTTTTATGAAATTTTTACGTTATATAACACTTAAATCAAATTATTTATATCTACTATCACATGAATCAAACATCCTAACGTTATTGTCCAAACGATTTAACAGACAAAACCAATTACCATTTGAGTTTCTTAAGCAATAATCACCACCTCCCACTGGGCTAAAGGCGTCTTGGAAAAGGCAATTAATAATATAAGACAATTAATATTGCTGCCGGTTCCTGAGGGCTAAGAAATGGGGGTGTGAATATTTTTGTGAACTATCTGGGAATTTGTTTATTTATCAGTTTGGGAAAACTATCCAAAAAGCTACTTTTAAAACTCTTGGAATGTGATTGGATAGTCGTACTTGAACCATTTTAAGCTTAAATTAACGCAAAGAAAATATTTTATAAACAGAAAACTTTATTAATAAAACAAAATTAGTAAGGATATTTAGGAAAGCACTACAACGCGTGAATTTACGTAGCACTACCTGCTACGGCTACGGTCATTTCGTAGCAGGTAGTATCGTAGCTTCTTCGTAGTAATAATATCTCATGGCATTTGACTGAGTATGATATATTTTTATTTATTTATTTATTGGCAGCGGACAACAAAGGCATTACATACCCATAGAACAAATATTTTACAGACTAACATACCTACATACAAAATAAGATATACAATCAATTTTTATCAAAATTAAATTGCACGTAACTTCACTGGCTCGTGGTGTCGCGTAGACTTCTGCGAATGGTTGTCTTAATTGTACTTGTCCAATAATATTACATATCTACAAATACTAATAATATCCAAGTCATTAAATTAGCAAGAAAATCGCTATTTTCTTTACAACCCGCCCGCTGCGTCCGAGGCGTCTTGAGGCTATTAATAATTATTGCCGTTGCTTCCTGCCGGCAAACGGCAGCGGCGCATGTCCTGTCTACATAAACTATATTGACGAGCCTTTGAATTGATACGTAATTTTGATCCTTACTATTTGATATTTTTACTATAAAGTGACTACGAAATAAGTGTTATCTGCTACGAAGTTATTCGTAGCACTACGAAAATTCAAGCGTAGCGCTTTGTACGGAAACCATGTATTTTTTACAAATTAATTAATTTGTTAATTTACTAACAGCTATAAAGTAAAGTTAGTCACTAGTAGTAAATATCCCACTGCTGGGTAAAGGCCTAATCTTAAGAATGAGGTAGTATAAGCTATGGCTTGCAGTATGCTGCACTACGCGGACTCGGTGTAGATTGGCGGAGGAGTGTGTGCAAGGAAAGCGACGAACCTTGCTGTCAGATTTCATGAAGCCGCCCATAAACATCTGACTAGCCTCAACAACTAATATCAACCGATCGCATAAACAGCTTTATTCTTCTAAAAATATCTAAGTTCAATAAATTAATGTAGGTGCTAGTACCTTAACATAAACATTAACCTCGGTACAACTAGTCATATCACCAGTATTTTTAATTACTCAGTTAACTGCATCACATTCGCGATGGGGCACGTAAACACTATTCGCTTTATGGCTTTGCAGAGACAATCATAACTTATTATTGTCTGCGGAATGGGAATTTTGAGTATATCGTGTTCTAGGTAATGTTAGTTCCTGGCTCAACGTTATTGGTATACGGATGGTAAATTATAAAATACATCAAATTGGTGGCGAAATTAAAAACTTTTAAAACTTATGTAACTTAATGCAACAGATCCAAAATTAATGTTCATTAGGTGTATGCTATGCCAAAAAGTAAAAAAAAAGAAATTTTAGCCTATAAACGTCAGATACAATAGTCACAGAATATATAATAGTATTATCGAGCCCCGGTCTTACGACTAATATTAACTGATATTAGCCAAGCGCGATGGATAGCTTAACACGTTCCGGAACAGTGCCCGCCTACAGGCGTGAAAACAATCAAACATCTATTGTGTCTGGAGTAATGTCCCGGAACGTGTTAACGTGCCTTCCTACGCACGGAGATGCTCGTGATATACGTTACTTATGCTGGACTGGTCAACCAAACACGACGGCGCCATAGGTTCTTAACTTCTGTAGTCACTACCAAAGCGCTGCCACCACAGCGCTACATGCACCTCAATTGTCATACTATGAGGTCACAACCATTAATATCCGTTACTCCCAAAGCTGCCCCTATGTTTATCTCTATACCTTCCACATGCTATCAAAGGAAGGAAAGCGCCGGGCATCAAACCCGTGACTCTCGTAACACATCATTAATCTCTGATCTATGTGACATTTAATTACCTAAAACACCATATATTAGGCGTTCTTCCGCCCTTGCCCTTACCACACATCTTTATCTTGCCACCTTTATAATTTGAACTGTAAGTCTTTGGAATAAGGGTGTGGATGTAATAGCAAATGATTGGGATAGAATTGTAATTACTATTGTCTTTCTTATTGCTTCACGCCTTAGATTTTATTGCATCGTCTTTATAGAACTGTATTATGATCTTGTGTCTACGTTTTATTGGATCTCATACGTTTGTGGAATGAAGGAAATACGCACAAAAGTAACTGAATACAACTTAATTTGACAACTTTAACATTATTTTAATATCGAATTTCTGTAAAACATGTCGATACCAACGAAATGTAATGAATTAAGTTAACGTATACTGCTACTGTGTTTGTAAATTCTATGTACACATGTTTACGTAAATAAATATATCTTATCTTATCTTTCAATAATAATAAAGCGCTATGGTATATGCCGATAAATACAATTATTTATAAACAAATAAAATAATGTCAACTCATAAGAATATTAACTGATGCGTATAATTGTTTCGGACAAAATAAATGTTTGTCTCATTCGATCTCAGTCAACCGAAGGTGAATTAGTAATCGTCGACTCAATTTTAGATTTTGCTTCTGACGGTATTGCTTTGGGGTTCATCTGGCCACGATTAGTAAGGGGAAAGGATTAGACATATCATTAATTTGAACAATCAATAGAAAAAAAAAACAAAGTAAAAGTATTACGAGTAATCTGACCGAGCAGAATAATTGTCAGCGCTTTTACAGATCAGTGTGATAACTTCAGTCAACTTTAAAATAACGTTACTACCTTGTATTTTTACAGAAAAAGAATTAAAACTTAAAAGATGAAATATGAAACCAAAAATTGCGCACGGGCGGGATTCGAACCAGCATCTTTCTGGCTATTTCGAATCCCGCCCGTGCGCAATTTTTGGTTTCATATTTCATCTTTTAAGAATAAAATATGACACTGTGAGTGTTAAAAATATTGTAAAACCATAGAATTAAAACTGTAAAGAAATATTTTACAGGAAAACCTAGATTTTTACAATCATTCAAGGAAGAAAAACTACTTTAGGTACCAAAGCATAGATATATGCCGTAGTAAAATAAAAGATCGCTTATCCGTCTGCCACAATAGTTCAAACCTGATTGACTAAAATAAGGCTCGAAAACCAAATGCTTGTGCATCAGCTATTAGCACCCATATCACAAAAGGCCCCTCGCATGGCACATCGATACAAATATGAATCATTAGTCTGGTCTAGGCTAAAATACTTCGCAGCACAAAGGCGGCTACCAGACTGTGAAATGTCCCAGTATTTGTCAGCCAGTCACCACTGTGCACTTAGCATTTGTGCACTGTGACAATGCTAAACTGCGAACTCTTTCCAGAATTCAGGAGTTACATAATAACGTGCTATTTGTTAACCACTGAAATGTATGTGCACATACGTAAGGGGTTTATTTTATTTTGTGCATCTTTTGAAACTAGAAAAACCACTGTGAGAATATTCTACAACTCAGTATTTCTAAATCAAATGATATAAAACACGCCTGCACAGTGCACAGTTCTCAAAGCGTGCGGGACATTTATCACGAACGCTCGGTGGACATCAAATAATGTCTGCGCTGAACACATTTTTCATCGGATAAGATACACCGGTGGATTTTCAACTGATTTGTGGATTGGAACACCGTTTGTAGCACTTCACGACAGTCTGTATTTTCGTTAAGTAAAAGCTATTAAAAATTGACACAAGGAAATCATGAAAACTTTTCATAAGGCACTTACCAAAATATTCTGCAACCACTTCTAGTACATAGGTACATATTTAAAAAATAAATCATTTCATGTAATATAGGGTGTGGCCTGTAATAGATGCAAGAAAATAAAATAGAAGCCCTTTAGGTAACCAGTAATCAATTCTATTTTAATTTATTACAATGAAAAATATTTTTATTGATATTTTCTAGCAATCTAAAATCGAACCAACAATGTATTGCAAACAATTACAGCCTTACCACAAATCACTTAAACAAAGTTTTAGGCACTGTTTAACAAGATTTTAAGAAAATCCTTACCACAAATCAGTTTTTGGCGCTAAAACACTCTTTTAAACAGTGTTTTAGTTAAACACCCTCCCCCCTATTTTATCTTGTGTTTAACCTCAAAAAATTGTCAGATTGACATTTGACAACTTGACTTTCGTTTCGCGGTAAATCAAATTCGTGCTTTCCTATAGAAAATATTATGGATGATTGATTTCACAACAATTTATTTATTGATCACACAATTAATTTATTAATCAACAAACCAACAAAACAAGTTCGCGCACCGGTACTTTATAGACATAAGACACTATTCTAAAATAGGAATTTGATTTTACAAAAGTATGTCTAAACATACTTTTGCAAAATCAAATTCCACTCAGCAACTCTATGACGGTTTGTGTTGGTATCCGTGTTTCTGTGTTTTACCACGTCTTTCGAACTTTCTATAAGCTGTATAAGGATATCCTGAAATAAAATAAACAATTACAATGCTATCACGTTTCCAAACCCCACATACGGCGACTATGTGGTAGTTATTATTATCCATTTGATTTACCTTTTCGTTTTTTGTCCAATTATCCTAGCGATCTTTCTTTTTTTGATTCATGTTGAAAACAAATCAGTCAATAATACACAACAAAATACGACTTTTTACAAATGAATTGAAAACGCGCTCTTTCTTTACAAACTCCTGTTAAAAAAGTCAAAACAAATCAGATTCTTCTCATTCTGCTGTCATTACAACTTTTTTTTAAAGATTTGGGTTTTGATACTATTCAGCCATCATTTCAAGAAGCTTTTGTTCATTTACTCTGCAGTGTGTTGAATGCAACCTGCGTACTAGGAAATGTAATGAATGAACTGAGAGTGAATGAATGAATGTTTGTATCTAAAACTGGTGTTTAGCTAAACACTACCCAAAAACCTATTTGTGGTACAAAATGTTAAACACTGTTTTAAACCCTTTTTAAATTTAAAACATTTTTTAACTAAACATGACTTAAAACCAGTTTAAACGGATGTTTTGTAGTAAGACTGTTAATGTCTCCAGTCATAGAAAAATATTCTGTCAATACTACAACGACTTAGCGATTTTGATATACATTGACTAGGGATTTAAATAACTTTGGATTACTATATCTCTGAGTTAAAGCACTTTAGAGCACTATGACTAGGTCAGGGTAACTACTTACGTATACTCTGTGGAATCATTGATTAAAATTTTTGCTCATATTACAGGCCACACGCTGTATATCTACCGTGGTGTTAAATTTGCTACAGTAAAGAACTTTTTCCTTCAAACCGAACAACATCATTACAGAAACACAGCCATCCATTAACCACAACAAAAAAAAAGGAACAAAATGAATCATCCGATCTCAATTCGATTCGCGAACATGTTTCCTCTAATGTTTTATTCAGACAACGCCGGTAAATAAGTTTAGTTTCGGACAAAATACTCCCACGCGACACAGATACTACAAAAATAACCAACAAAATTCCTTTCTCAAAAAATCTTTTTTTGATATTTAACCCTTAACTACTCTACGTAAAGACCAAAATAAAGTTAAGCAACGTTCTTAGAGCGGTAAAATAAATGTTGGTTTATGGGTTCTTCACAAGGGAAACTGGTCATCCGTCAAAGTCTGCTTTATTTATCGTTTTAGTTGAATTTTATCGGACTAATAGCGCGGGAGATAAATTTACGATTGGCAACGGATCGGTGAAAAGGGTTACTTCTGTAAGTCTGTAGGAACAACATGAATAAAAGCACTTGCGAAAATGAAAGTCGCATATTTTCTCCTTACTTTAATTTGGAAAGATATTCAAGGTGATTGCAATACATTTGCCTCATTTCCTGGATTCACTTTATGTCTGTCGGTTTTTATAGTTAATGTTAGCGCAAGGAATACCAAGCAATTTGAACGAACCAGTCAAATACATATATTTGAATATGTATAATACATAAATCTGTACTTTTTAACATTTTTGTTTATTTTAAGTTTATATTAAGAGTCCATATCGAAGACTGTATACATTACTGGTTACACCGATATAACTATGCAACGTTTCTCTCAGTGACCGAAATCGTAATATAAATCATGCAACCAGGTATGTTTCTTGCTAACAGCCAAGCTAATAACGACGCATAGCCCATGCTAACCTCGTTACAACTATAGTAATCGTAATCCATGACCTGTTACGGATGTGTTACTACTGACTAGTGATAGCTAAGTGTGATTCATAGCTTTGTTAATTAATAAGGTCAATAACATCAAAATTCGGTCAATAATAATATCATGCTTTATTTCTGTTATTTTATTTTGAACAGATCTTAGCTTGTTTGGTTGTAAGTTTACGCGAAAACTGCTCATCGATAAAAAAAAAAACTCAACACATCACGCATTGTAAAACACTACGTATTTATTTTACACACATTTATTAATAACTAAAGATTTTATCTTGATTTACTGAAAGTACTTCATGATTAATAATAACATAGTGTGAGTGATTTAAGCTTTAATACTATATCTAGTTGACTAGCTTTTGCCTGCGACTTCGTCCGCGTGGAATAGTGACTTCTTTCTCCCGTTTTTTACACATTTACCACTATATCTTTGCTCCTATTGGTCGTAGCGTGATGTTATATAGCCTATAGCCTTCCTCGATAACTGGACTATCCAACACAAAAAGAATTATTCAATTCGATCCAGTAGTTTCGGAGATTAGCGCGTTCAAACAAACAAACAAACAAACTCTTCAGCTTTATAATATTAGTATAGATAGGTATAAAAATGAACGTATTGTAGTTACAAATAGGTAAAGGTAAAGTTAGCCTGTAAGCATCCCACTGCTGGGCAAAGGCCTTACCTCAAATGTGAGGTAGTATGAGCCATACTCCACCACGCGGGCTCAGTGCGGATTGGCGGAGGGGTGTGTTTGCAAGGCAAGCGACCAACCTTGCTGTCAGATTTTTATCAAGCCGCCCATAGGGCCTCTGACTAGGCTTAACGACTAATACCGATCGATATTAGCCGGGACCAACGGCTTAACGTGCCTTCCGAAGCACGGAGATGCTCGTGATGTACGTCACTTATATGGTCGGAATGGTCACCCATCCAAACACCGACCGCGCCGAAAGTTGCTTCACTTCGGTATTACTACCAAAGCGCTGCCACCACTGCGCTACGAGCACAAATAATCTAAAAAAATACGACAGGAGTGATATAGGAGGAAATTGTTTGAACTGCAAGTGAACAAGCTTTCTCAGTCATTTCACTATCTTCAAGACACCGATGTAGTTTCATCCTTATATAACTTTGAAGAAACCTTTATTTTGCTCATTTCTTTAATCTTCACTTCAAAAATTACTCAACGAACTTACAATTTACTTAAGTTATGCTAAGTAAATTTGACTATACAAAACTTTGTTTGTATTTTTCTCGGATGCATTAAGAAGTCCTTATTTCAAAGCAACTGAGAAGGAATAGTTTAATGGAGTCAGAGATGTAAAAGCAAACGTGTCATAAACAATATTAAGCCAGAAGTTTCAGTCGGTAGATACGCTTAGGTTCTTTATACCGTGCGACTCTCAGCACAGATAAAGTTGCGAAAAATCGTCACACCGGTCGAGTCACTTCTAATAACGCCTTAAAATTATGCTCTTGCATCTTGCTAGCTAGCTAGTCTGTTAGATATCGTTACAAGGTGGATAAATATTATCGGAGAAAGGTTCCTATTATAGATACGTAACTGGCCAGGAACTGCGATAGCAATTTTGATCAATTTGTATGTATCAGGTAAGCGCACATGATTGTAATAAAACAGTGGTCACACAGCTTAGCTAATATTTTTATTACGGTAATTTAAAAACACTATTATCCTGATGTCCTTATGGATTGCAATAACAGCTCGTGATGCTGTCGTTAAACTAAGATCGACTTTTGTATACAAGCTAAAAATCGCAGTATATAAACGAGCCTTAGTTTGAGACGTAGATATTAGCCTCGTAAGTTTGGCTACGGAACCCGACTTTTGCATTTGCTTGAAAGGTGAAGAATCACGAAACTAATAAAGCGTAGAGACGCTTAGTGTTATAAAGTTCTGATGGGAGGATTTTGAGCTTTATAGTTTTGGAATGCAGATTAAATTAATTGTCTTTGTTTGGTTATATTTTGTATCCTCTTATGCTGGTGCAAAAACGACATCTATTGGATAACCTTAACAATAGGAGCCAAAAAATCTAGACAAGAATAAAGTTTCTACTTCAATTCAAACTAATGCTGTGGAACATTTATTAAACGTTTGTCAATACACAATCATAAGCACATAAAAAGAAGTTCGTATTTCGTTTTGTATGGTTGTACAGTCAGAATTTATTTACGTTTTTTTAAATAACAAACGCTACTCCATTCCTTTCGTAATTTCACTCCCAATATTCGAAGTTAGCATAAAATACGTAGCGAAAATCGCAAGATCGATTCCATGGAGTCACCTTATTTCAGAATGCATGTATGATTTATGTATCACGAAGCCATGCAAGTATGCAAATGTGAAGACATGCGACAGAATTTGCATGAGTTATACGAATATGGCGGATTTTGAATGTGAAAATAAGTATAACTAAGGGGTTGTGTTCCATTGGCGGGATTAAATAAGGAAACACAAAATTTTTGAGTATGGAAGTTGAATTCTTTGAAAAATTTTATAAAGTTAGAGTAGATAAACAGCAATAAAGAGTGGTCATACACATTTTTTCACAAAATGTAAACCTTATTAATTTTAAGTCTTTTAAAAAACATACATAGACAGAAATAAAACAGGTACTTATAAAACCTTCACCAAACTAAAACGATTATGCTGTCATCTAAACACCCCACCAGTTTGTGGTCAATTCCGTAACCAAAACTATTACTCACTTAACTACACTTTTTCCAATGTTTTATTCAGTCGCGAAAAAAATATCAAGGAAACAAATAGTTCCCTATTGATTTGAAAATGCCGACATCATTTGCGAATGTAAAAATATTTGCTGGGATTTTGAACCATAATTCTTTGTAATACAAGCAAGGGTTGTATTCAAAATGGTTATTGTGATCGAGTGTTGGAAAGGGCAACTGGACACGATCCATCAAAGTCAACGTTATTTATTGTACTGAACCGTTATTTGATATGATATGATTTTATTGTGTGTAATCCCGTTTAATATAAAGTGATGTATCTTACAAGAAAAGTCTATTAAGTTTTAGGTTATGTGATACTCGTTGGAAAACGGCCATCATTTGACAAAAGCCCAAATGTCAGATGATGGCCTTATTTTTCTTTGTTTAACATCGGAAGCCTGGTAAGTAGTAGACTTAAATGATTATGAACATTACTTCACAAGTAAAAACGTCATTGTTCGAGATCTACTTATGAGGTTTTAGATTAATCAGTCAGGTATCAAACGACTGCCGGGAGTCGCAAAATAATGGAATTTCTATTGTGTCTCGTTCACACATACTTGACGAGTTAATATGTAATGCCTAATGCCATGCCTTAAGTTCCTAATAAACTGGAACTATAACGTAACTATGAGTAATATAACTAGCCCTTTGTATGGTTCTATGTTATAGTACCCTTAAAATAGCCCACCGTTGACATAGTACGTACCTAAACGATTCTTTTCTGTTTGACATAATATTTTAAAACAGAATAACCGTTCATGCGTGATGTTTGTCTCATATCGAATCATATCTCCGATCGCGAAGGGTTGACAAATACGGATTCCAGTCAAAGCGAATTATTTAATAATACGACCAGTATATCGTGACCATACTGTGAGCCGTAGGTCTGTTGGATCAGGGATCAATTTAAGGTAGATGTGGTGCAGGTTGATATCATGAATGGAAACCAAACGTTGCTAATTCAAAGACAAACATAACATGAGCGATGACGCTTGATAGACAAATATCGATATGTAGTCAGTAAAAATATTATTTGCAAAAACAAAAATATAATAATATAATAATAATAAAACAATGCCCTCGCTTTTCAGCCAAACGAACAGCTGCAAATATACACCACCTTAGCCCATTCAATCTATTTGTAATAATAACCAAAGAGGCCACGGTTAAGAAGTTTTGTGCTCTGGTTAACCACATTAATATACTACCAACAATTCCTGGTCACTTGAATAAATATTTTTTATTATTATAATTAGTAGCCAAAAACTTAATTTATAAAAGTGTGGTAGATACTCGTACCTTATGAGGTATACGTATATAAAAACAACAACAATACATTTTAAAAAACTACTTTGTACCTTAAAACGAATAAATTCCATGTTTACCAAGTTATTAGTATTTTAAGCTAGCACTATGTTTATAGTGGTGGTAAAGTTCATCGGTCATGTCAGACTGCCGTTTCACCGAATTAATGAGAGTTAAGGAACAGATAGTGCACTTGTGTATTGCACACACATGGGCACTGTTATATATCTTGCGTTCCCGGCCTATTTCTGTTGAGAGGGGCCGCCATTACCGAAAATCGGTAGGAGAATCGAAAATTATTAAAGTTGCCTAGAAAAAAAAACAATACTGCAATTCTACTATTAGAGGTGACTATGATCACGGCACAACACTGTACACTTGTTCTTTAATATTTGTAAGAGCTCGGTTTCTTTCGCATGAGATAGTTTTTAACAATCGATAACAAAAGTATCGACACGTGGAATATCACTACAGAAGAGAGAACGAATGTTGAAAGGCAAACAGGAATCCAAAGAGATTATTGAACGATAAATAAATGTGTTAAAAGGTTAATAATTGGAGATTAAGTGCAAAGGCAAATAATTAACTGGTCACGTTTATAATTTTGAAATGAGTATCTTTAACTTCATACCCTTTCGACTTTAGAAAATAGCTCATATTCAAACACATAATCGCAGCAAACTTTATATTCTAATGAGACAGTTGAAAAGATTCAGGTTCAAACATCCCAATAAATTTAATCAATCAAATTATCTTTCAGCCTAAAAAATAATGGTGCTAAATGCTAATACACCTTTAAATACTTTCCCCATAAAGGCAAAGATTCACAAAACCAAGCTACTAAAATTCTTAACGTTCGAAACGTGACACTGGTCTCCATAGGACGAGGGATATCTCAAAAAAACAGTCACGTGGTCACAGTTAAATTCACCCGTAAACGGTTAGTGGCAATAACTGTTACGGGAAAAACGGTACAGTTCGGTAACAGTTTTATAACGTCATAACTGTTTAGCGCGTTACCGGTTTTATGACTAGTTTAACACACGTGAATAAGTTTAATCGCGTTTTTGACGGGGAATGTTAAATTTTGATTTTATAGTGGTGGAAGTTTTGATGGTTGGCAAATGTTTAAAAGATAGCAATTTTAACAGCCCATCAAGTTTCGTTTATAAAAAATTAAAAAAGATTTTCTCTTAACTCTAGCTTGACTTAGCCAAACTTACCAATGTCAGAGTCTACAATTAAGCGATCTTATAGCAATTAGCAATAATAGCAATTATATATCAGCAATTATATAAGCAATTTTTGGTTTCTTTTTTCATCCTTAAGAATATAAATATGGCACTGTGAGTGCTTAAAACATTCTAAACCATTGTATATGTATATAGCACTCCGTTGCAAAATTATTCAGACGATTAAAACTAATAGCGTTACTTCGAAGAAGGTTAAACTTTCTTTATAGCTTTCTGATCGAAATCGTAGGCACTCTACGTAGTGCTTAGATCAAACTAAACTTCTCAAAACTAGAACATAGCTTTGACGGCATATTCCCTATCTTAGATCACATAACACTTACATAAGACTCACTAGAAACGGTAACTACTTGAAAACTTTCCTCTTTTATGGGATTTTGATTTCCTTGCTATTACCATAAGCTTTCTTATTATATCTAGCGTACATATAATTTTAGTGCAAGAGTCACTAACTTCAAAAACGTGAGTAAGTATGAAAACCTTAAAATTTTGTAATAAACTAGCTGTGCCCGCGACTTCGTCCGCGTGGAATAGTGACTTTGGGTAGAATTTTTAATTATTTAGGCTTATGATTTTACAAATAAGATACTTAAGTATAAGTACTTATAAGTACGCAAGATATAAAGTATTTATATAAGTTAATTAAAGTAAATTTTAGTACTCACTTATCATTAAAATTGGCTATTGTTAGCAATGAATTGTAAAAGTTTAGGTTTTATATTTATTTATGTATTATTTATTATATAAAAAAACGTAATAAGTATTTAAGAAAAATTGTGAGACTTCGTCTAAGACAACCATGGCTCAACTATACTACTTCCGCCTCCAAGCTTTGCACCCATCTTCAAGTCACCCTGTATTACTTAACTAAAACTAAAGGGCGATATAGAATGCTTAGTAAGCTTTATTAAACTTATTTTGAAACAAAATCAGTATATTTATTATTACAACAATAAGAAGCAAGTAGTACATCAAAGGTGATCAATTATTATGACCATACCGATTATTTGGACGTACACAATTTGTATTTTGATTAAGAGTTCCTTTGTCTGATGGGATTATATGGTTACTTTACTTTTTAACTACTAAGTACTTTGCCACAAAAAAAAACTTCTACTTTACTGACATTTTACTTTGTTGTGTGGAAAAAATGGATCTAAATATATATTTTGTTATATTTTGGCAAGTACCATAAAGTAAAGTACCAAAATTTCATTTAATTTTTACAAACCAATATGGAGGAAACACTACACATTTAATTAAAACACTTAACAGATTCATTTCCCACACATTTATTTATAATGAAATAGAGGGCCTGACGTTTCTAATTATTATCAGCATCCGTGGTTACAGGTAGACCAAGAAACTACCATCGCTCATTAATATCTATTGACGTTCCTAACCACCTAGAAAAAGCTCATTGTGTCTTGAGATCTTGCAGTATGAGATGTTGCTTAGGTTGGTCTAAACATAATTATGAAGTGGTTCTTTGTTACATAAATATAATCTGCATGCCTATACTAATTGTTGATTCACCGATGTAGAAGATGCCACAGTCACATTCCTGTCTGTACTCCCCTGCATCTTGGAGAGGTATGTGATGTGACACTTAAAAGGTGGTAAATATTGGTTAATCTTCTTGTTAAATTGTAGCGGGTTTGGCACGGGGTATGCAACAACCTTCCTTACATGTTGACAATCAGCAGCCAGGTTTTGGTTATCATTGCTGCCCCTTGCTCTCTGAAACAAAGTTTTTTGTCGTGATAGCTATGTATTGGTGGCATTTCTAAAGACTGTGAGGCTAAGGTTTTGATCTGGATAAGAAATATTGTTTAATGTCTGCCTCAATTTCTGAATTATCTGAATATGAACTGTATGAGAGTAGATTTTCCAAATTCAACTGGAAGAAACTCTTCAAATAATTAATTATTCTGCAATCCTACCAGTTGAATTTTTGGATGATTAGAGTTAAGATGAATAGGAAAAGCAGTAGGTAACATACTGGTGGGTAAAATTGTAAAAGTGATATCTACATACCGTTAATAAAACTTTGGTGTTACATTATACAGGTGATGGTCAGCAACAACAGGTGATACTGGAGAGACCATTGCAACACATCAGTGTCTAATATCACTTGTGGCTTAATCCTTCACATGTGGCGTTGTTGCTATTATATTTACACAGGCAATTTTCCATAATTTCCATGCTTTCAATCACAGATGATTAAATTCAATACTTTGTTTCACTTTGTTTTATTTTGATAGATTGAATGACTTGACATTTGTTTGACAATGACTTTAGACAGCAGTTATAGATGAATGACTTGACATTTGTTTGACAATGACTTTAGACATCAGTTATTTGAAGGTTATTTGTATCTGTGTACAATGGTCTATGGTTGAAAAAGTGATACTTGGCGCGTTTCGTTCTACTGAAGTTTGTTTTTAATATTTTTTTACATCGCACGGAAACTTTTATTTACAGGCATTGTAAGTATCCTAAATGTTGCTCGATGGTTTAAGCTACCACTGTTCAAAATTTCATTTAAATTGGTCCAGTCGCTTCGGAGTTTATCGCGAGCAAACAGACAGACAAACAGACAAACAGAGAAATAAGAAATTTGAAAAAAATCTAGATTAGTCCCATTGCACTTCTTACATCCCCCTGACTCGGTTTTAAGCATTTTCTTTTATTGTACAGAAATTCGACCTCTACAATTTTATTATATGTATAGATAGATATAGATACACATCTTTATGTAAACTTGTGTAACATCTTGAAACAATAAAACAATATTCTTGCTTTTCGCTCTGATTGGGTTGGAAACAAAACGTTTACAGCCACATACAGATTTGACGTAATAACCAAAGTAATCCGTTACAAGATTGATCGTAAAACATTACAATAAACTTTATTATAAACCCTAGTTATGACTTCACCACATGAAGGAAGTATTCAGAAGGCTCCGTTGAATATAACATATTTAATTTAATGACATAGGACACCTGAAACTGCATCGTATACGAGTCTCTATCAATAGAAGACTTTTTTTATTTAGACCAAATTTCGATAAATTATGCTGAAAATCTTACAGCGTTCCTTACATCAAAATTAAATAGAGATAGTAATTTACACTAGGTGTCCAAAACTAGGTATATCCTTCATTTCTGTCATCTGTTTCGTAGTTTGTTAACAGTCAAAGTATATTAAGGAAATTGAACAGACCAAGCCTACTGGGTCAGCCTCCTCGTACATTTTGTCTCAGTAACGAGATAGTTAAGTCTTCGCTTTATTAGTTAATGTGGGCATACATTTTACGATTCAAGTTATTATGTAGGTTCGGTGGCAGACCGACGGGATTGCCTGTTGTAATTACGCGAAAGATTTGGGCAGTTATAAAAGATGTCTCTGGTATCCATTTGGAATTAGCTTACATTCAAACTAAATCTTTTAATACTCAATTAGTGTTTCAAATACCGTGTGCCTGAAAGTGTCAAATATATGTAGTTTATTTTCAAAAACAATAAAATTATGCAGTTGTGCATTTTTCAACAAGTTCCAAAAAATATTTTTTCTTCAAAACCAAAGTTAGTCGATTTTGGTTCTGCTGCTTTTCGAAAGTATTTCTCCGTGGTATTTAGCTACCTTTTTGGAGTAAATTTCACTTAAAAATGGCGGTCACAGCATTAACCTCTAGGGTCCACGAATTTTTAATTTTTACCAACACCCCATTCACCGCAAGATGAACAATTCTTAACCCTAAACGGGTCGTGACGAAAACACCCCGGAGACTGTAAATTTCTTTTAAACACTCCTCATTATTCGCAATGGCCACATAACAGTTTAACCCTTCGGAGCAGATGGGGTCTCCTTTACTGAGTATTAGGGCTGAGCAGAGTTAAAGCGTTGCTTATAAATGGTAGTTGGGGTACTTAAGTAGGAAAATAACTGTTTTATTTATTTTTAGAAAATCACGGACAGTAAGCAAACATGTTACATGAGACCTCCAGCCAGATGGTCTAACGATATAAAGATCCATGCCGGCACAACCTGGATTCGAAAAACACAAGACAGAACGGCGTGGAGGAAGTTTGGAGAGGCATATGGCCTGCAGTGGGCAAACACGTGCTGAAGAAGAAGAAGAAGCAAGCATGTAACCAATATTTCGATACTGCATGACCCGATTCCACCAGCCCCCTTTCACCAGCGGAACACTAGACGGGGGCGCAGTTTCCACCCTTACGTCGTAGACATTCCAGCAATGCGCACTAACAGGTTTCGATCTACATTTCTCATGCGCACGGCCAGGGAGTGGAATTCGCTGCCGCCTGAAATTTTTCCTAGACATTATTATTGGGAATTCAAGAAAAGAGTGAATAGGCTATTACTAGTCAGGCATGATCTATCCTGACCCATCCAGGTCATATCATCACTTACCATCAGGTGAGATTGTGACCGAATGTCTGCCTAGATACTGTAAAAAAACTGAAAATATCTCCCTTTTTTACCATTTTCTTTAGCACCTATATCGCTTCCACTGCCAAGTCACCCTTAATTTTCAACAAGCAGTCATCAGAGGGCGTCATTCGCTCGGCATTTTATCGCGTTAGGTTTTGACAGTTATTATCGGCCGTCACATAAAGTACAGACAAATCCGGGCGAACGACGAAGCGAGATTACTCAGGGATTACATTGTTAATTGAAGCGGATATTCCGTTTTATTTGTGAGCTGTAAAGTTTTAGATGTTTACTTGTAAGCGGATGCGTTTTACTGTTGCTATTGCTTATGTTGAATTTGTATACGAGTAATTTACCTGTTTCTTGAGTTTACGCGAATAATACTCATTGATTAAAACACATTAACAAAACATTTTAGTCCGTGACCACGCACGTGACAGCGCCCTTCGTAGCGTAGTACTTATCTGAATTGTAAACAAACCGTAGCTCGTAGTTCGTAGCATAAGTACTAACGATGACTGTTGTAATATAAGATCAGTTGATTATAGAGGCTTGATCTGAAGACATCTCTTTAATTTATCTTACCCCTTCTGTCACACGCTCTGTAAAGTGTTTGAAATGTCAGCATATAAAATTTAATAAATCTTTTCCAAAAATTAATTGAAAAAAATATGAACCTGAAATGAATTTAACGTATAATGCAAAATTTAAATACAAATTTTTTGAAAATATTAACTACTTATACTTATTTAAGTACGAATATCCAGAAGTTAATGAATTAATATTTAAACGAACTTCAAAGATTTAAACCTTGCTACCACGATTATTTTATCCCAGTAGTAGGTATATTAAGTAGCTATTTCCTTTTTTATTATGCCCACTTTCACGAATTGCAAATTAAAAACAAAAAATAGAAGCAAGAGGGTAATTTTGTCCGAGCACGCTCCTCCACGTCCCATTGTGTTGAGTAGCAAAAACTGCGGGCGGTCAACTAATTCGATTCTCGATGGGATTAAACGGGTCTTCTTTCTATTTCAACATGATACTTTCAACTCTATTTTTATGAGCGTAAAGATTGATAATGTTAAATGGAAATCTGATCAAGACAGCAAATTCTCAACACTTTTGAATACAATAATCGACATAAAGGAACAGAATAAAGAAATTACCAAATCTTTAGAATTTATGTCCTCACAGTACGACGACTTAATCAAAAGAATCGACAAATTGGAAATTGAAAAAAAACAGAACACTAAATTAATAGAAAACCTAGAATTTAAAATAGAACAGCTGGAGAGGAATAGTGTGGGGAACTGTCTGGAAATACGAAATGTACCTGCGAGGCAGCCGGAGACCAAAAAAGACCTGGTTTTCTTGATGAAAAAAATGAGTACAGCTCTAAATGTACCTATACAAACGTCCGACATCCGTGACGTGTATAGAATAAGGGCAGCAAAAACCAAGGCAATCGTAGTGGAGCTTAACAGCGTGATTTTAAAGGAAGAAATATTAGCATCACTGCGCGCTTACAACAAGGGAAATAAGGAGAAATTCAACTCTCTCAATTTACAATCAGATGGCCCCCCTACCCCAATTTACATATCGGAGAGGCTAACTTATCACACTAAGAGGCTTTTTGCTGCATCCAGGAATTTCGCAAGTGCCAACAATTATCGATTTTGCTGGACTTCATATGGTAAAGTTTACCTTAGAAAGAAGGAGGGAGAGACGGCGATGCGCATTAACTGCGAACGGGACCTGGAGAAACTAGAACAGTTGTGACTGCGCATCTTTGCACTACTACCTTTTTTAACGGAAATGTGTTTTGCTTTTTCGGTGATTGTTTTTGACACTGCATGCTTGGCTCTATTCTTAATAGCTGATTGCGCCACAGTTGGATTCTTCCTACATTATTTTTGGTCTTGCTTAAACGGCACTGCTGCGCAGACAATGTTACGGGACTCTTGCGTACGTATGCTTAACTCTTATCATAAAACAAACATATACATATGCATATTCTTTAGTAATAGAACTACAGTACACTTAAAACTTATAACTCATACAGATATACTTTCCATAGCATGTTGCTTATATCATTTTGTGTATCTATTCTACATCTTATATAACTTTAAAAACACAGCAACCCTAAACTATCTATCTAATCTGCGTCTCGCGCACTTATACACTATAATATGCCAGAAATAAACAATCTAATTGAAAACTTAGACCAGTTTAAAACGTACACCCTTGTTTCGTGTGAACCGGAGCAATGTAGCGCATATATAACAAAACCTAACTTGTATCTAAAAATTTTACAACAAAATATCCGTAGTATTAATTGCAATTTCAAGGAGCTCCAAATTTTACTATCTAGAATTAACATGGACTGCGATGTCATATCCTTGTCAGAGTGCTGGCTTTCAGTTTGCGAAAAAATACCAATTTTGAACGGCTACTCTCATTTTAAGACTAACATTAATTACAACCAGAATGATGGTGTGGTAGTATATATTAAGAATACGTTAAATTTTTCGGTCGAGGAACCGACTATTTGTGAAGCTAATTGTTTGGTCACTAAACTCTTAGATACGGCTATAATCTCCATATACAGACCACCATGCTTTACTGATAAGCAACCTTTCCTGGACTCATTAAATGATCTTTTGCGAAGTCTCTCTAACTTTAAATCCATCATCTTAGTAGGAGATATAAACATAAATCTGCTCGAAATGGAAAATGATACATTGTCATACCTAGACATTATTTTTATTCACGGTCTTGTGCCAGCTATAGACAAACCCACACGAGGGAACAGATGCCTAGATCATGCCATTGCTAAAACTGTTTTTCCAACAGCCACATTTGTGTTAGACACTACATTAACGGATCATGCGGCTGTATTATCATGTCTTGAAATAAAGAATTTCAGACGTAAGCAGACTCAGGTTAATTCAATAAGGTACAATCTAGAGGCCATAAAAACCGACTGTTCCAATATAGATTTTACACCGATCTATGCTGAGAATGATTTAAACATTGCTACCAATACACTTATCACGCAAATATCGAAAATAATTAGTTCTAACTCTACAACTTTTAGAACACCGCGAAGAAAAGTTCAAATTAAACCGTGGATGACAACAGGTTTGATGCGCTGTATTAAAAATAGAGATACGATGCACAAACAAATTAAAAATGATCCTAATAATGAAACCCTACTGGTGACATATAAGAGATATAGGAATTTTTGTAACAGTCTGATACGCAGGCTAAAGAGACGCTATGACAAGGAAGAACTGTTAAAAGCCAAAAATAATACAAAAAAACTTTGGAAAACTATAAAGTCAATCACAAATCTAGAGAACCAAAAATTAATTCCTCACGAATTGTTAAAAATTAAAACCTCAACCCAGGAATCAGTGGAGAACGTAAACTATTTCTTCGCAAATGTAGGAAAGACACTTTCTAACAACATCCCTCACACAACAGCTTCACAGGAATACATTTCATGGTTTAATAAAAATACCTCGACTGAGAACTCCTTTGCATTACTCGATGTATCCTTGGAAGAGGTAGAAACATGCATAAGAAATTTAAAGAGTGACTGTGCACCTGGATGGGATTCCATTCCAGCTGTAGTCCTAAAAAACAATGCAAATATATTCACACCTCCGATTACTGACCTACTGAATCGTTGTTTTGCTTTAGGCACATTCCCTGACGCTCTTAAAAAATCAATTCTACACCCTATCCACAAGGCAGGAAACAAGGAATGTGTTAACAATTATCGCCCTATATCCATCCTTTCTACTCTGTCGAAAGTATTTGAACGATTACTTAACAACAGGCTTTCAAATTACTTAGAAAAACATAAACTTCTGTCTAACAAACAATTTGGATTTCGAACTGGCAAGTCTACTGATACTGCTGTCCATAACTTTGTCCAATTCGTAGTTAGGAATTTAGATAACAAAAAAAAGTGCATTTCAATCTTTCTAGATCTGAGGAAAGCTTTTGACTCGATCTCTATTCCAACACTACTAAACCAGCTAGAAAAACTAGGCATAAGAGGGACGCAGCTTAAGTTATTTCAAGATTACCTATCGAATCGAAGGCAATGCGTCAAAATCGGCGACGCAGTTAGCACAGACTTACAAATAGATTTTGGTATACCACAGGGAAGCATAATTGGACCTACTCTCTTTTTATGCTACATAAACCAATTGACTCAATTAGACCTACAGAACTGCAACATCATCTCGTACGCTGATGATACGGCACTTACATTTTTCGGTGATTCTTGGGATCAGGTCTTTGATTTGGCGCAAGAGGGATTGGACAGAGTATGCTATTGGCTTGCGAATAATTCATTAACTCTTAACTCGGACAAAACGAAATATTTGGTTTACTCAATGCGTAATCTTGCAGCCACAAAGCAACAAATACGTGGTAAAGCCTTATACGCTCATAAGTGTTCGTTTCCGCCTTCTCCCAACTGTGATTGTCCTGTCATCAGCGCTACTGAGTCAATTAAGTATCTTGGAGTAACAATCGACAAGAACCTAAACTTTGGTGAGCATATTCATGTGGTAGCCCAAAGAGTGAGAAAATTAGCGTTCGTCTTTAAACAGCTCAGACAGGTCGCAGATTCAAGGACATTAAAAAATGTATACCTGGCGCTCGTTCAATCGGTGATATCATACTGCATATCGTCGTGGGGTGGTGCTGCAAAAACCAAATTGATGGAGCTGGAGAGGGCGCAAAGACTTGTACTGAAAATAAGTTTATTCAAACCGAGGCTTTTTCCAACTACCGATCTATATCAGCAGGCAGAGGTCTTAACAGTCAGGCAGTTATTTGTGCTCTTTACTATCCTTCACAAACACTCCACTCTAACATACTCACCTTATAACGAGGCAATCAGAAGACGATACAAGGTATGCAACCTTGAGGACTTTCGGACTGCGTTTGCGAGGCAGTTTTTTTGTTTCCTAGGTAGCAGGTTATACAACAACGCCAACAAAATTTTAAACATATATCCTAACTGTAGATCAGAATGTAGAAGGAAACTGACTTGCTGGCTACAAAGCCTGTCATTTGATGAAACAGAAAATTTATTAAGCATCGAAAATTAAATTTAAATGTTATAGTAATGTTTATCAAGTGCTGTATGTAATATTCTAAATTAGTCGTTAAATTTATTCATGTTATACTAATTCTAATCTGAAAATAATGATGTTAATAATAATCAAGTGCATGTTGTAAATTTCTAATTTTGAACTGGAAAATTTAATTTTTACTGCGAATTTCTCTCGGATTGTATAAATAAAATGTTGTAGAGATACATTTAATTTGTAGTACATATAAATGTAAATTGTGTCAAATTTAAATGTTGCGGGGGCCTGGTGCTCTGAGATACAGACAGATTACCTGTCTAGTTTAGACACCAGTCTCCCACAAGTAATAATTTGTGTTTCAATTCAATTGTATTAATGTATTGTAAATTACTTTGTGGTGAGAAATAAATAAATTACTTACTTACTTAATGTTAAGTAATCGAATTCCAAATATCTTCACCGATATTTATTGTCGTGAGTAAAATTTACTCTTTGCCTCGGGAGTTTAGGGGTTAATTTACAGTAAGAAATTTTACTCATATTTTTGATTCCTATTCTGGTGTAAAGTCAACCTTATTGAGTTGGAAATAAAGTCTTACTTTCTGTGATTATTGTTGTGATTACAGAAAATATTGCATCGTAATCCGCGAACTAATCAAAAAGGCACGTGACCCCACCCACTGCGTGGCACTACGCTAATCTATTTTTGTTAAGGATTTCCATCGTTGTTCATTAAATAAGAAAATTGGTGTATTATTGTTATGCTACTAAATTGATTTTAAATATTGTTTATTTTTTTTTTGTTGGGTAAAAACAAAGTATACGTATTTTCATCCAGATTTGAGATACTAAATTAATTTTCAATAATGTTCTGTCTTTTCATCAATGTATGTATGTATAATATTGATGTGCGTTCTAATTGGTATTAACACTATTCCGAAATAAATAAGTTGGGCATTGAAATATGTAAGTAATTATGTTCTGATGATTTCGTGCACTAAAGAGATAAGTTGCATGGAAAATTAAAAAAAGATCCAAACAATTTTGTGCTCCGTTTCACTTACAAAAGATATAGAAACTTCTGTAATCGGCTACTCCATAATTTAAAAACGGAATATGAAAAATCATTGATCCAGAACAATAAAAACAATGCAAGAAATACCTGGAAAGCAATTCGCCAGATATGTAATATTGACAGTAAAGGTAAACCTGCTCGAGAATTGCTTTCGTCCAGAAGTTCTGCACTTGATTCTGTAAACCTAGTCAATCAATATTTTAAAAGTGTTGGAAGAACTCTTGCTGAAAAAATTCTTACTAAGTTAAATAAAAGTCAAACTGAACTAGCCGCTTCAATAACCAGTAAATTTAGCCCAATCAATTCATTTATGCTTATACCTACTGATGAAAATGAGATTGCAAAGATTATAAAAAATCTTAAACCCTCTGCATCTACTGGATGGGACGGAATTTCATCAAATTTTCTTAAAATGGGAGTCGAATATCTAGCGAAACCAATAGCCTATATTTGCAATTTGTGCTTTTCAAGTGGCACCTTTCCTAAACCTCTAAAAAAATCGGTCATTACACCGGTGTATAAGTCTGGGGACAGAAGCAGTGTCGTCAATTACAGGCCCATTTCCCTGTTGCCAACTCTTGCTAAAGTGATTGAAAGGGTGATCAACTCACGACTCGTTAATTACCTTGAATCGAATGACATTCTATCACCAAATCAATTTGTCTTTAGAGCAAAACTCTCAACGACTGATGCCATTGAAAATGTCATCAAACGCATTGTTGGAAATCTGGATTCGGCGAAAAAAAGCTTAGCTGTCTTTCTGGACTTGGCGAAGGCCTTCGACACTGTGTCTCTTCCCATACTTATTCGTAAATTAGAATGTGTAGGTGTGAGGGGAATTCCGCTTCAATTGTTTGAGTCCTACCTTAGCAACCGAACACAGTGTGTGTGCATCGATGGGATAAGAAGTGATGATGAGAACATTGACTTTGGAGTCCCCCAAGGATCCGTCCTTGGCCCCACATTGTTTTTAATATATTTGAACGAACTCAGTCAAACCATTTTACCAAACTCAAAAATTATTTCGTTTGCTGATGATACGGTGATATTATTTGATGGATTAACGTGGGATGAAGTTAAAAAAACAAGCGAGTATGGCATTGGAATAGTTTTAAAATGGCTTAATGATAATATTCTGACTCTTAACTTTGATAAAACAAAATATATGACTTTTAGCATCAATAGTAGTACACAACCCACAAACTTTTCTCTAACAGCACATACATGCGATGGCTTACCTGGCTGTGTCTGTTCCAACCTATCATCGGCTTCGTCTTTAAAATATTTAGGGATTATTATAGATCAGAACTTGAATTGGAAAAACCAAATAAATGTCATCAGTAAAAGAATTAGGAAAGTTATTTGTATTTTCAAAAAAATAAGACGCATCAAAGATGCTGATACAATTAAAACTGTTTATTACTCGCTTTGCCAATCATTAATAACGTATGGTATAACTTCGTGGGGAGGAGCTAAAAAAATCACATCTTATAACTATAGAAAGGGCACAACGAGCTGTTATAAAAGTATTAAAATTTAAAAATATTCGTTATCCTACTATCAAGCTGTATCAAGAATTCGGGGTCTTAACTGTGCGACAACTATTTATAAAAAACATTTTACTAAGACAACATCGGCTTCCTCCGTCTCCAATCACGTCAAGGCGACGCTCACCTCCAGTGTATTCTGTTCCTGCTTACAGAACAGTATTCTCACGAGGCTTTTGCTTTTATCTAGGTCCCTGGCTTTACAATACAATAAATGCAAACTATCAGGTGCTAAGAGACACAACACATTTCGGTTGTAAAAAGATAGTGCTGGCATTCCTGTCTGGACAGACGTACAATTCTACGGAGCAGTTGTTGGTAGCACAAGGCAGTTAATATCATAACGTTATTAAACCATTTTATATTTACATACACATATATTATAAATATTATTTGCATACATTTATATAATTTATATTTTCGTATTCAATTGTATGATTCGCATTTTCATATATGTAGCAACATAGTGAGATAAAATTATTATACATAATATAAATAATATATACAACCTCCATACTTTTTTATCTATTTACTCTGATATTGGTACCTACTGTACTTTAAATATGCTGATGACGCAACATTTTCATGTTTATTGTTTATATTACTTGCATCTTAGCTATGCGAAAATGAAAATCCTAAAAGAATGTTAAACTTTAGTCTTTTCTTATTTTTATTAACTTCAGTAATATAGATAAGTTCAAAACGTATTGTAAAATGTATTACTAATGTTTTATCACTATGATGTATTATCTTTAAAATTTGCGTTTACTGTAGTACTTGTCATACACAAAAGAACGGCGAACGAAACTACTCTGCCGCAACACAGTTTTATTACTAGCGCGGAGGGTAGATATCACGATCTTAGACATAGCAAACTCACCTCGCTTTAAAAATGATGACCTACATAAATAGCAAGTGAAATTCTTTATTTATTATCGTCATAAAGTCTGTTTTTCTTTGCTTGTCCGATATTGTGAGCGGTCTTGATATTCTTTTTTATCGAAATAATTCGTTTTATAATAAGATAAACATAAACACAGAAGGAACTCACAATGCATAGGTTTAGGTAAGTCATCGTTCAATACCGATGTCTTCATAAATCGAATAGTTTATTATTTTTTTACACTGATATGATTTTAAAAGTTATAAAATGATTGTTTGCACTGTTTGACTGGCGAGGAGAAGCGGACTACCTATTGATACTTCATATATTTCTTCTTTCGGCCTAATTAGATAAAGACATTCAAAAACCGCTAATAGGTAATTAATGTCTCAGAATAGTGTTTAGTAATACAGATAGCATACCTATAAGTATTTTACCTAAATTAACTATGTACTATTAAACATAAGTGAGTTTGTTGTGGTAATGGAAATAAATTGATTTTGATTTGATTTGATTTGATTAAATGTTTATATTTAGGCACCCGTGCTTCGATTACAAATACGCATATATGATCAAACATTACAAACATTGTTACAAATAATTCATATTAACATATCAATAATCTCATATTAACCCCTAACTCCCATCGGTCGCATAGACCAAAGGCATCTAAAAATAAATACGAAGCGCATTACGCTGAGTCAACAATACAGGCCCCTCATACAAAATTGCGATTCATTTCCGTTAAATAAACATGTGAACACACACGGAATTGCAAATCGACCTGTTAATCTAATAAGAGGAGCGTAGTCGACACGGTTCATTTGTGAAAAAAATGTCGCGAATTCTCTTTTTTGTCGTATTGTCGGTCGACAAACGGAGGGAGGTTGACGTTGACAAATTCAAAGGCGTTTCCTGTTAGTGTTATGTATATTTCCAAAAGATAATGCGGATTTTGTGTTTTGAAATATTCAAAGCGACTGCCTAAACGGCCGCAATATTTCTGAGTGTGTCTGTTTTTTGTTTTGTTTGGAAATTGTAATTTGACTGTGCAAATTGTTTTTGAGAGGTGTAAATCGTAGTCATCAATTTTTTAATAAATAAAAAGTAAATGAAAAAAAATCATCTCAATTTTCGTTTAAAATAAAGAAAAGCTGCAAATACTATGCGAAAACGCTATTAAATAAAATGATCAACCCCTTAGCCAAAAAACTAATTACCGAAACATTTGTAACAAGATTTCCAATTAGTGAAAATCTCGACTCTTTTTACCCCAAAATTGCATTAAAGGGTTAAATGACTTGTCATTCGAATAAATTCCACTACAATACACAGACGCATTAATTCGATTAACAGTTAACTCACCGTCTTTGTCTCTCCGAATTTAACCCTTTAGCGCAGATGTCCCGTTTGAGCCGTAAAATTTAATTTGCAGGGTCATTAAAATTAAAACTTGATTAGAGCGTTTTAATATTTTAGTGTTTCTGATACTTAATAGCTGGACATCATGCGGTATGGTGTAATGTGAAAGGGGTGAGTGCCTTTTATGGTCACTCGGTATGTTTGATTTAATTAAAATCATAATTTGATGAAGCGAGCCACATTACACATTGTGAATATTCATATTACCATATGAACTCTACATATTTGAATTTTTTTCTTAGTTAACTTTCAAAATGTTCATTAAACGAACGCATACTTCTCCGTTCCGTCGCGGGTAAAAATTGTTTAAATATAAAATAAAATACAAGAGATATTTGGACACATAATAAAGGCTATTGAAATTAGTATCTTAATGAAGTTGTGATAAAATTTAATTACTTATACGTTGGTAGTTTAAGTAATTCAAATAATATGAGTAACTTAATTAATCGTCAAACAGTGAAAATAGCAAAGCTTAGCTATTTTCTTACACACCACAAAGTCAAAGCAGTTTTCTGTATTACACTGCGTCTGACAGCGCGTCCATACGTGTATTGCAAGGGAGGGTTGACACGAGAGGGGATTGCATTCTCTTAAACCTATATCAAAAGACCGAAGGTTGTGGCATACAAATAACTAGCCGTCTCCTAGCTAGGGTTTCATTTGATTAAGATTTATAAGGAAAGTTCATTTACTTTATTTTATTTATTAACACAAAATCCACAGTTTCTTAAAATTCAGTTCAGTTAATGTTTCATACTATGATCTATCCCTTACATATCTCTGAAAAAACTGCATCCATATCATACATACGAGTAAAATAAAAATAAAACATGCAAATTACTTAATGATAATATAAAGTATGAATATTTAATGTTACTATTTAAGAAATTAGTAAAACCTATAATTTTTTGTACTTGTACTTAGCTAGATTCTACAATGTGCTCCGCTCCTTGGCATATTAAGTTGCACCCAAGACGCCGGTCTTGAGTTGATATTAAATTAAACTAACGCCAAGTCATTAGAGCCGTCGAACGCATTCGCAGGGTTAACTCGCTCGCCTATTGCATGCGGTCAGGGGTTAAATTGTGCTATTATAACAACAACTATGTATTATCGTAATCTAAGCAGCAGAATATTCGTATGAAATGATTGTAACTAAAAATGCTGCGAGTCATTAGTATGCAAATCCTCATTTCAGAAATCATCATAATAAAAAAGTAATGGACACTAACATAATATATAGTATTTTACTTAGCGTTTCCTGGACGTCACAGGTTAATAACATTACTTACAACGTATTTTTTGTGTTTTATTTTTCTGTCACGGGTAAAAATTACAGTATTTCACAACTTTCTTATCTCTATTTTAAAGCTTGTAATTTTAACTAGAAGCACTTGACCAACGCACACTTTCACTGAAATCCAGTATACCAATAGTTAAAATTGACCAATTCATCAAGTTACTAATGCGAGAATAATAGTTGTCCGTCCATCTGTCGCTCTGTGCCCTGTTATTTGTACATTCGTGTTATTGGGGATATAATGACTTCATCGGTAGATGGGTTAAATTGTTTACATGGAATCGCGATTTAAATAATGACATGTAATAGGTAGGTTAAGGCTGCTGTCACCTACCTTCTAACAAAGTTCAAGTGTAGTTTTCTCCCCAAAAATGACTAAACTGACTACCTTTTTTGAATGAATTGTGTAGAAATGAACTATCTCCATAAGATGTCGACTCTGAATTTTTGATTCAATCTTTAAAATGCCTGTAACTTGCAATCATAGAAGCCAAATTGACGGTTTTTCTGGTGCACTTTTCCAGATCAGTTGTTGACATCAGCTATCGAAATAACATAAACATGAAAGGAAATACGTTCCTCTACAAGCTTTCGACTCTGTTTTTTTATTTATTGCTCTAGTTATTCCAAATGAAGACAAAATTGAAACCATGTTTTGGCATAAAATACGCACCTAAAGACAGGCGATTATCTCTGAGATACATTGCACTTATTCTGTGTTATTTGATAAAACAATGTTATAGAGGTTCCTATCTTTGACTTAGCATCTAAATTCTTGATTTTATCTTGTGCAATATATTCAAAATATCTTACTAAAGTAACCTATAAATTTGAGATTTGGAGCTGTCACGAACATTCATCTTCGATCGAAGTTTGACAGACAGCGCCGAGCGCTCGGAGGGGAAGGGTGTGTCGCTCGTTGTCTTCGCTGCTAGTCTTTTATTTCGTGTATGATACTCATTCCAAATTTGAAAATATCACGCTTTGCACAATTTTTATACGGCGACCAATTCGCTTTGAGGCTTTATGCAACAGGCATAAAGCCATATAGTGCATTTGGATCGTCGATGGTCTCTAATTATAATAAAAAAGTATTCGTTCTTTTGTATCGACTTGAAGTTGTATTTAAATGATTAATCAATGTTATGTAAACTTGCATAGAAAAGAATCCTTATTAATACTATAAACGATTTGTATGTATGGCGACTATTTCAAGAGGTTCTTAGTTATAACGAAGATCTTTTATCATATACAATTTGTATTTTCGAAACTTGATCAAACAAAATGTGCAGATACTAGGACCAAAATTATCGACAAAAATAATAATAATAAAAAATTTACTACAAATTAAAATTGTGGTATATGAGCAAACTGTTTCTATCACCAAACAGTTAAATGTCAATTTTAGACAAATACTGAATTAATAAGGCCAAGAATAGGCAATAGTACCAATTCTATTGCATATGTATGGGGTTGCAAATAATAACCTTATTTATATAAAATAAAGTAGTATCAGTAACACTACTTTATAGTTCAACAACGGTAGACCGATTTTCATGATATTTACTTTGTTGAGTTAGTATTTACCTCTTACCCCTTAAGTTATTATAAAACAGGGCTGGGGCGCGCCGAGGCTGAATATGAGGCGAAGTTTTCTGTGGTCAAAGTTTTTTTTTTACTAAAAAGTCTAAAACTCTTGAAAGGACTCCATTTTAGGCAAACCATTTCTTTTTGAAGTCAGTGCCATCGCATGGGCTCTCTCAAGCTTCATCTTAAGCGACATCTATCTGTGCATAGACTCCAAAAAGAAATGGTTTGCCTAAAATGGAGTCCTTTCTAGAGTTATTTCAGACTTTTTAATGTATTTTGTTTTTGAAGTCGGTTTTATTGAAATAGTATGGCGGTGAAGTGACCATTAACCCAACAAAATTAAAGACCAATAAGGGCTTTTGTTTTAAGTATTTGACTTTGAGTAGTAAACATGGTGTGTTTATAAATTTTCTTACATCATTCGTGCTTTGGATTTTGAATAAGAATAAACGGACAACAAAAAGTAAAACGCCAGTTTTTCTTTATATGGACCGTATGGCGTTATTTAGTTCCACAACCTTTGATACGCACTTGTACGTACGTACCATTGGCAGTTGTCGTCAATTCCATACTGCGTGGGACTTGTTCATGGCATTAATTCCATACGCTAGTAACAGTGTTTCAATGGTTTGAACCTAAGTAAATAGGGCAATATTTTGCTTTTTTAACATTACTTTTCTTTCTACCACAATCTACAACCACAACCTAACTATAAACTTGTATAGTAAAACGCTTGTTTTAATAGAAGCGTTTCATGTGATGTTTATGTAGTCAATATGAACTTGTATTTAAATGGTACACAAATGCCATGAAGTTCCATGGTTCTATTCAAGTTCACATTCATATAATGTTTCATTTATTGAAAAATGTATATGGACAATATGATATAATACCGGTGTAAACTAAATAATTAAACAAAAATTATCTTATTTATCATCTGTTATACATGAAATACTTGAAATCTTGATCGAAATCTTTTTGACTACATTTTCTGAAAGACAGCTATAATAACTTGTGACATATTTCATATATCAAAATACAAATCATATCAAAGAACAGCGGTACACTAAAAAGCATTTATGTCTAAATAAATCCTCATAGCATCCAGCTGGTATGACACGTGGTAGATCAAGCGCAGAACCAACGGCATCATCCACCAATAACGCTTAGTCCCCGTTTCTCGTGGAATTACATTCGTAAAAAAATACCTATTCTCAGAGTCACGATTTGGGTGAAGACATAAAGAGGCAGATAACCGGTACCGACCTGTACCGACTGACTAGTGATGTGCCAAGTCATCTTTTTTTAATCTCGAAATATTTTGGAAAGTCGTTACAAAAATCCAAATAAGGACCGACTGACACTAGAATATTGTTTTAATACAAGATTCAAATCAAGACTTGAGTCGGAAGAGTCGCTACAAAGCATTTCAATTCCATGAAATAGCGAACACGCCACATCACTGGTTAGTCGGTGCAGGTCGGTACGTGTTACCCGCCTCTATATGTCTTCACTCTTTAGATGCATTTCGTTTTTTCTATGCTGTAAGTTTTTCACGTTATTATAACTGTACGTTTGTGTTTAAATCTGTGAATATAGTTATATAATTTTCAAAAGGAAAATATTCGCGAACGGAATTGACGCGAGCCCTGATTCCGAACTGTATTTACTGTATTCGTGATAGGTATTTTAAATACAAAAAAACTGGTATAACATTAATTTATCACATCGACTTTTACATGACATCATTTTCTGTGTTCATCATACGCATAGCCTACTACCTAGAGATAAAGTATCAAAATTGTTTAATTACAGTATACATTTTTTTGTGTCCCGAACATATAAAATCGCACACACACATTGATAAATTCGGTAAAATCTGAGAATCTCCAGACTGTCATACCGCTCTTAACCTAATCACTGTTTTGCCGCTTGTGACGTATATGTAAGTAATGTGATTGGGAAAGCTCTGTGCTTGCATGCGTAAAAGGTAAAGTTCGTACAAGTCATCATCATCAGCCAAAAGACGTCCACTGCTGAACATAGGCACGGTTCCACAGCAACCGGTTGTGAGCGGTCTGCATCCAGTTTGATCCTGCAATCTTTGAAAGGTATATGCGTCTGTCCATCTTGTCGGTGGACGTTTTATCAAATATAAATAAAACAGACTGACTATCAAAACGATCTCTTTTTTAATGATTTTGCCAAAATGAGTAAGAGGTAATTATTTTACGGTGCCAAAAATTATGTAATTTTGAATTTAGTACATTGAGTAGAAGAAGAAAGAAATATGAAAGTTTTCATGTAAAATTTGAAAGCCGTTTTAAGCTTGTTTTGTAGTCATTTCTTCCTTTTGATTTACTCGGTTAATATTTCCTACCTTTAGCAAAAATTCAAATAAATGATCAACCATCACACGTCCTGCCTTAGCATCGTAAATAAGCAATACTCCTTTTCGGAAATCGGCTAAGAATAAGAATGCCGTATTGACGACCGGATAAGACCACTTTTATCGTCCTACCAGCAGAAGTGCTACCTAACGCGATTGCTAAAGCATTGTTATTTTTAATAATGTCACAAGTTTTTTATTAAGCTCTGGCAAAAGCTTTCAGTAACTTTTGGCAGAGTTGACAAATAGATAGATATATAACTCTCGATTGCACGTCATACAGGATAACTTTTTAATCCGTTTAAACAGAAAGAGAAAACAATTTTAGGGTTTTATCGTAGAAAGCGATCTCTTCCAGATACACTTAGATTATTAAAATAAAATTAATAGAAAACAACTATTATTTATTATCAACCTTATCTTAATCAACTATTACAAATGTTACATAAATAATCTGCTCCATCACGCTTGAAGGTACCTATGTCCGCAAACTCCACTAATGGAGCGAATTCTAATCGCCATCGCGACCGCTTTTAATTTACGTAATACCCGTACCGATCGGACCACTTTTATCGTCCTACCCGACTTATCTGAGTGCAATGCCTTGTACAGGAATAATAAAACACCTATACAAGTTTTATGGATTCTTTATCACGAATATGCAGAATAGGAGAACGGTTTTCTATGTTTTAAAATACCTAGAATTCTGAAGAAATACGATTAGCCATCACAGGATATTTTACAGATATAGAATCTCGCACGTATCGCGTTGAAAACTTTATGCACTGTCTTTTCCATTACTTCAAGGCGAGAATTCATACTTGCACCTTATCCAGAACAAGAATAAAAAAGTCAAAGTACCCATAAACAATATACAACATAACATGGAAAAGTAATAAACAGGCACATAATTAATATTAGTCCAGTATGAAAGTAATAAAGTTATTGTATTTTTTTTTTCAGATGATGATGATGGCGAGCGGAAGATCACCCAGTTAGGAAAGCCCTAAATATCCTGGCTAGTAAATGTGCTAAAAGATCTGGAGCGAGATACTCTACCTACCCAGACAACCCAGAACAGAGCTCTCTAGCGCAGATGTACTAAAAGACCCGACCCCAGATGAACTGGGAATAAGGGCTAGAAATAATGATGATGAAAGATATGGTCATCTCATGCGGTCAATTAGTAGAGCAATGTAGGTCAACTATGCGCCTAACAGTTTTTAAAACTTCTAAACAAACACTCAAGTACTGCTTGTCTGTAACGCAAAAAAGATAAACAAAAAAATATTAATTACGGAAGCAGAACACGGGCCAGATAAGACTGATGTTAATTAATGGTGTTCGAATCAGAAGGCGGGTTATAAGTAAATCTCCAGAATAAGACGTCAAGATGTAATCGCACGGGTGACAAGACTTGACGTTGATAAATAGACAAAGGTTAGCATGGTATAAGATATAAGAGAAACGTTAAAAAAACAGTGTACTGTAAGATGGTGCAGACAAGTCTTAACAGTTCAAATGAAGTAAAATATAAGTCATTAAAATAAATTAATATTGTTCACCAATTACACACATTCCTCAGATTCACATGAGTAGCTTAAATTTGTCAAAACGGTTAAGCTTCTCTCTACGTGTCTTTGTCGTCTGACAATAGTTAGGTTGCTACCTTTTTTTGACACCGAGTTTACATGTAAACACTGATTCACGCAAGAGAGCCCAAGATCTTTTCAATGTAATTACAAAGTAAACAGTGTTTTCAAACCTTTATACAAAATCTGTAGGATAATTTCACTGTAATAAAAAGGTGCCTACTCGTAAATGCATAAAAAATATGAATACAAGTGCAAGAAATGCTTACTATCAAAGCTATAATGTGCCATTCATTACCGTTACCATGAGTTTTACGTCAGTTTTACTCGCTAGCGACGACGTCACTTTTTAGTTCTGCAAGTGACCGCTAGGGGCGCTGTGCAATTTTCCATAGACATTTTTTACGTAGTCGCTAACGAGTAAAACCGTCGTAAACTTATGCTAACGGTACAGTAATGATATAATAGAATTAGCAAGAAGCGAACTGTTTAATTAAAATATAAAAACCGCTTTAAGCTCTTAAATTAGGCCACACCCCAAGAAAGAGAAGAGACGGAACGCTAATAGGCTCAGCGTAATTCCGGTGCACTCTGCGTGATTGTTTCAGATCTCATTTCTGAAGATGCCATTGTGTCTCTGTCTTTGACCCGATCAAACCGTAATTATTTAATTCTACTAATTGGTTAGCTTGGTAAAATATTTGGAAAGCAAAATTTACTAAAAATGAACTGAATTTGAGTAATTATCGAGCAAGCTGACTGATAAAAGGAGTGAATGGTAGTAACGAATGGTAGAATTTTGTATAGGGGAAAAAACACAGGTAGGTACAGCGCTAAGTCAGGGATGGTAATGAAGTAATGAAGTATTCACAGGAAACAGTTTACGAACTAAAAATGAAAAAAAAAAATAGCTTGATATAAAAATTTTACTTACCAATTTCCTCCATATTTCTCAGTTGCATCTAACCTTGTGATTATCTGTAACAACATCATTAAAATAGTATGAAAAAATATTTAATTTTGTTACTATGTAGATTTATTACTAAGTCTATGGTACTAACTCTAAAAAGTACTACGATTTTTCATAACCAACTAACCTCCACAAACCATTTCACCTTCCCTAAAAACAAAAAAAAAGCATTATGTCTCCAAACTTGCATGTGACATTGAAATACTAATCCTCATGCATAATCACGTCTCATACAGTACAGCTATATTGCTTTGACGTTGAAAAAATGCGGATCATCCCCGAAACGACGAAGTAAATGAGAGGTCATTTTGGCCGCGGTCATTTTTAACGAATGGTCATTTTTCGAGTTGAAAGGGTCTCTAATCGTTTTTAATAAGCGCATCAACATCTACTATTGGACGTTTATGCTAATATTTTGATCAGGGTTCCGCGGGAGAATATGGAACACGTTTAAAATTAAATTATATTGCTGTTTGAAAAAGAGTAGCATACTTACTTAAAAAATACAGTTGAAAATAATATTTAATTTTGATTCTGATTCAGTATTCAGAAATGTGTTTAGAGTCAAAATAATACTAAAATGTTGAAAAAATTTAGGTACCTATTGGAAAAATAAGTCTCGAAAGTCACACGTACGAAAAGGAGTTCAAAATTCAAGTTAAGTCTTATGAACGTTGAATACAATTATGAATATAAAAGTACTGACTTTCAAAACTAAAAAACTAACGTTACTTGCATTACTTTATAGATCTCTTGGTCAAAATGTCGCACAAAAAAGGAAGGTCGCTATCCTCTCCTCGTTCCTTAGTCTATTCAGAATTTATTTTATACGGGACCCCGAACTCAAGCATGCATTTCTGCCAACTTTTTTGCTAGTACCTACCACACGAATTTGCATTCATTTGAGCACGTTAGCGCAATGGCACGGACGCGGTATAAATATTGTCTTTCGCCTGCTTTGCATAAAACGCTTATTTAGATCGCTTTGAAAAATTAACTCGGCCTTTTTAATTTTTTTCGAACGAATGCCTTTATAAATATTCGGTTGGTAGGAAGTTATGGAAATTATGACTGAATTTTTGGGCCAAGTCCCACATCTCCAATTGCATTTTTTTTTTGCCCACGATGGTGTGAAACCGTACTTAAGGGCCCTTTGTATCATATCCTTACCCTTTGGATCGTTTGACAAAAAAACAATAGATATGCAACAAATAGCTTTCAGCTTTACCGTAGCGATAGGATCTCCTACATAATTTCATAGACTGCTTTGTAATAATTTTCCTGTATGTTACCCTTTGACTTATAGTATGTATTATTGAGGTCCTTTTCGCCGTAAAAGTAAAAATCGCTTGCACTGTCGTCATCTTCAGTTTCATTAAAACGACGCCCGCTTATGACGTGTATGTAAACATTTTTTTACGATTTGATCCTAGGCGTTACATCTTCAGCACCACTGAACCCTTATACACTTGCACCAGTGACCTACATGGGGTGAGGCCCTGACTCTTTCAATTATTCAAAGTACCTCTACAGAAAGAGGTCGAGGGAGTGTATGCTTGGTTCTTTGGAAAGTGATAGTTCGTTAACCGCTGGCAAAAGCGACTACAGAAAAACTAATTGTTCCTTGTAATGAGTATCGATTCAAAATGATTTTCTAAAATCGGAGGAAAATAATAGGATGGTCTGTTCAACGTGATTCAGCGCTCAGGATGAATCAGCACCATGTATATTCTATGATGATAATGAGAAGGTTCAACAAGATTTTTCGGGTAAACCTTCAAGTAAACATTTTAAGCAAAGTACAAATATTGTATATTTATGGGTATTTATGGGAGACGCCCTCGTCAAAATCATTGTATAGTACTTCTTCTACACAATGAAGCAAATTCCATACCACAAAACCAAACAATTGGTGTGTTGTCGGGCGCATATTTATTTATGTATTCAAATTCAGCATCCCTAATATGACATGAGATCCATACGCTGAGTTTGTGTGAAATCATACTACAATGTCACTACCATTGTAAGATTTCACACAAACTCAGCGCTAAAATTGTTTCTTACCATCAGGTAAAAGTCATAGTAAAAGAATTCATTGAATGTAAAGATAAAATATAGCAAATTAAATTGTAATATTGTGACCGTGATCTGTTCTGTATTGTTATTTATTGGCACGCTATTGTAAGGCTGAATGCACTAGACTCATTATATTATTGCCAACTGATTTTGTTACTGTGGTCTTGCAAATAAAACATTCGATATTGACATTGACAAGGCAGAGCATACATAGCAAACGTTCTATTTCTTCCTTACAAACCACATTTAACAGAATATCTTCTCAGATAACAAACTACGGGCCCCTTCTCAAATCACTCAAAACCTCAATCGCATCCGTTACCAAGGTAACGTTTTCAATCCCGGCTGGTAGAGGATACACTCGTATTTTACACTCGTATTTTAAAGCATCCCCGTAGGCTATCGCGATGAAAGCCTTAACAATACGAAATTCGGTAGTAACGACCACTTACGCAAATAGCCCGAGGGTTTACTGTGCCTTGAAGCACATAAACCTGACACAAAGTTCCCAAAATAACTAAAAATAAATTGAACTTTATTGCATTAGTTATAAAGTCGAAAATAGGTTCGGAAAATTGGATGTACAGTAGTAGGCTAATGTGATTTGGTCGTATCTTTTGGAGGGTTTAGTTTAGTTAGTTTTATTGTGCAAGTTTGTTAACAAATCGGTTGCCTTCGTTTGGTATAGGTAGGTATGGTTTGACAAAAGAAAAAAGAAATTCAGTTGCTGAAAAATGTCTTGTAAATGTATTACGGATGGGAAACAATATTTATCAAAATAGAATAGTACTGCATATATTTTGCTACCGATTTTGTAGCCGATACTTTTATACTGGACACAAAACCTAAATCAATTTGTATCATGTAAATTTATTTTTGCTTTTTATTTTTATGTATATTGATGTACTTTGTGTCAAATTAAGTTCTCTCACTTCTCATTTCATTACATACACGCATCATTGTGCACAATAGATTCTCAATTGTTTTATAGACATTAATTTTTAGTCACTTACGTGCTAAGTTGTGTATGTCCACACAAAAATGTAAGTGTATGAGTATATATTTATAAACAGAAATTACTTTTCCAACTCGATCTATAGCTTAACTTCCTGAATGCCCACGTGACGTCTAGGTACTCCTTTATAGTATTCAGAAGAGAAGATCTACAAGTATAATATTTCTATATTGTCGCCCCGAGACCATGACTCGTGTACTCGTGTAACCGGGTCAAAACGTCGGGAAGGTAAATACCATTTTTACCTTTTAAACATGTGAAAGTTGCATAAAATCTCGTGAAATTGTGAAGACCTACAAGTAATTTACCATCTTTATAAATAACAAACTCTCGTGAAAGGAGTTATGGAAATGAGAAAATCGATTCTTCTGTAATTTAAATTCAAAGCAGCATAAACCTAGCTATCTCACAGTTTTACTCACCGACATTGTCATGTTGCATTAATTTTACATGAATAAACCTAGTTGTTGCTAAACAAATTTAGTTCATATGTTTAGCATGATAAGAGCTACATGAAACTTGAATAAGATGAAATTACTGCGTGGGTGTCTTTATTCAGAACCTTGGGTGAATGTCAAGGAAAACTTAAGGGTTGTGCCCGTCTGCAGTTTTTCGATTCAGGAGTATCGCTAAATTCTTACATTTATTTTGCGTTACAACAATGTAGACTAGGTATGTCTTGGTGAAATAAAATAAATAGATTTAACAAAAAGGAAAAGACAATTGGGTAGTTTCCTGCTCTGTAAACAGGAAAAAGTACGTTAACGATTGGTGGTGTCAACTAGCCTATTACTGAAGAAAGAACAATTTACAAATTGATATTATTATCAATGGCATAACTAAACCATTTTTTAAACGGACCGGTACACTTAAATTACCAAAGTATACGTTATATGAGGACGGCCAATCTTTTCGTGTTATCGTTGATTTACAAAAATACTTTTGATAAATAATTAACTAATCTGATAATAAATAACTTCGACCAAAGGCGCAGCGTAGGACGTCCGCCGACAAGATGGACAGACGACCTTGTGAAGATCGCAGGATCGCACTGGAAAATATATTTCAATTTTCCCAAACAATGTATTACGAGTAAGGAACAACCTGTATCTCACGGTCACGGCCAAGGTTCCTCCTGATCTGCTGATATCCCTACTACACTTCTAGTTCAAGGTTCTACAACTAGAGTGAAAGCAGAATTTACACGTGGAATGAAACAAGCTTTTATATTGTACTGCGGAATTACTTTATATTTGCTTGAAGCTAAATAATAAAGGTATTTAAATAAAGTGCAGGAATAAAGGGATAGTTTGTTGGGAGCTCGTGTAGCCTTCAATTCAATTGGTCAAGTAAACTAAAAAAGAGGTATTTATTCCTTTGTTTTACATTTAATAGTAATCAATGCTGATTAGTTTATCTACATCACTTGGTTTGTTGTCTGGCACATATTTATTTAATTATTTATCACAATGGGAATATTGAAAGAAAATGTTTTTAACATCTGAATAAATATGCATTAGGTACGCTTGACAGCAAGGTTGGTCGCTTGCCTTGCAAACACCCCTCCGCCAATCCGCACTGAGCCCGCGTGGTGGAGTATGGCTCATACTACCTCACATTTGAGGTAAGGCCTTTGCCCAGCAGTGGGATGCTACAGGCTAACTTTAGGTACTCTTAACTTCATATAACTATTTATCACACCATTTCATTTTACGAGGCAAAAGTCGTCCCTACTTCTTTATTTTAAATTTCATAGATGCAATGTGTAATTTGTGACGACTCAAACTTTGATATATTAAACTTGATGATATTTTTCAGGCACATGCGTAAAGTTAAGTTACGCCGTAAACACACAAAACGACGTCGATTCCATCACTCGCACGCACCTAAACCTCTATTGTGTTTTCGTTCCATCCTTTAGCGTAACCGCTTAGATTACCGAAATTAAAAAATGCCCCGTTTTTTTTTCTAAAACCATTGTCATTTTTTGGTCCGTCACCGCGTTCATTTGCGAAATTACACAGAACAAATGGAATGCAGGGCCACGCAGACGGCGTAATGTCTGTCCATCAGGGCCAGGACGACCCTAAATGGTGCACGTCAATCGCCAATTTTGTCACAACAACTTTCGACTCATCGCTATGCAAACTAACCATTGACTGTTTTACCCTAATACTTTGAACTCGCACTAAGCAAAACTGGCAATGTATAAAAGTTTAAGCGATGTGTGAGCCTAGGTTGAGCTGTCATGTGGGTTATACTAGAGGTATTGTCGCCCAGAAATTATTGTCCAAATCCATCTCTGGCAGGATGACGTCATTCGCCGTTTCGACAGGAGTAAAGGGTGGTGGACCATTTTGACGGAGAGGTGTCGGATTGTATGTGCGAATGAGTTATTCGATTGGGGCAAGCGTTTGAAACAAACAGTGTTTGCAGTATTGTTTAGAATTAGGTTTAGTTCGTTGATTGAATGAAAGCTGTTTTTAGCGTGTTTGTCCATTGGGTTTGGCTGCATCATTTGTATGGAGAGTACGAAAAACAATCCCGCTACCTTACCATTGTCCAGTGAAATCCAAGAAACAGAATACTAAAATAGAAACCTAACTTATCAGCATAAAATTATTGCAAAATATATTTTATGTAGTAATGGTCACTTTAACAACTTCAAAAATATTGTTTTAACTTTGCGTAGTTATTTATACCTACTCAAAGCTTTTGTAAAAAGTATTTACTCCGAATCATGGTCACATTGTTTAAAGTTTCCGTTGATATACGTTAAACTACAGTTACACAGATTAACATTTAAATAATTCTTATACTCTAGCAAAAATCTGATTCGTATTAATTTCTCTGAAACATTCATCAATCCACCATGTAATGTGCTAATTTTCAAATATCAGAGAGTGTAATACAGAATTATCATATATCTATTTATATCAACGAACACCAGGGTTGACTCCCTGCCTCGTCTTTGCCTAGCAGCTCAGCCCCCGCACTTAGCGATTATACCCGTACCCTAGGGGTATGTACTTGTACTCTATGTACTCACGCACACTAGCACAGTGACCCAGATATGCCCCATTTTTCTGTAATTACTCACCACTGCTTTGTCGTCCCCTTTGGGGGACTTATGTTTGCGACTACTGTGACTCGGTGTAGTTGCATTTCACTCTACACAAAACAATAGATCCGAAAGAAAAAAACAGATTTCTCAAAAAAACTGTAGTAGTGGAAACGAGAATCACCATAGTTAAAAGTACCAAAATCAGATAATTGAAGAAGGCAAATAATATCGAAATAGCTTCTACACTTGTATTAAATTACGTGAAAACACATTTCAGTAACTGCCTGAGTACACATTTCCATCACGGGAACATTTTCTATGCCACAACACAATTTCTAAAACTACAGGAACCTATGAAACTAGCAAACATCCTAACTCCACAAACACAGTGGTCTCGCCATACAAAATAATACACCGCTCGGATCATCATCGTCACCTATAACAGTGTCAGTATGTACGTCCTTTGAGCAAGGGATGCAGGGCCCCGGTATGAAAATCATCACGCTTTTATCCTAAGTACTGAAAGAGACAAACTACGAACTGACTACCTTTAATCAAAAGGGGTAAGGCTCAATTTCGATGATGGTTTTTGTCTTTTTGACATCGGTTACCTTTTAGAGTGCTTAAGTAAGAGCTGAAGAGGCTCTATGACTTCCTTTTGGAACAAGGGCTTTGTAACTGCTACTTTAAATCTAGTACCCATAACATAAATACTCGGTAGTATTACATAGTGAATAAGAAATACAGCTGCGCAATTCTGCTGCAGATGGATTAACTGATCAGAATTTGACCACGATTACACCTGGTGGTAAGTGATGATGTGGTCAAGGATGAATCATGTCTAACCAGTAACAGCCTTTTCACTCTTTTCTTGAAAATGCCCAAATCATAGTGTTTATGAAACACTTCAGCTGGTAGCGCATTTCATTCCTTAGCCGTACGCATCAGGAATGCTGATCGGAACTGTTTATTGCGCATAGTTGGTATGTCAACGACATAACGATGCCAACCGCGCCCGCGACTTGTGTTCCGAAGGTAGAATGGGGCTGATGGAATTAACATATTTCGCTCAAGATCCCAGTTCTTGGATCAAGCCTCCCCAGACAGAATCTTTTTTTACGATTAGCGGATTTGGATCGGACGTAATGTGTAACCGATTCAAGACAAGACACATTCACATAACATGTACATGCACCACTTACACCGCAACTTAACCGACGAACACAGGGTGTGTAAGTTTAAACAAAATATGAGAATTTAATGTATTCAAAGTAAACAAAACCGAATTACACGGCAGAAATGTCAAACATTTTACGGCTTTTAGATAGAGCGTTAATTCGCTCGCATAATTCAACTCGTCACATTAAAGGGTACAAAGTCAACACATTAATATTACCAAAGCGATATCATTGGGCATACAGCATACATTGAATGTAGAGGGAATATAAGAGCCAACATTTTCATTTTTTTTTTTCATTTTATTTATTTATTGATACACACAACAAATTACTGTCATAAAATATAAAACATTTCAAATAATCTTTATAGTGGTGCAGGACAATAATTCTAAAACATGTGTACACAAATTCAACACAAAATTATTTACGAATAAAAAAAATTACAATGCTCTTATCTTGCACCCTTGCTTGGAAAAGTATCAGAAGTAATTATTATTTATTAATACGGATTTTTTTAGAAAAATTAGGGCTGAAAAGTTCTAGATTGGACACCCTTTAACCAAAAGCGAAATATGACGTCCACTGAAAAGATGGACAGACGACCTTGTAAAGATTGCTGTGGAAAACTTTGTTCAGCAGTGGTCATCATTTGATTAATAATGATAATGATGAATTTTCAAAGAAACCTATTGTTTCAACAGATATGCCTTAATAGAGTATAATTCATAGGCCGCGGCCCCATCTCTACGGCACGCCGCGGCGCCGTACCGTACTACGGCGCGAATTCGTGCCGTAGCGCGGCACCGCGCCGTAGAAATCCACGGCGAAAAACCGTAGCGTGGCGCGGCGCTGCGCCGTAGATTTCCACGGCGAAAAACCGTAGCGCGTAAATGTTGCGCGTAAGCGCGTAATGTGGTGGGCGGCAGGCACCGTGCTCCAAACCACACCATGCGCATCGCAGTCCGGCGCCGCGCCGCGCTACGGTTTTTCGCCGTGGAAATCGACGGCGCGGCGCCGCGCCGCGCTACGGATTTTCGCCGTGGATTTCTACGGCGCGCCGCCGCGCTACGGCACGTTTTTTCGCCGTGGATTTCTACGGCGCGGCGCCGCGCTACGGCACGAATCCGCGCCGTAGTACGGTACGGCGCCGCGCCGTAGAGATGGGGCCGCGGCCATAGAAGTATCTCAACCAAAAGTGCAATAGATTTTGATATAGAAGATCAAACGCTTTCAAAGCCCCTAAAATACATTTTTAGTATGATCTGTTCCTACTTATTTTGTTGCGCTGTATATTAACTCTCTCATGCTCAATTAAAGGACTATCGCGATCCGTCGATTAAAACGGCCGCCAAAGGTTGGCGAGCCCTGATCAAAGGATGATAGCTTATTCATTTGAACGGAAATGCTCACAACGATTGCGCTGACTAGATCGGTCTAGTGATAATATTGAAAGTTCGTTTATGTGTTAAAATGAGCAATGTCTATATGAGCAAGCATAGTTACGACGAGTGTTTGCAATGTATAGAAATGGATTTATGAAGTATACAAGTTATACGTTTATGTAGCAAATCAAATGAATTAAAAAAAAAGATATGAAGTAAGAATCAGGTTTAATTAATCATCAATCAAAAAGTTTTTTATTTTTTATTTAGTATGGGTTTGCTCTTGACTCCAGACCAAGCCAAGTGCGACTAAAACGGAGTCGAAGATGGAACGAGCTCGCCCAGAAGAAGCCTGTTCACTCTAACTTTGAATAGATTCGGATTATAATCACTAGGAAACACCGAAGCGGGCAGCGAGTTCCACTCTTTTGCCGTGCGCATTATAAATGTTGATGAGAAGCGCTTAGTTCTAAACAGCGGGATATCGACAAGTTTTGAAATGAATGATATAAAACTAAAAATATATGTTGAATAAGCGGAATTGAATCGTGAATTGAATATTTGTTTGCGTGTATTAGTGATGTCCTTAATTAAAAATATTTTTCTTTCTTTCTTAATAAAAGAATGATAATTATATTTGCCTAGGTTAGTAACACAAATCCGTTGTATCTAGTGATCTAACTCCTTGCCAGTTTATGATTGGGTGTTTATTGAATTAGGCTTCCCGATATTTTGTTTCGCGCTGAAAGCTGGATGGTGTCCCCTCGCGGTGGGGTCCGTATGTAACTGACCACGTTTTAATCGATGGTTTTGTATCGCTTTTTGTGTTACTCATGAAAGGCTATGTAAACGTGCCCTTTGTAAAATTTTATATGATGATCATAGATAAAATGTATCCCTGTCTACCTTTGTTGTTTTGTCAAAAATACCCTGATTTTAATTAAAGTATTTGCTGCAAAACTGATAAGTTGTACTGTTTTTAACTTATCAATTCCAAAGTGAAAACCACAAATAACGTACGAGGATTATTCATGGAAGTTCAAATTAAAACTAGCTACTTATTACAATTAAAAATATAAATAGCCAAAGTTGAAAGATAATAAAAATTAAATTGTTTCCCTATTGCTTCCTATAATGTACTAAATACAGTTCCACTAACACGAAAATACTCCCTCGTATTGTAGTATTAGCAACTACTACTATTATAGTTAACAAGCTGTTTCCCACGGCTTCTCCCGCGCGTTTTGTTACTCCTTTACGCAAACACTTGTGGATGAATTTTGATGAAACTTTACAAAAATATGGCTTAGTACTAACTTCTACATCAGAATAACATATGGGCTATAATAGTGATATTTTTTGAGATCCGACAACCGATAACCGAGGGGCTACAAGAAAAAACCAATCGCTTGATTAACATAGGATTGTGCACCACATAATACAATTATTCTATCAAAAGAATGGCGAATGGGAATCGAAGTCTGCGCCAAATTGCTCAATCAAGATCCAATCACCGAGCGGACAGGTGTCCTTTGTCGTTTACACTGTACGAACTCCATTACGATGTAACAAAGTTGCTGGTGGCTTACAGAGAGATAATATAGGTATTACTATAAACCGTTTTATATACAGAGCTTTCGTGTAAATGGGTTTGAAGTTAATCTATATAAAAAAAATCCTAACCCAAAATCCGATGCAGTTACAAACTGGTCCAAAATAACTAACGTTACATAAATAAAAGAGTCCAAGTCGTCAAATATAGATACTTGTACTTACCCACAAAAATGCATATCGAATTGATTAAGTTATATTATTAATTTAAGAAATCCAAAAAGTTTTATTGGTACTAAAATATCATTCCACAAACCAAAAATAAAGTCTATCCATACTAAACAACGGCTCCATACCACACTCGAGGGGATAGCGTTCAGCCGGGCGGTTAGCAATTTACGCGTTTGATTGATGTGCGATTTGACAATGAGCAGGATGGCTGGACGTGGTATAGACTTATATCGTGGTTCCACGACAGTAAATTCGCACGCTGCAGTTTGCAAAATAACCTTACAATAATAGGTATTATACGCGTAAAACAACGCAAAAGCATCAATTAATCTATTTTGAAAATGTTCTTAGCCTTGGCTGTATTCTAGCACTTTTTTAGTTTAAACTCCTGCTTGGTTGATATTATTTTAACTATCTCTCTAAATTATCTAAGTTTCAACACAATATGCCTAGATACAGATGATACGAGCATGTCGAAAGATGTATTAAAATGTGCTATGTCTTAACTTTTAAGTTCTGGAAATACACAAGGAAAGATTTAAGGCAAAATTTATGTCAGAAGAAGGAAAATATCCTGGCAACAAACTTACTCAGTATTCAGCGCTGCTGCATCCTCAGAGACAATCGCCATAATGCTCACCGAACTTCAACTGATGATGCATGCCACTGTAATAAAGACGATGAAAAATAAATTAGCTAATCTATACTAGGTACATATAAAATAAAGTCGTTTTAGTTACACTATTTATAACTCAAGAACGGCTGAACCGATTGTCAAGGAGCTTAGAGCCAGGAGATAGACATTGGAGGTATCGTCTTGGCACGGAATAGGATAAAAATCATAAAACGGAGCTGGGGCGGGACTATTATTATTAAACTCCTCCTATGCGAACACTACCTATACCTAACAGGATGAAGATGCGCCTAGATAAATGTATGAGCATTCTTATCTCTACAATCCCTTCTACATCACGCTACACATTGTCCGTCGGTCTGTCACAGCGGCATTAAGCGCGGATAAACAAGTGTAACGCCATTTACATGATGCCTTTGTTGTTTGAATATTAATCGATTCGCAATCAATTCTCACTTTACATCGGTTGCCGGATGAAAGCTGGCTACGTAAATCTAAACGAGATTTCAAATGGAAAGTGGTGTAGGTAAGATCAACGTAAAACTTTGTTTTTTAGAATAATTGGTCAAAAACAAGCAAAATGACAAAATATGACACTTTACCTAAAACAATACATTAGGTATCGGAAAAAATTGCCACCATAGCTTCACTGACAAATGAAGGCAACATAGAATAATTTAGTGGTTTACATGTGAAGTTCATTAAGATCTAAGTGTCGATTATGAACATCAATATTTTTATGTCTGAGCCAGTAATAAAAATATTCGTGTTTATAATCGAGAAAGAAAACCAAATTTGAAAAAAAAAACTTTATACTACCTCACTTGAACTATAATATAACAATAATAAGAATAAGTAATTTTATTTCTCACCACAAAGTAATTTTACAATACATTAATACAATTAAATTGAAAGACAATTATTACTTGTGGGAGACTGGTGTCTAAACTATACAACAAAGATAACTTTTTAGATGAGTCTCGTGGCCTAGATCTATGTTTGTAAGTATGTAACAACTGCAACATTCAAAACACTATATGGTTTAACGTACGTACGTGAATGTAGTTACTAAACAAATCGCGCATACTCAACCTGCTTTCACTATTCTATAGAACCCTTCACATTGAGGGCTGATGGTAGATAGCTTGCCCTTTCGGCACGTTTATTCATACCCGTCATGTGGGTATCTGATGTGCGATGCCGCAAAACGACAACCTTTTGTTGAATAGATTCGGAAAATGTGATTTTATTTTGTATGGGAAAGATGATCAGTTCTGGTTGAATGTTACGTCACGTTTTTATCGAAGAAAATTCTTGAGCAGGGCAAAAATAAAATTTTGAATTCGTAAAAAAAACAAGTCATTTAGCACTTACCTACATATGTGTATGGCACGCCGACACTTGAAATGATGTTAAACTGCAGTACCTATAAGAAAAAAAATGTGATCAAATAACTTTCTTACTAAGTATACTCGTACTTTGGTTCATCTATACTAATATTATAAAGCTGAAGAGTTTGTTTGTTTGTTTGTTTGAACGCGCTAATCTCCGAAACTACTGGTTCGAATTGAATAATTCTTTTTGTGTTGGATAGTCCAGTTATCGAGGAAGGCTATAGGCTATATAACATCACGCTACGACCAATATGAGCAAAGATATAGTGGTAAATGTGTAAAAAACGGGAGAAAGAAGTCACTATTCCACGCGGACGAAGTCGCGGGCAAAAGCTAGTGATACGATAAAGTTTAGTGCTAAAAAATATTATTACTTGTCCAAAATCACATAAAACAATTATATTTCGGCAGTGAGAAGCCCGGCTACAATTAATATAACTTTATAAGCATCTAAAAGTTTTCATTGCACAACGCAACATTTTTAAGTTAGAATTCAAACTAATTCATATCGCTGGTGTTGTGTGCATAACAACCTTCATTAACATTCCCAAACAATGCACCGAAAGTTAAAACAAATGAAAATGATAATAAAACGCACTTACCCGCCAGCCAGATCCCATCAGGCATCACACTCGACCACAGTAAAAGCTAATCCAGTCCATAGTTCGTCCATAAAACCTTGATTGCAAATGTCCATATCCATTCGTTGCGAAAACATTGTTGTGCTTGAAAACCATTAGCCGCCGTTGATACAGCGGTAAAACAAACAAAATATACGAAACACGATCTGCATTTCAATTTTGCACTATACACTTGTGATTTTCACTGATTTTGCATGGCAAAAAGTAATTAAGTGCACATTTTACCCGCGCGGGCAGTAACTTTTTTTTTGGCTATGGAATAAAAGTCATGCAGCCAATGATGAGGTGGCGGACCGCACGCACAGTGTTGCCGGTATATTTTTTTTGGCAATGGTAGCATAGTCATACAGCCTAGACGCGAGGAGTAACAGTGCCGATAGTGTTTTTTTTTATTGACAACGGCATCAAAGTTCATACAGCCATGTTGGTGATCATTGCTTACTACTATTGCACTTCGTTTATTTTTCAATGAAATAGGCAATGAATGTTTTGCGTGGGCATTCAATTGCGTTAGTAAAAGTTACTTATTTATGAATAAGTAATGCTAGGCAATATTTTCAATGATCTTTATTGGCTATGAAAAAATAAGTTTACGATGCACAAAACTTAATTGCGTACGAGTATCTATATTCGTATGACAAATTATGCAATAATTTTCAATTGAAATTACTGCTTACCCCAACGTTATGACTGGTAGAGAAGGCTATATGGCGTTAAATCAGCCTTTTAATCAAAACTTAAAAGCTGTGCAATATTATTATATTTTAAATAAATAAACTTATTTTTACAATGTAAATTAATTTTTAGTACAGACAGAAAGAAAAGCCCATTCATTGCATATTTAAAATCGTTTCACTACTAATCATTCAACTGATTGTTGTTGTTTGAATAAGGTATTTCACTATTTCCCAACCTAATTAAAAACTTTAACGCTAAAAATATCCGTAAACAAAACGCAAGTGTATTATAAATTCCTTGTTTTATTCGCTAGAGAGAAAGCATTTATCTCGAGAGCCGGCTAAAAGCAAAAACAGCTAGACATTACCTTGAGACGGGATCAAGTGCTGTACTGGGATAGAATAATTAGGAGATCCGGGTAAACTATGAAAATGGCGGTAATTAAGTTAAATTATAATTTAACTAAACTATCTGCATCTGAATCATCTGAAGCATCTGAATACAGTTTTGTTGAGATTGTAACTATGCAGGTTATATAGTTAGCATAATTGAATTTCGAACGCAGGAACGCGGCATCAGAGGATGGCTGCACAAATGTGTGTAGCCATTTATTTTTTAAAAAAGTCATTGATATGTTTCTGCGGTAAATTCAAAACATTAGTTCGGCTATTAATTTGAGCCCTTTCGGTGAGGTTTATTATTTTCGTGAAATTAAATATTTTGCTTTTGAATTTTACCTATATGTTAGTGAAATGTGTATGTTTGTGAATTTAGTTGTGAAATTATAAATAGTTGTGCAGTGGATGTTGCATTGTGAATTAAAAGGTGTTAGAGAGAACATGAAGCTGTTACAAAAGTGACACCCAGCACCAGCAAAGGTCAGTAATTAAATTTGGTTTTTTTCAATAAATCAAATCGTTTCATTGTAGCAACGAAATAGATCAAAACGTGTTTCAATGTCATTTTGATTTTAGAAACAAAGGAATAGAAAGAAAATATGCGTTCCTTTTTCGAAAAGTTTTACAGCCTTACCACAAATCACTTAAACAAAGTTTTAGGCACTGTTTAACAAGATTTTAAGAAAATCCTTACCACAAATCAGTTTTTGGCGCTAAAACACTCTTTTAAATAGTGTTTTAGTTAAACACCCTCCCCCCTATTTTATCTTGTGTTTAACCTCAAAAAATAGACATTGACATTTGACAACTTGACTTTCGTTTCGCGGTAAATCAAATTCGTCTTTTCCTATTGAAAATATTATGGATGATTGATTTCACAACAATTGATTTATTGGACTTAATCAACAATCAAACAAAACAAGTAACATAAACAAGTACTTTATAGACATTAGACACTATTTTAGACATACTTTTGTAAAATCAAATTCCCCTCAGCAACTTTATGACGTGTTTATTACGTGTTGGTATCCGTGTTTCTGTTTTCTACTACGTCTTTCGAACTTTCTATAAGCTGTTTAAGGATATCCTGAAATAAAATAAACAATTACAATGCTATCACGTTTCCAAACCGGTGACTATGTAGTAGTTATTATTATCCATTTGATTTACCTTTTCGTATTTTGTTCAAATTGTCCGAGCGATCTTTCTTTTTTTGATTCATGTTGAAAACAAATCAATCAATACACAACAAAATACGACTTTTTACAAATGAATTGAAAACGCGCTCTTTCTTTACAAACTCCTGTGAAAAAGTCAAAACAAATCAGATTCTTCTCATTCTTCCTTCTGTCATTACAACTTTTTTTTAAAGATTTGGGTTTTGTTACTATTCAGCCATTATTTCAAGAAGCTTTTGTTCATTTACCCAGAAGTGTGTTGAATGCAACCTGCGTACTAAGAAATATAATGAATGAACTGAGTGAATGAATGCATGTTTGTATCTAAAACTGGTGTTTAGCTAAACACTGCCCAAATACCTATTTGTGGTACAAAATGTTAAACACTGTTCTAAATCCTTTTTAAATTTAAAACAGTTTTTAACTAAACATGACTTAAAACCAGTTTTAACGGATGATTTGTAGTAAGACTGTTAATCTCCTCTCCGAACTCTTCATATTTTCGGCAAAACCTGCCATTTCCAAACCAAAAAGTTCATAGCGACCGTAAACACTGTCTGCAAAGCCGAATTTTCGTGAAAATGTTTAGGAACAAAAAACACGCTTACGGTCATACGACAGTCTTGTTTTTCATTGCGTTTCTATTCTATTTTCCCATATCTAAACACCGTGAAATACGACTCGGGTAGCGCACGGATATTCTAATTATTCAACCTTGAGGGCATTTTCTGAAACCGTTGGTTAAGCTGTCCGGTTTTATTGTCGATTCTGATAGAGACTGTGGTATATTTCTTGACATTGTCTCTTCTTTTACCAATTTGAAAAAAAAGGCACTCATATAGTCATTGAGATTTAGCCGTTGTCACTATTGCATACAAAAAGCCTTAGAAGAACGAATACAGATTAATAGGGCTTTAATTATTAAACTTTACTCGACAGAAAAGTAAGTGTAAATAATATCTTGGTATAATAATATAATTAAGTATCCTAGTACAATGAGAGCAAAACGGATACAAAAATACGGTTTTTATGAGACTTTAATCGATCTCAAAGGGTTTCCGTCTATGATTTTAGGTTACGTAAAGTTATGAGTAAGTGCATGATATCATAGCATCAGTAATTGACAACATTCCTAATAATACCCCTATTGTTTTCGCGATGCTAATGTGCGAGTAAAAAAATATCGGCTTTCTGTTCGCGTATACCCTTTGGGCTTTTGGGAATATGGGAAATGATGAGGAAACCTGAAATGTAAACAGGTCTGTTAAAATGAGGCTGATGTTACCAGCGGAGTGTATAATTAAATAGGTAATCTAGCCTGCGCGTACGATTTTTTTGTTCATGGTTTATGTTTTGTCTTAGCTTTGAAGCAAACAACTTCTAGTTAACTTTACTTACTGCCCGTTTGAAATGAGTCCAAAGTAAAAAAAAAACGAGTTCAGTCAGTATCAGAAGCAGCTCGTACGTTATTACTAGACACAGAGTAATCGTCCAAATTAATCGTATTGTCTTTGTGATTAATACTTATGATTCATGTAATTAGTTAAATTTGCGCTTACATCGAATGGAATTTTGGCTAGTTATATAAAGCTGGCTCATTCCTTGCTCAAATGACAAGCATAGCTATCCAACGCGGCAACGCAATAACATCTTCGCCTCCTTGCCTCAAAAAAGGGTTTATTTTTTAATACGTAACTTTTACTTATTGAGTCAAAATTTTTACAATATATCTTAGAAAAACGAGTAAATCTACTTACATATTTCTTGTCATGATTACAGCAGCCTGGAGGATCAAACATCTCAGTGCGCTGAGCGGGTATGTTTATTTATCAAAACAACATCATTACTTCTCACAGAATCAATTTCGGGACGTGTAACATAACTTAGGCCTTTATATAAAAAAAGTACCAGCAAATTAAATTCTGTTACGGCAAATAATAAAGCTGGCTGGTTCCTAGCTCAAAGAATTAGCATAGCTATCCAACGCAGCAACACAGCCAACATCATCGTCTACATGCCACAAGGAAACGGTTTCGTTTTTGAATAGGTTAGGTTTTTTTTATGCATGCAGGTTAGGTTAGTTTTTAAGTATTTTTTGTGATGCATCTCTTAGTTTTAATTATTTATTTGTGTAATGTATTTATTACTTTTTTTTAAACATGTAGTACTTCTTGTCACGATGTCAGTAGTTCAGTCAGCCAGGCGAGGGGCGGCAGTGTGCAGGTGCGTTGAACTAGGGGAGCGCAATTATTCAGCGCCATGCTTTCACCATGAACCGCCCCTGGGGAACACCCTTCACACGGAATTAGAGCTGATGAAAACATTTGAAAGTGTACGTAGCTCGTTACTTTATTTTGTTATATACGAGTATCTTTGTAGATTCGAAGCCTATACCCAAGCATAGTGTAGTGTATAAATAAGATAAATAGTACTTTTTTTGGAACTCTTACGGACACAGCTCAGCATCGAGGTTGCTCTTTTCCGACTTTAATGCTTACTGAAATACGAAGCAACTCTAAATAACCAATCTTTCAGAGTTCCATTACATAAAGCCTAAATATTTTGTTGTGTTTAAAGAAAGGCTTGTCTGTCTTTGTAACAAGTTCACTCGCAGTATTAAATAAACGCCATTGTAGTGGTGTGTCATGTATGTTTCTAATTTTTCTATACCTATTCTTAAGTAAGAGGCCCCACAATATGTGTTAAATGTATTGTCACATCCAGTACTTTAAATGCACAGCATAAATATCTTTCACGTACAGGCTAGAACTAGGGTTCGAGAATTACATTTAAACCTAGCGGCATGACAACATCCGGAAATTATATCGCAGTACCTAGTTTATACGTAGTCTCAAAATACTTTTTACATGGCTTCCTAATTTGCTGACATTTTTGCTTGTAATAAGGTCACCGAGCAAGGCTCTTGTCGGTGGAGTATTATCCATAAAAATTACAAATTAGGAAATAGTGTGTTGGTTTCCATCTTGCCTTCCACAACGCAGTTTTAGAACCGGGGGTTTCCCGCCTCTTAATGCGCAGTCAAAAGCCTTTTCTGATATACTAATCTTTGTTCTGATGTTATTAAGTAACAGACAAAAATTATAGGTAAGCCTTGACTACACAAATATATTATACTTCTACTATTTTAAGTATTTGCTTTATCATTAAATATTAATTAGGTTATACTGCATCATATCTTTGATTGATATAAAATCTTTGCACACACATCATCATTATTTATCACCCCAGTTACCTTAGTTGATGCAAATATTCTAATCTTAGTAGTTATTATAAAAAAAGTAAATTGTTAAGTGCACTTGTTCTTAAGATTAAAGCTAAACGAGAAGCACAGTATGCATAGCAAAAGTAGTAATAAAGAGAGCCGTTGTAAAGTTACGACATATTTATCTCTCTGTCCAGGGAAATGAGCTAGTTACTCAGGAACGTGCGCACGTCCACGGAAAATACTTCAAGTAGGTACAGAATATTTACTTGTTCATTGTTGAATCATATTTAAATATTTTAGGATAATTTCCGTATACAACTTCCTTGCCGCGCACTGAAAAAGAAAACGCGATATTTTTTATTTATTTCATTATTTGTATACATAACCCATTTCTCAATAACTGCTGGACGGATTTCGATATAACTTACTCTTTACCCTTAGATAGAATATATCTAATAAACCAAAAATAGAATAATCTCGCTATGACTTCTTGTTTTTGTGAAATCCGTGGACCAACATACAAACATACATTCATCTATGAAATTTTTCAAACGTGTTTGGATATCACATACACGTAATAAGAGAGAAATCGTATTTCTCTATGGTCCTACTGCCTCCGTCTGCCTTGCGTCGATAATGACGCACGTCCACGGCAGATGACACTTATCTGGCTCATTTGCATCCTGCGTTATGCAAATCATTCATTTCGCCGCGCTTCTGATAATAACTTTCCTGATTGAGAGCTACATACGTTGCACTAGCTGAGGTTTAATTAGAAAACTAGACAATTAAAAAGTATTCATGTGGTTGCTCACATGTTTATCTGATGGTTTTAAGTTTTTACATAGCTCTTTCTTTATTCCCTTTAGAACTAAAACTTTCGGCCAAAATACTGAAAAAATCATTTAATTTATCCGTGTAATTAATCGAGACCAGTTTCAATTAATGCAGCTTACAAACTTGACAAAACACAAGTGTTTTTGCTTTGTACATTCGTGTATTATCAGAATATCTGATTATTAGAAACACAATCACTAAAATATGATTAATAAAACTTCACTTGCACTTTTCGCCGTACATTAATCAAGACAAGTAAGACCTAATACTTAGTATAAAGAAGAGTAAAAAATCACGTATATTGATGTTGCGTAATGTAACTCAACATTACCACAAAATACTGGAACAACTTGCAGTAGGTACCCCATCAATCTTAACTTTCTTTACTTAAAGAGATAACCAATATAAAGCACAATAAACGCGAAAACGAATTAAGATATCGGACGAAATTGTGAATAATGTGACATGTCATCAACCCGTACAAAACCACCACAATATTATTTGAATTATTCATCTCATATCTTAACAGACCATTCTAGAAAGGCCTACCAAAATACTGTATTACCTAATAATCATAGCTCAGGATAATTTTGGCATAGTTGTTGCTGGTTAAATCATATCCAACCCTAAAAGAACTCAGTCTTTGATAATTTTGATCCAATTGTGAGTTCAAGTTATAGTGGGGGAATAATTTCAATGGTGGCATTCAATGGGGACACATCAATCATGGTAAGATTACTCTCGCGATGTTTTCGAATCAGTGCGGGGTTAGGGGATTTGAAAAAATTTAATGAGTTTTTTGCCAATATCAGATAGATCACATATGAAGCTTCTGTATGGAAATATGTTTCTTTTTCAATGGCATTAGTTAAAATTGTCATATACCTACAATATATCTTTTTTCCAACTCCGAATAACTGTATTTGTCCCACGAACAATTTTGAATTTTGTACAAATTGTAAATCATTATCCGAATTCTATCCAATAAATAAACTTTTTAATTTTGTATACAATTGAGTAGGCTCTACATTTACTTGGAGTATAATAAATACGTTTTATGAATAACAAAACATTTGCCAATTTCGTGAGTTGATTAAATTATGCACAAAAATTATTGCAATTTTACGTCTTCCGATTTTAAGTTCTAAATAAGCAGTAAAATTTTCTAACGGCAATAATTCGGATTACATAAACAAATAAAACCGTGGAGTGGCCATTAAAATATTTTATCTGTTATGAATATAATCTGTTTTTATGGCGTTGTTAAATTTCAAACGTTTTAAGGGTAGTATAAAGACGGTATAAAAGCCTAAGGTACGGCGAAAAAGGATTATCTTGGCCCTTTGTTTTTTTTTGTTATTGTTTCTTGAGGGTTTATTTGGTGTTCTTGCAAATTTATTTCTGCAATTAATTTATTTTACGTGCAGACGTTGCTGTCTTATGTATTATTATTTTTCTGTAACTACGGACCAACCTTTTGGATATAAAAGTATGTCACGAAACTGTGTTTTCACTTCCTAAAATACGTTTGAAATAATTTGTTGAACTTAAAATTAAAAGAACTTAGCTACTCAATGATACCACGGTACCCTATTGCAAGTCTGCCAAGTTGACTTAATTAAAGTTGGCAACTCAAATTGACCGCGGCCTCAGCGGCTGTTTCAATTTAGCTCTCCGATGTGACAGCAAACTTTATGCATTAATCATTTGAAACAATTCAGTGCTGGGAATGTTTATTCGTAAAGCCAGCTTTTATTTGCAAATCTATATTAACGCATCTCATTAGCCAGCCTGTTTAAACTTTTCGTGCAGTTACACCTACCAAGGTCAGAGCGCTTAATGCAGAGACCGCTAGCTGTAGTTTCACATTGTGTGAAACAATGTTTAATAAGCGCTTCAATTTTTTTACTACTCCCGATTATCTATTAAACTATTTTATTTATGGTAGCACTTTTCACTTAAACTCTTTTAGTAAAAACATAAGTTAGGCACATTTGCTACAATTCAAATTCAATTACTACCTAATTGCCCTATTATTTGTGTACAAACCAAAGCTAAAGAACGTCGAGACGTGCACACATTAATATGATATTAGTCAGCCATAAATCCCTCTAGGCCGGAGCCATAAATTCATATCGAGTCCGCGCTAATTCCGCCAGACAAGACTGCACTGTTCTGAGGACCAATGGAGAGGACATATAAAAAAACACCCCTTAAATAATATAAACAGCAGCTTTTAATAATAAAAGCATCAACGAAGAAGTCTTTCAAAACAAAATAAATATTTATATTATGATTGTGTAACTGATTTGTCATAAGCGCATAAGTAATAATTTATGCAAAAGAAACCTTGGTTTTACAATGTTTTTAACACTCACAGTGTCATATTCGCGGTCAGACCGACAGCGCGGTAGCTCAATTGGAAGAGCAGTTGGCCCGGTTAGCCAGAAAGATGCTGGTTCGAGTCCCGCCCGTGCGCAATTTTTAGTTTCATATTTCATCTTCTAAGAATAAAAGAAACCTTGCAGGAATCGTCTAGTTACTTTCATCATCATCATCATCAGCCTATATTAGTCTACTGCTGGACATAGGCCTCCCCCAATGAGCGCCATAGCGCCCTGTCTTCGGCTTGGCGCATCCAGCATCTACCTGCAGTCTTCCGCAAATCGTCATCCCATCTGGCCGGAGGGCGTCCCACACTACGTTTGCCGAGTCGCGGTCTCCACTCAAGAACTCGTTTACCCCAGCGGTTGTCGGTTCTTCGCGAGATATGACCGGCCCACTGCCACTTCAGCTTGCTAATTCTTTGAGCTATGTCGATAACTTTGGTTCTCTGTCGGATGCATTCGTTACGAATCCTATCCTTCAGAGAGACTCCGAGCATAGCTCTTTCCATAGCTCGCTGAGCGACTTTGAACTGGCGGACCAGTCCTATCGTGAGTGTCCACGTCTCAGCTCCGTAGGTCATGACGGGTAGGACGCACTGATTGAAAACTTTAGTTTTCAAGCATTGCGGTATGGATGACGAGAAGACTCGACGTAGTTTTCCAAACGCTGCCCAGCCCAGCTGGATCCCCCTCTTGGCCTCCCTCTCGAAATTGTTTTTACCTAACTGCAGAATCTGCCCAAGGTAAATGTACTCGGAAACAATTTCGAGAGGGTGGCCATGTACAACGACCGGTCGCGGATCAATGAGGCCATTGATCATGACTTTGGTTTTATCCAAATTCATGCCGAGACCGATGCGTCGGGAGGCTGACGCTAGGTCGTCCAGCATCCGGCTCAGCTCCCCCAACGACTCCGCCATTAAGACTATGTCATCAGCGAATCGCAGGTGTGAGATGTAGTCGCCGTTTATGTTGATGCCCTTGCCTTTCCAGTCCAGCGTTTTAAACACATCTTCCAACGCGCTCGTGAACAGTTTCGGGGATATCACATCCCCCTGTCTCACTCCTCTGCGCAGTTGGATGGGTTTGGACTGCTGGTCCTGTACTTGGACACTCATAGTGGCGGCGTCGTAAAGACATCTCAGCACCTCGATATAACGATAGTCTACTTGGCATCGCTGTAAGGATTCCAGAACGGCCCAGGTTTCGACAGAGTCAAAGGCCTTCTCATAGTCCACGAAGGCTAGACACAAGGGCTGATTATACTCTTCGGACTTCTGTATAATCTGCCTCACTGTGTGTGTGTGGTCTATGGTGCCATACCCTCCGCGAAATCCGGCCTGTTCCGGTGACTGAAACTCGTCGAGTCTCCTTGCGAGACGGTTCGTGACCACTCGTGAGAACAGCTTATAGACGTGGCTCAGGAGTGAGATGGGTCTGTAGTTTTTCTCTCTCCCTTCTTAAAGAAGAGCACCACCAAACTCCTGCTCCACGCCTTTGGAGTTCTCTCACTGTGAAGGACAGTATTGAAGAAGTTCCTGTATAATAGGAGCCCCTCCGGCTTTTAGAAGCTCTGATAGTTCTGATAGTTACTTTCAATATTCTAAAAGTAGTAATTTTATAAAAGCATGCTGTTTTGCAGAGTTCAAGAGTGCACTCTCACTTAATTTGAGAAACGTATTTGAATTTCAGCGTTCACACATAATTAGAACGCAAATGAATAAGGTTATACTTAAAATAAAAAATACTTAAGCCATAATACATGTATTATGGTCAGCAATCGATATTATGACAAATCAATTTAAGCCAAAAGACGCATCTTAAGTATCTTAAAAGTATTTTTCGATAAAATTAAATACAGCTTTTTACCGAATGTATTCTCCATTCATTTTGTAGCCAGTCGTTATTAATAAAGAGTTAAAACCGCCAGTGAAATATTGACAAACAATTTGTACGAGTGTCGCTATATTTGTTGCACTAATTGTACGTGAAAGTAAATGTATTCGACGTATTCATGTATTGATTAAAATGAGTATTCATTTTTAGACTGGTGTAGCGTACATTACGTTCAAATTATCAGTAATTGAAAGTTGCCTACTACCAACTATGAAGGATTGATCTGTACAAACAAAATGATTTGAGCTTTGCTGAGGATGGTTGTGTATTTGAATATTTTAACTTTCTAATCACTACTATCTAATAAAACAAATTTCGCATAAGTAGAGTTCTAACTATGATAAAAAACGGATTTTTTTTATAACCCCAACAAACATTCTGGTTAATTGTGTCATCAACGATTTACCTTGATCAACTATTAAGTTTCCCCTACTCAAAGGAGGTAATGGCCTAGTCTGTTTACTTTGCCTAGAGCTTCTAGGCAATCTAAACCTACCCCCAGATAAGTCCGGCTCCTGTCACGGCGGTGAATGATAATTTATGTTCGTCCCATGATTTATGATCCCGTATCTGTGCTATTAAGTTTAACACGTCATCTGTCATTAGCTACAAGTCAATTATGTTATGCAAACTAACGTTTATCACTGCGCTTGATCGGTGGAAGGTAGTTGGTGGCATGTTAGGAAAGACAATGTAAAGTCGTAAAATAAAAAATCTAGCCGACTAATAGGCTAGTTGACCAAATTTCAAAAACTAGTTAATACATTACATTTGTAAATATATTGATCAAAAACCTTGTTATTTTTTTTAAATATTCAATATTTACATGATTTATTTATGATTTGAAAAAAATAATTTGAATGGGCCTCAAAAACGCTCGAACTGTCATTGCGTCCTAAATGACGTCACTTCTTAAGTCGAAAAGTCTTTTTGACAGCAAAATACCATGGCGAGTTGTTTATGACAACAGAAAAAGCCCGCCATCTTACAAGGTGTGACAAACTTAGTAATTGGAAATATTTATAATCTTTATTTAAATTAATAAATAAATTCGTTTTTCGTTATCTCTTTATCATAATAAATCACTTGAAACAACCAACATTGTGATTTGTTGTTAGTGGAAACTAGCCTATTATACTCACCTTATACTGCGTTTGTGGATAATCTTATTTGTTCAACAGCTGGTAATATTTTTGTAACCATTAGTTTATAGCTAGCGATCTAGATACCTGCCTTTAAAATACTGCCAGTTATGCCACTTCTTCTTGATAATTCAGTGAAAAGTTACAAAATAGAATTTGAAATCGAATGCCAAATTATTGGTTAGCTAAAAACATTTTATTGGGGCTTTGTGTTGGACATTAAAATTTCAATTTATGTATATTATACACCGTGCTTTTTTAACCGTCTTACACCCGAAGCCTACGTAATGTAACCATCCTAATAAACCTCTAGGACATGTTATTTTTTTTATTACACTCCACATAATTTTGGTGTAAAAAATATCAAATAGTAATGTTACGTAATGTATCATCCTGTTCATAATGTTTACGTTTTCAACAATGCATTCCTTGACCTTGCCGCCTCCACGCGTTCCGCACCGTAGCCAATCTAAAACAGTCCACGTGGATCTCTAACCAATCATGCGCTAGCGCAATCCTTTGTGACGCCCACCGCCTCGCCCCTTTCTATTCGTGCGTAAAATAAGGTCAGTAGTGCTAGACAGCCGAGTGAATGACCCGCGCGTAGTGCTCGTTACAGGATGTTTCGTACTAAATTATGCTGATATCTTCTTTAATGTCTCAGGCTTTGAAATCTTAATAATAACCAAGTTTTATTTACCGAATGACATGTAGTTATTGGATACTTTAAGTGGCCTTCGGCTGTAAGACGGTTAAAAAAGCACGGTGTATATATATTTTAATTTCATTTCATATATACCTCGTGTGTTCATAAGTTTTGAGACAAACTTTGTAGTTAAAAAAATAAATTTAATATTACTGGCTGCTATTAATTTCTTTTTCCAATTTTGAATTTGGAATGTTTACTTTGAATACCTATGACTTTCAAATTTATTTCTGTCAATTTTATCGTGATGGAGGGGACTAAAGAATTGCGTGCGACCGTGATATCGCTATTTAAGGCGGGAAAAAAACCAATGGAGATTTTCCGTGAGGTGAAAACTTTTGGCGTAAGCCGTAACTTCGTGTATTACACAATCAAACGATACAAGGAGACAAGTTCCTTGCAAGATCGCAAAAGGAGTGGTCGGCCACGCTCTGTAAGGACGCCTGCGAACATCAAAATCATCCGAGAGCGACTTCGCCGAAATCCATGTCGCACTCAGAAAAAAATTGCTCTGCAGACTAATATTTCGCGCGTTTCAGTCGACAGAATACTGAAATATGATCTTAAGGTAAAGGCGTACAGCCGTAGAAAAGTTCACTTTTTAAACGATCGGCTTCGTAAATTGCGACGCGAAAATTGTCCATTACTGCTTATGAGACACGATGCGAGGAAGATACTGTTCACCGATGAGAAAATTTTTACTGTCGAAGAAAAGTTCAACCGACAAAACAATAAAGTCTATGCCAAAAGTAGCAAGGATGTCCCAGCTTCAGCACGGAATGTCTCGCGTACTCATCATCCGGCAAGTGTGATGGTATGGTGGGGAGTTTCGTATGAAGGTGTCACTCCGCTCCATTTCTGTCAACAAGGCGTCAAGGTGAAAGCCAAGAATTATCAAAGTGACATCTTAGAGCCTGTTGTGAAACCCCTATCTCATACTTTATTTTACATCAAATCTTGGGTTTTCCAGCAAGACTCAGCACCATCCCATAAAGCAAAAACCACCCAAGCTTGGTTGAGGGAAAATGTGCCGGCCTTCATCGCGGCGAACGAATGGCCCTCCTCCAGCCCCGACCTCAACCCGCTGGATTATTCTCTATGGACTGAGTTAGAGCTCAGGGCCTGCTGGAAGTCCCACCCAAACTTGGAGTCACTGAAGCGAGCTCTTGTTCGAGAAGCAAAGCGAATGCCGCTAGAAAAGATTCGTGCCGCCATTGATGGTTGGCCAAATCGTCTAAGAGCCTGTATTAAAAACAAGGGTGGACATTTTGAATAAAAGATATATTTTATTGTTGATTATTATCTACTTAGTGTTCACTGTAAATTTTAGAAATATAAGTTAATTATTTAAAAAGTTATGCCTCTTTTTTTTCGTCTCAAAACTTATGAACACACGAGGTATATGTATCAATTAATTATGAAATATAAACCGTTACAATCAATAAAATATTCAAATCGGTTCACGCATTGCACGACCATTACGGAATCAGTGAAGCGTGACCGATCGCATCGTCGGCAGATCAGCGGTGTCAACAGATTAGCATAATGCTGTTTGTTTGTGTGTTTGTGTGTTTGTTGGTGTAAGACACAGGTGGCCTACATTGGAAAGACTTTAGAGATTATAGCATATCTCTGAAGTATCTAAGTTTAAAAAATACCGGAAAGTATTTAAATTATTTAATTACAAAGCACTTGATACAGAAATAAGTAGACTTTATCGTTTTCATTACAAAACAACATTTGTTCAAAGCTGAGCAACACATATAGTATAACTATTGAACACAAACTCTTGCTGACAACACATCACACCACTACCATAAAATTTCTACTAAAATATTAAAAATCACTTAATGCCATCGGCTCTTATAACAATAATCGTATATCTAATTCTCACGATCGAAGTATTCCTTTTTTTTATTTGAAATGGGTTCGCTCTTGTCTCCAGGCTAGCCCAGTGGTATAGACAGAGACGACGATGGAGCAAGCTCACCCAGAAAAAGCCTGTTCACTCTAACTTTGAAAATTTTAGGGTTATAATCCATTGGAAACACTGATGCGGGTAGAGAGTTCCACATCCTAATCTAAATGACGAAGTTCTTGAACTGAATCATGACGATAACGTAAGTGACGGAGACGGTGATGAGGGACACGGGCAGACTTATGTCGAGAGGAATGGCGTGCCACAAACGGTAGACCAACGGACGATGCTTGATGTATAGCATGAACTTCTGGATCTGCTGACGAAGGTTTTCATCTGGAAATTTGAGGAAAATTAATAAACCATAGAATAAAAAGATTATATATGGATCCTGGATATTTTTTATTCTTGTAGACAAGCGAAAAAGTAAGTCAAAGTTAAAAATGTCCATTGTCCAGTGCTGAACAGAGGACTCTCGATTGATTCGACAAAGTATCTGGCTTTGCAATTTTTTCAAAATTCTTTATATGGACTTAGTTATTCGAGGTACATTGGCAGTCTTGTAACAGCTTGTTTCCGAACGTTAATAGCTTTTCGCACTAAGATAATTTAACTAAAATCTAAGATTTTGAATTGCAAATCCATATATAGTTCAATAGAGATGTAGTTTGCAAATGAAAATCGTAAAGTGACGACATCAATATTTCAAATCTTTTTTGACGTCATACAATCTTTTACTGCTGCTTTTATGCTGATTTTGATCACTTACCGGAACTTTTCAAATTCAGTTTGGTTAGAATGTGATGTATCTTGTCCACCTCGTTTGCAGCCAGTTCTAATGAGACAGCAGGCATCGATATGAGGCATGTGTTTAGAATCACTTGAACCACTTGCGGTATCACCTCTATAGCACTGAACTGTAAAATATATACCATGGCGTACTAAAGTGCAATGAACACGGTGCATCAACCATATGTTTTTATTGTTTCCTTGCAAAATCTTTTCTATTTCAACTGCATAATATACTGAAACTTGATTTGTTCTCTTTATAAATTAATAGTGTATTTGTTAAACAAACAAAATAGATACATCAAATAAACTTACATATTAATTCAATTATTATTACAATAAAATTACATTAAAAATATGTTAAATAGAGTCAAAAAATTTAATTCAGCAACAAGCATTGTCAAAAAACATATAAACAAAAAAAAATATTAGGTACATTAGGACCCACCCCGCAACCTAGTCGATCCAAAGGTCCCCATTATGCTGGCTGCATTGCCGCGTTGAATGGCAATGGAGACCTGCTGAACCAACCAGGAACCAGAGCGAGGATCATTTCCCTTCTCTCTCAATCTCCGACCTAACTCTCTAAAAAGAGAGCGGGCCTCAGCACTCCAAGGTCCAGCCGTTTCGACAGCTACCGGAATGAAGTCGTACATTGACTCCAGGGCCGAGTACTTGGCGTGCTTCAACTTCGCAGCGTTTTCAGCCGCTGAGCCGGCCGAACCCACTGTCTGCCTCAAATGAGACGCCGCAAACGTGCTAACACAAGTAGCATCCCACAAGAGGCAACGACCCCTCCGCCACGGAATCAATGTAAGACCGTCTGGCCTTTTGCCATCCGTACGAGACAGACCTGGTGGCTCCAATACACATGGGACGATGACCGACACCATGGCCCGACGAATGATCTCGTTAATTGAATGGTGCCTCGGAAACCGACCCGCACATCTTTGGCAACTTAATCCATGGTGTCCATCTTCATGCACCATAACACCACAAATACATGGATGTTCTTCACACACCTTGCCTCCAAGTCTTAGGGCCACCGCTATTCTTAAAGATTCATTATCAAGCAGTGTTCCCAAGTGTGGAGAAGGATAAGCATGTAGCCAAGCACCGGATTCAGGTTTGGCGACCGCTTTTAAACGCGCTAAATCGGATCCCGAGACACCATCCAACAAGCGCAAGTAGGAGATCTTACAGAGGATGTCATCCCATTCTCTCTGAATGAAAAGATTTTTGGGGCGTTCGTTCGTCGGACATAGTGTAACCCACTTCTGCAAGGCCTCAGACACAAAAGGTAAGCGAACAGTGTTGCCATCAGTTGACAAAATACGAGCAACAAGATCCGCTGACCCGAATGCCGAGGCCAAAAAGGCCACCAGACCAATATCTTGAACCCGACGTACTCCAAGACCGCCATGACGAACCGGCAAGGATGCCTGACACCATTGCACTTCATCCAAACTAACATTAAGTACCGATTCCAAAGTTGATTTAAGCGTCTCATCTATCAACTCTAACTCTCGCTCAAAAAGCCAGGTTGGCGATGTCCTCAAAACGTAAACCATGCGTGGAAGTGCCAAACAATGCCGCAATAAAACAAGAGAAACGTGCCCAGATCAATGCTCTAAATGTTCCTGTGCTGCCGAAAGTGCCTGCCTTTTTAATTGCAACACAGAGCTGACACCCTCGGAAAATATTGGAGCTCCTAACAAATTTAGCGATGACTTATCAATCTGTACAATACCAGGCAGAATATCTTCAAACGCCCCAATACCAGTAACAGAACCACCACATCCAAAAATTTCACCTTTGGTTGGATTGATTTCCAAACCTACTGCTTTTAAGGCTGGCACTAGAGCTTTTAAATCCTCAATAACTACTTCTGGACTTCCTCCTAAAATACCGTCATCTAGGTACCAGACATTCAGCGGCGACTTTAAGTGTGAAATTATTTTTTGGATAGCCAAACAGAATAATAATCACCTTGCTGAGCTCCAACCTGTGACTGTATAATACTGTCTGAAAAAAAGAGATTACTTGGGGAAGCATAGCACTGATAGACAAATGGATAAAGCGATGGGGCTTGCTCAAGGACTTCGCAGAGAATGACATCCCTCTCTACACTATTAAAAGCATTTTTGATATCAATTTTGACAATTACTTCATTTGACGCCGCGTGACCTATGGCAAAAGACCGAGTTGAATGAATGGCCGCCTCGCAACCCAATGCCGTGCCAAATCCAACCTGATTTGGTTGAAGATAAAGGGACATTTTCTCCCTCACCGATCTACAACAAAGCTTGGCAATAAGGCGGCGAAAAATACTACCAACGGCTATAGGCCGTAAACCACCATCTTTTTTGGAAAGGACGCACAAAGAAGCCCCATATATGTAGGGTCTGACTTCTAAATTGAGTAAACCTCTAAGCAAAAAATTACATAGGTCGGTAATGCACTCCAACAATCGAAGCCCGTTGTTTCCTGCAGAGGACGAAGTCAGCTCTTTCAAGTGCTGAGGACGCAAACCATCAAGTCCAGCAGCCGAACCATTATAGAAAGATGAAATTGCATCAGCCACCTCCATAGTAGTCACTGACAGAAAAGGGCTGCTGATGTTCGGTTCAGGTGGTAATGAAAGCGGTCTCGATGGCGCTGGATGTTTATCCATTAAAATTCCTAATGTGCTTTCATTCGTAGGCGCGATTGAACAATCTTTATAAATTACTTACTTACTTACTGGGGTGACTCAGCGACCCAAAGTGAGTCTTGGCCTCCGACTTTATAAATTGCACTAGTGAAAAGCAACTGTGTCAGACTAGGAATCAAACCCTGTATCTTACGCTTTCCGGGCGCATGCCTATACCACTCGGCCACCGACACATTGACAAGCCTGGTGAATTTTGCTAGTGCTTTCTTAAACGCGTAGGCTGCGTCAACAATGTTGCGAGATTACTCACCTATGACAGGGTTCGATTTCTCGTCTGGAACAGTTGCTTTTTACAAGTGCGATTTATATTATTATTTATCTATTTATAATGAATTTACAACAAATCTTAACTTAGGGAATTATGCTATTCACAACGTTACATAAACCTGTGGTTTTACCGAACGCTGCGCTGCATAGTGCCAGAACACTATAAAAACTAAAGTAGAAGTTATAAATTATAATCTTTGCTTTAGCGAAGTACCATATCCTCTACTCACCTCATTTCTGTATTCTTTAACTATGACGTACATTATTATTGTAAATTTTGGCAAATTGAATGCCAACGCACACATAAGCTGAAACAGTTATATATGAAATCAAGTTTTTACATTTGAAGTGCTGGTTTACATAAAGACGAAAAATGAGTTTTTTTTAATTTGCTAGGGTATATCAATTACCAGAAATTGTATCTGCTTATCAATATGCTGCAAATTGTTTAACAAGCTGCGGTAATACTGCAAGCAAGTCCTGAGGTGGTGGATATTTCTGTTGATGTGGTGGCTGCCGACAATAGTGACGGATATATCGTTACATTCGAGAGCCTTCCTGAGCCGCGTCATCCTATCGTGGAGAACGACGAATACAATGGTAGCCGTTATAAAGTTAAAATCACTACCGAACACTGTTAAAACTTCAGTATCCTTCCATTCATAAAACATCGCGAATGATCTATGGCTATAGCCCCAAACCAACAACAACATTCTTATAAAAATAATAACAGTTAATGTTATCACAAACGTTTTGGTGAGAATAGGCAAATTTCGGAAACCCATTTTTCTATCCGCTATTTTCGACATCGACACATATTTGTAGATGTAAGTCTCAGATGTAATTTGACTGGTCAGTATACTTATTCCAAATTCCCCCAAAGGAATTAAACGGATTGACCACAAGCTATTTTTTGCTGTACAATAGAATGTAGCAGCGAAAAATATTAAGCAATATATTCTGCAAATTAAATTTTTCGTATTTGAAGAACTTATGGGATAGAAGTACCCCACAATCAGCCGTAAAAACATGAACATTTTGAAAGGTGACAAAGATTTAAATTTTCGTTTGCCCATTTTGGTTGCCTTACTAGGAATGGGTTTGTATAGTACTTCCTTTGGATAATGACTAATCCACATGATTAGTCATTAGTCAGATCATGCATTAGTATTTATTATACAAACTCATCAAGATAATGACTTACAATTACCTACAATTACCCATCATTGCACAAATGCAATTTCCATTTCAAATAGTGAATTTCAATATATTTACAAGTTTACAAATAACTTTTTAACTACTTTGCCACTATAATTAACTATTCACCATCATCATTTTTAAAAGCTACCTTTGTAGTTTTGATAAAGTTGTTGAATCGTACCAGGTGTGCCAGCATTCGCTCTTCTCCTTTTAACTGTCTCTATTTAATTCCGTTTTTCGTAAACTAAACTTAGTAAGGATTGTATTATATTATTATAGCTTCTTGTCCGCGTTGAACTGTTTGTAAAGAAAATATAATTTAAAATGAAGTGATAATTCGTATATTTACTTATTTTATTATTAACTTTTTTTTTAGGTAGAACCTAACAAAACCTTTGAATTATCCTGTAGCATTTTTTTAGATGTTAATCTAAACAGGATGATTCATTCAGACAAGTTTCGTTCACAGTTAGGAGACTTGGGAGTTACCACTAAAATGCGGTTTTGTTCGGATCGAAGTTGGCTCTAACGAGATGGCGCGAGTTTGGCTCATCGCACCAACTTGAGGCAATTGGCGCAAATTGCACCGAGCAGTTTAGGGTTATCGGCGTCTCTAACGCTCATGCTAATGTAAGGAACTTCTGACTTCGAATAATACTACTTTAAGGAACTTGAGGTGATTCTCAGAATGGTTTAGGTTTTTTTAGAGACCACCGATAGATAAGGAATCAGAAAATTTAAGGTAGTTAAAATAATTTCTTAATATTGTTTCTGACTGAAGATCAATTCGTGTCAATGTAAGGGTCGTCTTAGCCGACATCACTTGACACAGTTCTTTGAAATATTTATGCAATTAACATAACACTTTTTATTTCTTTACATAAATGACATTCTTCTTTTTTATGGATATAAAACAATAAATAAATACCTTCTTAATTCCTAACCACCTTATTATTTATTAAAAGAAATAGTTTTGTTTTTCTCTTTTTAACATAATTTTTAACGCATCACAATTTGTTTCTTATAGCATAACTACCTTTAAGCTAACGGATAGGTTACTTCCAAGTGAATGTAACAAAAATTCTGTTAATAAAACCTACCCTCTTTACAGCTGAAACTCTAATCACACGAAATAAAAGAGTGCTGTAATCATATCCCCGAGAAGCACTCCATAAAACTAAGCGTATCTTCGCCGGCCGTAAATTATGTATTCCGAGTATAAAACTGAGCACGCTCAGATTTCTAGACCCACAGTGTTATTACGTAACTTGGATGCAATCACGATGCATCACTACGATTAGATTTGACCAACTGGTGAAACGTAAGATAAAATGTATCATGATATCAAATAATTTGCACATTACTGCAATGAATTATCAGATAACGTTCTAGCTATTTCTCATAGCTTGGAAGAAGGAAGAATTATACATTTCATGTTATTTTTTACCAGTTTGTGTCCAACTTTGTAGTATAATAACAAGAATCAAAAATTAAAAAGGGACGCAAACGATTGATTTTTAGGGTTCCGTACCTCAAAAGGAAAAAACGGAACCCTTATAGGATCACTTTGTTGTCCGTCTGTCCGTCCGTCTGTCAAGACCCTTTTTCTCAGGAACGCGTGGAGGTATGAAGCTGAAATTATATCAATTACTCAGGTCTACTGTCCCTTGAAGCTGTGAAAAAATCAAACTTCTAAGCCAACGCAATCAAAAGATACAGCCGTTTATGCCACAAATTTTCGACACTTGCAAGGGAATCAAAACCTACGGGGTGCTTCCCGTGAACTCAGAATCTTGAAATTTGGTACGAAGCAACGTCTTATAGCATAGATAAAGGAAAAATTACGAAAACCATAAATTTTTAGTTACATCACATAATATATTTTTTTTTTATAATTTTAAACTTACTACCCATTTCCTCATAAACGCGTAGAGGTATTAACACGTTCCGGGACACTACTCCAGATACAATAGATGTTTTATTGTTTTCACGCCTGTAGGCGGGCACTGTCCCGGAACGTGTGAAATTGAAATTCATACCAAATACTCAGGTCTATAATACCTTTAAGCTGTAACAAAATCAAACTTCTATGTCAACGCAATCAAAAGAAACAGCAATTTAAGCTGCATATTTTGAAACTCGCAAGTACTCGCAAGGGAATCAAAACCTAAAGGGTACTTCCAGTCGACCTAGAATCTTGAAATTTGGCATGAAGCAACGTTTTATAGCACACATAAAGGAAAAATTCCGAAAACCTTAAATTTTTAGTTACATTACAAAATATATATTTTTTCTTGCAGGTTTGTACGGAACCCTCGGTGCGCGAGTCCGACTCGCACTTGGCCGGTTTTTTTTATAAGAGCTGACTGTAGAGCTGTAAATGAACTGGTCATTGTGTTATTATTAATTGCAATAGGAATGAGGTAGCTAATAGCTTCCGATTTGTTTTAATAGTCGTATACGGTGGAACGAATAAGCTTTGGGTACTAACTCAAATATCTGCAGTGAGAATCTCGGAGAATTTTATTTCTAAGGTTTCTAAGGATGACCAAAAGCTCACCATTCACTCTTTTAATTTCATACATAAATAGATATTACAAAACAGTTTTGATGTAGTAAAAGCCTATTTCACAAACTAAAAGCACTAACCAACGAATAATCCAAAGAAGGAAGGACGCTAATGGGATCTTAAGTTATTCAGACATTGGGTAAAAGGTCGTTATTATTAGTTTTAAAATTTTTGTTGGTATGCTTTATAATAACCAGTTTGAATGAGTCCCATGCTTTGTCCACACCACTGAGCAAAAATAAAATAAAAACTGGAAGTTTGGATGCTGTTGAACTATTTACAAATTAGAACAATACTGTGATAATGAAAACAATACACCATAAATTCACTTTATTTTCTAATCGTACAGATGTGTAAATTGTATTATTACGATGAGGTAGGTAGTACAGAAGCTAAAAAGGGAAACAGGCAGTCTCAGGTCTACTGGAACGATCCGTCATACTCGATATTCGCTTGGCCTTCCCGCTATATACCGAAGCAGCTCTTTTATCTCTCTTCTTCTCTCTTCGTCTGAAAAAAGGAAATGTTGCTTTTATTTTGTGCGGCAATATCAAATAAAAATCGGTTAGCTTTTGTCTGTGAGATATGATTCAAGTGAGGGCAGAATTAATGATTTGCAGCAGGACAAACTGCTCTCAGTACAATATATGAATTAGAAGAAGCATTCAGAGTCATATCCCCATGTCATTTTTAGAGTTTGACGAGTCTTTGAGCATTTCTACAATTGATAACATATTGTGTAATTGAGAACACAGTATGACTTTTTACTGGCGCTCCCAGCAAGCTTCGTTTTACTTCATTGTATGGTTATTATCCTATTCGGAGCCAAGATAAATAAATCAAAGTAATAATGAAAATCGGTCCATCCGTTCTCGAGCTACAAGTGGTGTAACTAACTCGACTTTATTATATGTATATAGATATAACGCTGTGGACCTTTAAATTATTTATAGTGTATTATTTTTTTTCTTTTTCTAAAAAAAATCTTGAACATTATTTAAGAAACGTTCGTTAAAAGTTTACCTGATTCGGAAATAAGTCGATTGTGCAGGATCAGCTTAATGCCATCAGTCTCGGAGTTGACCAGCTCAGCCACAAACGCCGGCAGACATGTCAGGAAGCTCATGTGAATCCCGAAGAAGTACTGCAGCCCGAATGCCAAGTAGTCTTTCTTAAATTTACCAAGTACAAGCTAAAAAGAGATGTTTACAAAAATGCCAAGACCATGTATGGTTTCTCTCAAAATAGCTAAAAATCAGGTTATTAGACGTACTATATGAAATCTTAATTTAATTCACAATTTTTGAGTAATTTAATTAATAAAAAATGAACTTTTTAAAACCCTGGCAACTCCTTTTGTCTAAATTTACTCCAAAAACACGTCGAAAAAAAGTTAATCGGTGAAGGTCAAATGCCATTTTGCTTTCCGCTTTCGATCTTTTTTAATCTGTTCAAACAACTGATTTGCTGACAGGTATTTGTCAGATTTATTAGACATCATTAAATAAGATTAAATATTGCTAGATTTTATCAGTTCACGTTACATATTAGGAAATATATATATTTTACAGATTAAAAGCAGTCTCAAAATGATTATGCTTAACATTAGCTATTTTTAGTGTCATGTAGTGTAGTGTTGGCATTTTCCCCATACAAACGAAAACATATTCTCTTTTAAATGTTAAACAAAGAGAGATCAGAAGTTTAAGAATGGTCGTTTTAATCTTTATTTATTGCTGACAGGCCACTTTACATAACTATACTTTTCTGAGAAGCAGATCAAAGTTAGTTAATGTTTTAAAATAAAAGGTGAACTGGAAATAACGGTATCGAAAAGCACTCACATCAATTTTCAGCGAATGCAGCGACATGTAGACGACGTGCATAAACCGAGGTACATTAAAGCAGAGTCCTGTCATTATCTGAAAAAATAATCATTTTTGATAGCAAGTGTTTAAATAAAAGTAATCTTGACACCTCAAATAGCTATCACATAACGTACCAAAATATCAAACATTGTTTTGATATTATCCATGATATCCAACATCTGCTTGTAGCATATTAAAAACCTTTCCAAACTTGTTCCATTCATGAGACGGTTCTTCAATATTTGCATGCGTTGGTACAGAATATAAATCATTAAAAACTGTACCATATAAGGCTGATCAAGCCCAATGAGTGGCACTTGGAATAAAAACTGATTTATCATTGGTATGTCTATACAATATTCAGATGACACCGTGTAGAAACAATATAAAGTTGATAAAGACGCTTTGGTTATTAACGCAACAAATGCAATAAAATAAGTTTTATAACCTATCGATCGCAACTCCTTACATGGGATATTCAAAATTGAATCGATTTTTGAAAATTCTGTTAAAAAGTCATATACAGTGAAATCGAATGTCGGCAAAACAAATTGATAAGTACAATATTCCACGACAAATAATATCATGAAAAATTTAGTATTGATAAAGCACTGATGGATCATGATAGAAACCATGATCAGAGAAAACGACAACGACGCAGTTATCATTGCACATCTCCATTTTTTTGGAACAGATCTTTGAAATCCGAAATTGAACCCGAAAACTATTTGAACGGTCACAAAATAAAAACAGAACATTTTAAGCGATTGATTTTTAGCTGAGACAGATAATGAATCCATCACTGACCGAGTGAACTGAACTAGCCAAACTGCCCGTGGCGAAATTCTTTTGCCAAAATTACCTCCATCAGTCGACAAAAGTTTATTAATTGGTGAGCTGATAGTTTGTTTGCTCAAGGTATCGACTCGAGTAATTTAGCAAATGCGAATCACTTAATATGATAATGATATCAAAAACTAACAATTACTTCATCGAATTATTAACGAAACATAACCAGAAAATACATAGGTGTTATATTTTACATAAAGTATTTCAAAAACTTACCAGTTTATCGAAGATAGGCTTGATTTTATTTATACATTCCATAATTTCTATGGGTCAATTTCAACAAAGTCGATTTTTTTATCACTTCGGTGAACTTTTTTATTTTTAACATTTTTCGAATTTAAACTATGGTTTATGATACTTCTTGATGTTGTTTAGATCAATACGTAACGCCATCAAAATATCTTGATAAAATAAAAAGATACATTACTTTAAAGTCTTGATGCCACCGAAATAAAAAAACGATTCATCGAAATGAAATAACTCGCCCACCGAAATGACAACACTTTTCCACCCACCGAAAACCTTTAACAAAATTACTTCTATACACTAAAACACGTGGTTCGTCGTGACTGCATCCGTGCGTTTTGATTTCACTCCATTCCCGTAGGTCGTAGCGTGATGTTTTACAGTATCCCGTATGAAGAAGTTGCTGCACGTCGCTGCACACAATACGGGTAATAAGCTAGACTACTGTGACTACAATTTTTCACTTTTTTATTTACTATTTATCATTAAATGTAACCTGATTTACAAATAAAATAGGCCTTCGGCTATATAAACTCGCATCGCAAAATAAACAAGTAAAAAAAGTATTTGTATTAACAGTAGTCGAAAACCCATCACTAGATGACAATTTAGTAGATTTTCTAATGTACACAACTTGAAAAGGACATAACTTACATTTTTTTTATATATTTTCTAATGACTGTCATTGTCTAGCCTATCACCTATTTTAGGCTGGACCTCTATTTAAAGGACACCAAGTATAGCCAATAATACGATTAGCGCGTTTAAAAAGTTTTCGAGCTAAGCGCTTCTCGTCAACTTTCATAATGCGCACAGCAAAAGAGTGGAACTCGCATATGTGTTTCCATCGGTCTACAACCCTGTTTTTTTTTCAGAAAAAGAGTGAACAGGCTTCTTCTGGGTGAGCTCGCTTCATCGTCGTCCCTGTCTGTGCCTCGTCTGGTATAGTCTAGAGACAAAAGTAAACCCATATCATATTAAAAAAACTTTTTAGCTTAACAACACTACTAGCGGTCCTCTTCGACATTTTCTGTGCGTTTTGCCTTTACTCCGTTCCCGTAGGTTCCAGCGTGATGTTGGCATGCCTTAAAGCAGTTGCAAACCTGAATCTGGTGCTTGGCTGCATGATTTGCCGTCTCCACAGTTGGGTACGCTTCTCGACAACAATTCCTTAAGAATTGCAGTAGCTTTAAGACTGGGCAGCAAAGTTTGTGAACCTCATCGCTGTATTTGTGGTGTGATGGTAGATGAAAACGGCTACCATGGACTGAGTTGCCAAAGATGTGCGGGGCGGTTCCCGAAGCACCATTCTATTATAGTTTATTTTTGTTTTTATAGTGTTTTGTCACTATACAAACTTAATTGCCTGGATTGCGTAAGACACGGGGTTCAATTCCTCGTCTGTCACAGGATCACAGTTGCTTTTTACAAGTGCAATTTATACCATTCTATTAATGAATTTGTGCGTCGGGCCACGGTTTCTGTAAATATTCCTTGCGTCCTAGAGCCACCAGGCTTGTCCCGCATGGATGGTAAGAGACCAGATGACCTAACGTTGGTCCCATGGCGAAGAGGGCGTAGCCTCTTATGGGACGCAACATGCGTTAGACACATTTACTGAACCTGTTGAAGTTACAGTATGCCTGTTGTTGAGGCATAAGGGTAATGATCAACACTCTGGCGGGTTAAACAGGTTTCCATTGCTATTCAACGAGGCAATGCTGCTAGCATAATGGGAACCTTTGGATCGGTCAGAGCGTAGAGTGGGAATCAATAGTAGTTATATGGAAATTTAAAGCGTCTTTTTTTTCTGTGACATTTTGTAATAAAAGGACGACGCTTTTCGCTGAATGAATAATTTGTATCTTTATAGTTCATTATGTATGTCATTGTAATTTTCATTTAACACCTTAACGCGTTCATGAAGAAAGGGGCAGTAAGTTTTGTTTTTATATGATATAACAAAAAAATACAGTTTTCGCAATTATTCCTGTATCTGTAATATAAATGACATTGCTTTGTACCAAATTTCAAGATTCTAAGTTCACGGAAAGTACCCGTAGGTAGGTTTTCGAGTGTTGAAAATTTGCGGAAATTTGCTGATATTTACGGCAATAACGGCTGTATCTTTTGATTGCGTTGGCTTAGAAGTTTGATTTTTTTACAGCTTTAAGGGACCGCAGAGCTTTTGATTAAATTTTAGCTTGATACCTCCACGTGTTCCTGAGAAAAAGGGTAGGGACAGACAAACGGACGAACAACGAAGTGATCCTATAAGGGTTCCGTTTTTTACCTTTCAAGGTACGGAATCCTAAAAAGGAAGGCAAAACAAAATATTCTTTCAAATTGAACCAGTAGTTCCTGAGATTACCGCGTTCAAATAAAAAACAAACAAACAAACTCTTCAGCTGTATAATATAGTATAGATTTTACCGGAATGATATAATGAAGCCATCGAAATGAGAAAAAGAACCACCGATATGAACAATCTACGCACCGGAATTAATAAAATTCACCGAAATGATATTTTTTTATTATTTCGGTGAATTTTGTTTCATTTCGGTGGTCAATCTAGGCCACCGAATCAACCGAAATGAAAACACCGATATTAAAATCAACGACATAATTTAACATAACAATAAAAGTTTTAAAGTCACAAAGTTATTAATACCACACTAATAAACGTAGTTTGGGAAGGATACCAATAAATATTTCATACATTTTATGGAGAATTGGATGACAATATATTCCAACCTGCGGAAATGAAAAATAAAATATCCCATGTCACCGAAACCAACTACTTACTTTTTTGGCGGGAACACGGAGCTCGGCGCACGTCTATTTACTTTAAGCATTGAGGCGGCACTGGTATGTAGCGTTTTAGCGCGGGGGCAAGGAGCTAGAGTTGTCCCACGCAAAAATATTCTCGACAAACTAAAATTCACCGATATGAAAAGTCTTATTTGACCACATGCATTTTTACTTATAAGTCATTTAACTAAAAAGATTAAATTATAAAATTATTATGTAATAGTACTATAACTATTCACGATTTTAATGAAATAAGCAATAATACTAAATAACCAAAAGTTTTTACTGTATAAGGGAAATTAAACAGAAAAATGGATTTGACCGCGCAACCGAAATGAAAAATATGGTGCTTTATCATTTTTTATTCCGTATTTAACGTAGTCCTAATCAAAAAATATTTATGGTCTCGTATACGGGATAACGCCTTCTATAAATAAAAAAATAAATAAGCCTCATTGTATCACTCTGCACTGCCGATTTCACTCATGCCGCGTAAAATTTGCTGTTGGGAAATTCACCCCTATATACCTTACTAAATTTGTATTTTCACTCAGTTCGTGGGTGCTTAATTTTAATGTAAGTATACGGAAACGTCTATAAAGCGTGTGCATAATTAAAAATTGCACGGACGGCATGTCACGACCCAAAATTGGTAGTGAATGCAGAAAAAAGTTTTGTAATTTAAATATTGAAAAAGAGAAAAAATCGGATAAAGTAAAAAAACAATAAGCATATGATATGATAATCTTTAAGATAAATGATAACATTGTATACATGGTTGTCGACACATAAAACTTTTTTATTCACATTGAGATGAACATCAATTAGAGCAATGTCTTTAAAGAAACTGTACATAGTATAATTGGTACAAATCATCAAAATAGGTGTGTAACAAAGGTATTCTGTAGCATTTGCAACATAACACATCCATCCTCGAGGCATATTACCAATAACCGGTATAAGAGACCTGACTCAAATATTAACGGATAATAAAATACACACAAACACTTTGTCACCCAGCTTATGCGTTTGGGCACACACTTATTGAAACCAAAATCTAGACCAAATATCACTTAAGTGACTATGAATACGCCAATAAAAAAAATTGACAGAGATAATTTTACTGGAGCAGGGTTCATGGTGTATAGATTAGACCTATTTCGCAAAAAAACAACCGAGAAATGAAACGCTAATTGAATGAAAAAAGCAATTTATTAGTAACGTTTACTAAAGTTCGTGTCTTGTTTGCAAAAGCCATATCAAAGTACATGAATGTGATCGTGGTAAATATTGCGAGTTCTAAATGATATTATTGAAATACAAACAATACAGATAACTTTTCACGCATATTTAAATTTAAATTACGTCGTGATGCGACGATTAATAAAGGTGAATTTTGAATGAAAGGGAGCAGACATAAGTTTGGTCGCCACAGAAAAAGAGATTTTGCATGAGATAATACCTCTATAACAACGTGGAGTACGTCAATTTTTTTTTCAGATTGTCGGATAGTTAAAAAACCGGCCAAGTGCGAGTCGGACTCGCGCACTGGGGGTTCCGTGCCAACTTTAACTGAATTAGGGATTCTTACGTCCACTTAGCCAAAATACCAAAATATTTTGTTGACCGCAAACATAACTTTGTTTTTCATAGTATTTGTATGAAGATTGAAGAGCAAAGTTGTTTGCGGTTGTTGAAGATGTGCTATATCTCAAAAACTAATATTTCGATTTTGCTCAAACCAATTTTCGTTGAAAGTATTAACGTATTATATAAGATCTACATTATGTATTTTTTTCAAAATGTACACTCGCTTAGTTTAAAAGTTAGATGTGGGGGGGACGCCCATTTTACGACTTTGTAAGCTTCTATCCCTTCAAATGTGACACTTATGGAAAAAACGGTTTTAGAAACCTTTGTCATTTTAAAAGACCTATCCATAGACAACCCACACGAATAGGTTTGACCAAAAATTTTTTTTTAGGTTTTAGTTCATGTATGGGAGCCCCCCTTAAATATTATTTTTTATTTTTTCTATAAAAATCGTGAAGCGGTTAACGGATACATTTACTTACCAAGTTTCAACTGTGTAATGCTATTAGTTTTAGAATAAAGTGGCTGTGACATACGGACGGACAGACAGACAGACTTGACGAAAGTATAAGGGTTCCGTTTTTTGCCATTCGGCTACGGAACCCTAAAAATAGTATTAAAACTTATGATGATAGAAATAAAAATAATGAACATCAATACAAATGGGTAAATTGGATAACAACGATGAGATACGTGATACACAAGTTGAGAACGAGAAAAGGGAAGTTCCAATCCAGAGGGATGATCCTGCAGACAGTAAAACGGAGAGGACGAGCGTCAACGTAGTTGATAAGACGCTCGATGTCTTTCGTGTGGCTCTGCTCTGAAATTCAAAAATAACATGCATTTCAAATAGTAATTCGGGCGTATTGCGATCCAACTTAATCCGTTCAATTCCCACTCAACTCCCAGGCAGCGCAATTCCCACTCAGAGAAAACTAATATTATTAACATAATAATAAAATGATAAATATTATAATAATAATATCAATGTAATGCAAAATCTAAATACGAATTACGAATTTAAATTGTAAGTATACACATTAATGTTTGTACTTGTTTCTTCTGTTATTATTTAATAAAGAATTTTGAAAAGTAAAGTAAAAGTAAGTAAATACGAATTGCTATTTTGACAGTAAAGCATAGCTGCTTAACTGTCAAAGTTTTATCGTAATATGAAAATAATAAATATTAAAAAAAAAAGAGTTAGATTTCGCAATTTCTTCCACGTTAATATTAGATTATCTGTATTCATATAAGAAACTTCTCAGAAAAAAAAAAAAAAACTATCCATATCCTTCTTAGTGCGCCTTCACATTATAGCGACCACTGAATAGATAAATAAGGTTAGAAATGCCCCGGTCAGTGCAGCAGAGGTGAGCTAGTTGTGAGCATATGCACGAGAAGTACTTCAGTCGCGTGACAAGAGCGTTGCACTAATATTCTGCAAGACAGCGATTTTGTTGCACCAAGTATTTAAAAAAATACTCATTGATGACTGTGCACGCACATTACTAACAAAATTGCTACCTTAGCACGCAATGTATCGCATCCAATTTGCTTGGTTCGCTTGCGTTCACAACGATAGGGATGTAGCTCACGGCACAGTAAAAATATCGATAAACGGTAATTTCCTTATTGATGTTTTAGGAGATTAAAACATTATTAATTAGTTAAAATCAATATTATTTAGTATTTATTTATAACAAACTAGCACCCTCCCGCGACTTCGTTCGCGCGTCTAAGTTTTATAGGTAGTGCCATCCACGAAGGCGCGCGGCGTTCATTTTTGAATAAGGATAGCGCGGGGTGTGGGGTGTGTGGCAAATATTTTTATATCATAAAATAAATATGTAATAATTAAATTCATTATAGCATCATCAAATATTGCCAAAAACTTGCACACATGTACTTAAAACGATTAGAACGAAAGGTGGCACGCGCCAACGTGGATGGCACTCTCTATACCGTTCCCATAAATAGTAGAATTTTTTATAAGCCCATACGCATTACTACTTCTATAGTCTTCCCCCATAAATATGCTATCTAAAATGTATCTGACATAATTTATAACCAGACAAATAGTTTCTGATATTAGCGCGTTCAAACAAACAAACAAAAACATCCAGCTTTTTAATTAGTATATTTATATATTATAGATAAATGTTATATGTATTTTACGTCCTTTGACACAACACGTAGACCGGGTCTGATTTTTTTCCTATTTGTTATGTTGCATGTAGTTTTAATTTTTCTTGTTTGCTATTAATAAAATAAAGTTTTTTAAACTTATACGGGGATATTATCTTTTTATTAAACAACAATATGGAAATACTTTCTACGCCTATTGTCAATTATATGTAATTCTTTCGGATACTAGAAAGAGTAGGCTATTGCTATTGTGCCATGTAGATATCTCCCCTGTCCTAATCAACAACACCTAAAGGCCGTTTTCACGAAAAGTTTGCAGAAAAGTTTCACATTGAACACCCTTAGATAACATCCAGAGCGTGGATGTCCACCGGCAATATGACCTTCTGAAGATTGCAGGATTGCATTGGACATAGTAGACCGCTTGCGACCGGTCGCTGTGGAAAACTGTGGGGTCTATATAACTTTTCTGTTGAAACAAAAAAATATATTAATAAACTCTCTGCTTGAGAGCAACATCAATCACAAACATGTGTCAAAACATTGCGTTTTCAGACATGTTAAATTATTGTCAAAAATAAAATAAAAAATATGTTAATATTAATTTATTTTAATATTATTTAAATCAAATTATTAATGTTAAGCAATACGTAAAAGTATTAATTTTCTCTATTTCAAGTAAAGTATAGCAATACATTTTTTTTCTTATTGTTTTCTATCGGAAAGTAATTGTACAACCCTTTGATGCGATCAAATGTGCCGTAAAATTATATACGCAAAACTAAAATCTTATGGTTTTTTTTCAATTCATATTGAAAAAATACATTACACCGGTAATTGAAGTTATCGATATCGATCGACCTAAGATATCGACTTTTACCACAACGTAGTATTTTGACATTAAAGAATAAAAGTAGCGGAATGATGATTGATGGTTCCACAGCTAGCAGCTCTGTGATTGGTAGTTGGTTTTACGCACTAATCACACCAATCACAGAGCTCCCAGCGGAAAGTGTGATTGGTTTGTGATATTGATGCGTTGATTCATTGATTGGTGCTTTTGGCACTGCAGCAACAAAACCGTACCGCCCACCGGCGACACAGGTTCTCATACAAACGAACTGTCAGAACGTTTCTAACCTTATTTATCTATTCAGTGATAGCGACAGTAGCGCGTCGCTGTAATGTGAAGGGCTTACTGCTGTCATTTATGTATGAAATTGACAGCAGCGCGACTGTCGCGCGACCGTCGCGCTGCGTGTGAAAGCGCACTTAGGATGTGAAATCAAAACTGGTTTGGCAGTTAGTGTGAAAATGTAACAGAGAATCGATTTCACTTTTACAATACTACAAAGGCTATTTATGTACTAATCAATCATATTTTGTCAATTTAAAAAGAATTTTGATTAACCTTTTGGTACAGATAAAACTATTAATTAATCACCATTGTACTAATATAAAATTTGAGCAAAAGTTAAACCTTTCACCTCTTTCCAAAAACAATTTGTCGTGTAGAACCAGCTTCATCTTTTGGACTTCTGCCGCCAAAAGTCCTGCAGAAAACGCGGGCGAGAAGATCACTATCAACGACTGAGTGGTTGTCAGATACCCTCCAAAAGGAAATGTTTTTGACTGAAATATTTTTAACAAAATAGAGAAGGTTAATAATAGAGTACAATCAATGAATTCTATTGCTTTATCCTACTACTATTATAAAGGCGAAAGTTTGTATGGATGTATGGATGTTTGTTACTCTTTCACGTAAAAACTACTGAATGGATTTGAATGAAACTTTACCACAATATAGCTTATACATCAGAATAACATATAGGCTACAATTTTTGAGGTTTCTAATGTGAGGTCGTAAAAAAACACATTTTTTGCGCTACTAGACGGGACGAACCTGAAGTCCACGCGAACGAAGTCGCGGGCAAAAGCTAGTTTTTAAAATATATGCCTATAAGACACAAACGTCTTACCAGTTTTCCCTCAGCATGTATTTGTTGTAATGTAAAGAAAACTGAAGCCATACATTCTGGTGTATTGAACAGCAAGGACACCAAGAACTAAAACAAAACAACTCATGTTAACAGTCTCTGTGCTTGTTAATAATTTCAAATTATTCAATTCCCTTCTATAATAGATAACTTACCACACCATCAAAAGTGTCCTTCACTTTTTCCGTCACTTCGACAATAGTTTTGTAAAGAGAATGACAATGAATGATATTCTTAGAATCCTTGACAATATTGATAAATATTTTCATACGGCGATATACAAAATAAAAACTATAGAAGTATATGACAAGGACTATATCTACACAAAATAGAGGAATGAAATAGACAATCCTTATGACGGGAATCGTTACACAGTTATCTGGATTGAAAGTACAAAAGAAACAAGTCAAGGTTACTCTGAATACCACTACAGACATACATGATATTAGCATCGAAACGTCGAGATTATATGAATTGCTATCGACACCAATCATTGAGTCAAAGGAAGTCAAGTCTTTAAGTAAAACAGAAAAAGTCTTTTTTGAATCGGAGAATACAAGAACAACGACGTACATGACATACTCAAGACAAAAGACTGAAAACCAAACTGCTTGCATAGTTTTTAAATAAAGACAGAAGAAAACTATGCATGTGCTGGATATGCAAGCGCATTGCATCAGTGTCAAAATTTTTATCGCCCATTTTTGTCTTACGCTGGAGTGTTTCGCAAATCCAAAGTCTAAGGATAGAATCACTTGAAGCATTATAAAAAGATTGCTTATCCTGTCAGAAACATTACGTTTTTTATTTTTTTCAAATAAGGAATTTATCTTTGGTGTAACTGGTCTTTTTATGATCACCATTAGGAAATAACTCAATACGTTATACCGACAAGAAATGGTTTAAGCTACTTCTTCACCCTGCGACTGACAATGAAGAATGGAAAAACAATTTAATAAATTAGTTTTCACAACCTTTTCTCGTCAATCATACTTGTTTAATAAATTGATGTTTGTGGATCATTTGTGTTATTAGAAAGAAAGTATGTACCTTCCATACTAAAAAAGTATTTATCTTATTGGAAAAAAATCTTCAATTTTGTTATTGATTTACATTTCTATACGCCTTGTAAGTTTGTATGTAGGTAACAATTTATCTATCCGATCGTTCTACTAGTTTTCAACTACTTTCGAGAATTCTCGTCATTCGAGTCGAGTCATTCTTCCATTAATGTCTAGATAATTTGTATGTTCCATACTTATTATTTAAGCAAATATAATTAATATATATGATTAATACAGTTTGGTAATTTGCACAATGATTATCTGGTAGCCGACGCAAACATTCAAGATAGAGATCGGGAGATTCCAGTCCAAACGAATGATCTTGAACACTGTGAACCGCAACGAATGTCCCTGGATGTAGTCGAGAAACTTTTCAAACGAAGCTGCTTGGTCTTCATCTGAAACGATTTTATTATCGATAAATATCCTTTTTTTGCTAATAAAGTGCATTATAATGAAAACGGTAGCAAGATTAATATAGTCATGCCCTATAACCGTTGACTTAAAGTCGAGTACAACATACCTGATATTTTAATACCTTAAAAATCTTACCTCGTTCTTTAAATAAGTGGTCGTTTAGCAGCACTTTTAGATCCTCAACTGCGGATGTCACTAGTCCAGCCGCTATAGCAGGAATACTCAAAAGAACGAAGTTTTGTAGCACATACAAATTCCGAGAGACGAATGAGTGTGCGTTATTCTATAAAGAAACGATGAAGTTAAGAAAGAGTTACCGTTGATCAAAAAACTTTATCTTCAGTTTAATAAACAAATCAAGAGTTCAAACTAAAGTGTAATTACCACGTCAATAAAATATAATTTAAATGTCGACAAGCTTAAATAAGTAGTTATAATCAGGTCCGGAACCAAAACCGACAGCGCCAGTAGATACTGAAACAAACTAACATAAGTAATGTGTATCATGTTCAAGTTTAACTTTGTTAGTTTACAATATACTCGTACTATCTTCATAGAACATGAACATCGATCGAATTCTTGTGTATTATGGTTTTACTACAGTAGGCGACACTAGCGTATGGACATCACTAGAGCTGTCAGATAGATCGTTATTGTATAGTCCCGCAAATATTTGTCTGCATTGAAAATTTTATTATTATTATGGTATGGAATAAGAATGTTTTTCACCATCAACACACCTAGTTGTCTTTAGAGTACTCACCAAATAATCAAAACATTTCTTAGCCGAATACAGTGCTGCAACAATATCCTTGTATATTTCAAAATAGTATGAGACGTTCCCTTTCTTGCATTTGACCAAATTGTTCAAAACAACAAGCCTTTGATACACAGAGAAAAAGAGAAAAAAAATTAATCACCATAACACAATCAAACGAAAATAAAACCACAAGATACAGAGCATGGTGAACATCATCGTAGAAGTCACAATCATAGTAGTTATTTATACAAAATATAAAGTTAAGGATAAGCTTATACAAAATACACCACACACAACTTATGATAATTCTCAAATCTATCTTGTCTTTTACTTTGTTTTTGCACGATAATTTAGTGTCAACTGTCTTCAAGGCTTCTTGCAAGTTCCAAAATGATCGCTTACGCTTAAATACGATAAGAATTAACGAATTTAAAAAGAAGTGCGATGTTCCTCTAAACGTAACGTAAGCAAACAAAAATCCAGATTTATTACTGTTGCTGCCACTGTTTACAATAACCATGCTAAGCGCAGAAAACACCGAAGAATTCAATAATGTGAGTGCATTCATCAAACGATTGATTTTTTTAGACCGAAAGGAGATATAGCCAAAGTCTAAACAGAAGAATATATGCATAAATGTAAAGAGTATAGTTCTACATTTGGTAATTTTGTCTTGCGCTCTCCAGTTGTACAGCGTGCATGTCCCAGAACTCATCATAACAAAGTGAGAATTTGAACGAAAAGAATATCGATTAAGAACAAGGCTCACAGTTCTATTATTGTAAGTTCCTACTTATTCATTTGAAAGTAATCCATTAGTCGATAATGACACCAACAAAGGCATTAACATAATTAACATGACCTTGGAATTCAATAATTAAAACAGTTGTTGATGAATAACCTGGAAACACCCTATTATAATGTGATGAACTGGTTATTCATCTCAACATGTCATCTTCCACAAGCTTTGTCTGGGGCTGGGTGCGCTACATAATTATAAAAAAATTGTATATATAAATCCTTTAATCAATAAATCATCCCATTCGATGAGATTCCATGCCACAGTAGCTTGATGTTTTCAATTTATTCAAACATAGGTATGTAACTTTTTCTGTTACTTGACCATTGAAAAAAGGTAATGTATTGTGCCGATATTATGTATTTCTAATTTATTAAACTAGAAAAGCCGCCCAAAAGCCGATTAATGGATTACTGGTGTTCTATTATTATTTTTACCATGAGTCCTATTTTCAATATTACGAAACTGACAGTGAAGGCCTTTTCCTCATTAGTTCAAGTAAAGCCTTTACAGATGTTGTATTAACGTCACCAAACATGTATATTCCATCCATAGAAATAGAAACCAAATATGAAAAATGCTTAAATTTTCTTTTTATATTTATGCATATTTTTTTGTCCATGGACTTCGGCTTTGTGAAATTTTCAAACAAAAAAATGGAATGTGCTGTGAAATGTTTCACTTTAGCTCAATGTCTGTGCACTATAACGATATATTTCATCGATTCTGCAGAACTTACGAAGAATTATTTAATGATGTCTTTCGAGGGTGTGATGGTCGTAGTTTTAGCTGTAGCTTGTGCTACTCAATATCTAGCTAATACTTTAGCATTGCTTCTGAACAGCCGGGAGAAATCTTTATGCACTTTCTTTAAAACTATGCAAGCAGTTGACTCAAAATTGACCGCCAACAGCAAATTTTACAATTTAGAATTAAAAATCATCATCGTTTGTATAGTCTGTGAATTACACAAAGCGGTTCTTAACACTGTCTTTTGTTATAGCAATGTCGATGAGTGCTTGATATCATCGTCAATATTTTCTGAGATAATATTTCTCATTTTTATTATATCATTTGATCTCATTCTGATTATGTATTCATTTGTTTTTTATTCTGTGTACCTTCGCCTCAAGGTGCTTAACAGATTTGTGTACATTGGCGATGCTACTCGAGTAATGGAAAGCTTAGATATTTATAGGAATATTGCTGATTGCTTACAATTGGTTCGAAAATACTTTGACATTTTAGTGAGTTATTTTATTGTTAGTCTGAAATTAATGTTGCAAAAGGTTATAAAAACGTATAAAGTAATTTTCTTTTCAGTACATTCTTGCACTGGCGTTCCTTACACCGGACCAAGTATACACGACTTATTCAGGACTTTTGAAATTAAAAACCCGTCAAAGACAGGTACTGTTGTTTCTGCTTTGTGATAAAAATTCAAAATATTACTGACGGGGCTGTATTTCTTCAATGATTATCATCTGTGGCTGTAGACAAACGGTCAATGCTTCAATATCAAAAATTGTACCAAAATGACCCAAACAAGCCATCATTTGCCCTGAAGTTTTTACAAATCTGATGCAGTTTTGTTAGCGTAAACGTTGATGTTTCACACTTATCTATAGTAGAGCCACTGATTAAATAAAAGACTTGCTCTTCAAACAGTGACGTTTTACAATATAAACTTAAACTTCCAGTTATTTTGAAACTTAAGGATGATGTCACAACGGCTAAAGTTGCGTTTATGAATAACTCCCAAGCTTTTATGCCATCTTTGGTTGTTTTGGTTAGTGTATTCTGCGTTAGTGGTCCGCCGAAGTCACGCTTTCTAAGATGAACTCTTAAGCATACATAGACATTATCATTCCAGGGTCCAAAGACATTCATATACATATTAAGGAACGTGTATACATTTCACAACTTCATCATACTGGTTTCACCAGCCCTATCTGCCGGATTGGTGACAGTTGCTGCAGATGAACTGAAGTTGATACTGTTGGAACGAATACTTCAAGAAAGAGGTAGGCAAATTAGAGCAAAAATAAAACGGTTATTTATACATTGTACTAAATAATAAATAAAAATACATATATTGTTTATTTAAAATTCATTAGTCGATGTCAATGAAATTGCATTTAAATATCGAGTGAATAGCCTTTACAAGCCTACGAACCCACAAACCTCTTCATAATAAGTATAGGTATGCATAAATACACATAGATAACGAAATTCCATTGGTTGTTCGCATCTTCTACGTCCATTCCCTTACCTCTTTTAGACAGGAAACTTAACTGTTTTTTGGGATTAAAAGAAAGCTATATATACATATGATTTCATCAACTATTAATTTTTCATTAGAATTATATTTCAATATCTATTCCAGACTCACGCCACGAGACGCATCTGCAAATGTTTCTGGACTACGTGACAGTTCGTCCGATGAGGTTTGCCATTCTCAAGGTAGTTCCCCTGGACTGGTCGCTGCCGATCCTTATTCTGAATCTTTCTGTCTCTTACCAGATCGTTATCGTCCAATTTACACAGCTTTACTAGATTTTATAGACTATAAAGTTCGTAAAACAAATCCAAAAGGTTCTCACTCTAATAGCCTAATGTTTTATGGTGCAATTCATTACGAATAATAAATGTACTGCAAATTATATTTGTCTTTTTCAACCTTCGGTTTGATGTAATCTTAATTCATTTATTAATTACCCTAGTGCATAATCTCCTAATGGGTTATTTAATTAAGGTCCACGGAAAGTTCTAGCATTAGACTTTATAACTTACGGACAGTCGCTTACTGTATTTCCTTGCTTTAAAAAAAATAGCAGTTCCTAAAACCATGTTGAACAACTATATTAACAGAAATAGCTCAATAAACAAATACAGTGAAGTTCTTTTCATTTTTCTTTTCTTATCTTTAGGGTTGGATTTTGGTTTTTATAATTTTCATTCAGCAAAAATGAGGCGCTTGATAACAATACTTACAATCATATTTACTTTATTTTTGACTATTTACTCGATAACATTTTATCACCTTCACACTTTCACTAGCTGTTGGGCTTTGGCAGGTTCAATTCAGTACTTTTTGAATTCTGTAATCCTGATTATATTTAAGCGCAAAAGCTCGTTTTTTAACTTGCGTAAGGCGCTTAAATTGATTGATTCCAAATTATTAGTTGACGGTGAAACATATAATATTGACATGAAGGTCATTTGTAGCTGTGTGCTCTGTATTTTGTACAAGATTATCCTGTGCATTATTTTCTGCATTAACAATAATGATGACTGCTATATCATGTACTCTGGGGTTCTCTTTAATTCCATACAGACATTTTCATTCGATATTGTCATGATAATAAGTGTATTTACTTTCTATTCTGTTTATTGTCGGATCAAAACTCTAACCAGTTTAATCAAAAATAATCGAAAAGAGATTGAGAATTGTATAGAGATTTACAGGAATATTGTCAGGGTCATAAAAATGGCTAAGAAATGTTTTGATTGTTTAGTAAGTTTTATCATTTTGGATGTTCAAAATTTTACTCGGAGAATACGGTCGAGATAAAATGGCTGTTGTTTCAGTATGTAATAGCATTGCTTGTAAATATTCCGGACATCATTGTGAATTTCTACCAATTCTTGATGAGACTGAAAAGTGAAGTTGATGTTATGGTAAGATCATCTAGGTATGAAGTTTTGATCAAAAACTCAGAACAAAGAAAGAAATGGCTTAGAATATTTTTTTAACACTCACAGTGTCATATTTTATTCTTAAAAGATGAAATAAAAAACCAAGCTATTGCATAAACAGACGGGTAGATGGCGCTAACGTCACGCAATGACGTATTCATAAGAAACCGAGAATTTCGCGCGGTCGGACCGACGGCACGGTAGCTCAATTGGAAGAGCAGTTGGCCCGGTAAGCCAGAAAGATGCTGGTTCGAGTCCCGCCCGTGCGCAATTTTTGGTTTCTTATTTCATCTTTTAAGAAAGAAAGAAATGTTAAACATTATTCGTTCTACTGGAGTTTTTGATCGTGTATAAAAGTTATTGCTGCATTTGAAGAAAAGTTCTCCGAATCTTCGATAGTTTTTATTTTACAGAAGCATGTGCACAACTTTATTACCCGAAATCTGTATACAATACAAAACTACATGCTGTTGAGCAGTCCGGCTATTGCGGCGGATCTTGTGACGTCTGCGGCTTGGGAACTGAAGTTGGTATTACATGACGAGTTGCTTCAATGTAGAGGTAGGTCGTTTTAGGTAAATTTCAGTAAATTTTAGCAGTATAACATACTTGTAATTCTTATTCTTCTGACGACCTCCAAGTTGTAGTGTGGTAAGCACGCTGGGCGTAGCCGTTTCGAAGGCCTAGGTCCGATTTCCAGTCGGGAAATTAAAGAAATTCTAATTTTAACATTTTTAGGGTTCCATAGTCCAACAAGCAACCCTTATAGTTTCGCCATGTCCGTCTATCCGTCACTCCATCCGCTGTCCAGTGCAGAGACCTGTTAGAGTCGAATGTCCCCACAGTCTCCCAACTAAACGGTAGGAGATAAGTGGAAAAATTTTCAGCACTAGCATAAATATATGATGAATCTACGAGGATAACTATCACGGCTATGATAAGTAAACAAATTACGTAGTTGTAGTTCATAACCTAAAACAAATTTTCAGTAAAAAATGTTTACCTCCAAAACGCGTTAAGGTATTATTATTTATTATTTATTTATAATGAATTTACAACAAATCTTAACTTAGGGAATTATGCTATTCACAGCGTTACATAAACCTGTGGTTTTACCGAACGCTGCGCTTGTTGAGTCGTCATCGTACTCGTACTTATGAATTTGATGTAGATAATGTATTTATTACACTAAGCAAACAAATATCTATTATGAAACTGAAACTGTAGTGAAATATTGATTTTGACTGTTTTTTTTACTGTAAAAAAATCTGAATTGTGAGTCAACGCCATCAAAAGAGTATATAACTGAATTTTTCTCATAGTTTCGGATATTTTTTTATTTTAACGGAATATATATGTTCGCTTTTCTGTGTTCTCGAATTCCCGGAGCAGTTAACGGTTCCCGCGTACTTCCCGCGTACGCAGTAGTGTAAATAGGCAGTTTTACAGGACATTACGGGAAATAAAGTGCTTACATACATAGTGGATACGGAACAATTCGTGCGTTTGTTACTCCTTCACGCAAAAACAACTGGATGAATTTGATGTAATTTGGCAATAATATAAAGCTTAACTCGTCAGGTATGTGTAAACGAGACACAATACAAATTCCATTGTTATGCGACTCTCGGCATTCGTTTGATACCTGACTGATTAAATACATTTTAAACCGACACGTACGTGGGTAAAGCCGCTGGTACTTTCATAAATCTTTTCTCTATTCATTATTAAACCGAAAAATATACCTACATACAGTTTTAAACGCTCTAAGGTACACCTACAGTTTGTTACAATTTAGTTTGCGGAAATCCATTATTCATTTGAATTTTATAAAATTATTTTGCTTTAAATTTCCGCTAAGCGACTCCGGCGCAGGCACCCAACCACACGAACCGTAATCGCTTTGAGTATTAGTTCAGGCAAATGCAGGATGCACCTATCCCCCTTACTCAATACGCATGCGGCAAAGCTCCAACATGCAATATACCTCGACGCGTTTCGCCACTACACGTGGCATCGTAAGGAGATGTTGTCGCGTCGGCAGAGCACGGACGACTAGGGTCGCTTAGCGGAAAAAAGCAATTTTTTTTTATTCAACTTTGTCCTGGATAATATTTAATGGGTTTTCAGATGAAGAGGAAGCGGTGTTTTTGCAAAAGTTTCTCGATTATATTGGCGATCAGCCGTTGCAGTTCACTGTTTTCAGGATCATTCCGCTAAACTGGACCCTGCCGGTCATCATCATTGACCTTTGTATTAGCTACCAGATTATTATGGTTCAGATAACTAAGCTTTACTAGATGCCCTTAGATTGTATCACACTTTTTCCTACTAGAATGAATTATAACAAAATGAACACTAACTATGTATTACATCTTTTTACCTTCTATTACCAACAATTGTTTTTTTTAAACGACTTCAAAAAAAAGGAGGAAGTTATCAATTTGACTGTATGATTTTTTGTTTATATATTTTTTACAAGCTTTTATTTAGTTTCACCTGTCCCGTTGTCTGTCGTTCTGTAATCAAATCTTGCAACTTAAATTTGATCCACTTCCCGGTTTCCGATTGAGCAGAAATTTAGAATGCATGTATAAATCGGATGACAATGCAATGTTATTGTGACATAGAGCTAATCTGATGATGGAGCCGGAAGGTGGCCATAGGAACTCCGTAATTAAACGATGCAACCCTATCGAGTTTGAGCTCATTGGATTAGTCTTGACGAGTACTTTGATACTATATGGTAACCAGGGTCTGATGTTGGAGTTGGAAGGTGGCCATAGGAACTCCGTAATTAAACGACGCAACCCCATCGAGTTTGGGCTCATTGGATTAGTCTTGACGAGTACTTTGATACTATATGGTAACCAGGGTCTGATGTTGGAGCCGGAAGGTGGCCAAGGGAACTCCGTAATTAAACGACGCAACCCCATCGAGTTTGGTCTCGTTTGATTCGTCTTGACGAGTCTCTTGCTTTCGTCCCATACTAAAAAGTTAAAAATAAAATTAAAGAAAAAAAAACCTTTTTAAAAACAAGCTTTTATTATTTGTTTATAAAATGAACTAAAAAGTTAACAATAAATTAACTCGAAAAAGAAATATAACACTTTGTAACTTGATTGTAACCTTCAACGACAAATAAGCGTCTTCGTCTAGGACAAAATAATTCCATATTGTACAAATTTATTTTATTTTAACACTAAAACTTTTCACCATACATAATTATTCAATCTCGTCCCCCCTCTTTATCATAGTCCCCATTGATAAATGAAAGCGTGTTACATTGTGATAGCTTGAGGAAAATGTTCTGTTGTATTAAATGTAACACGCTTTCATTTATAAATGGGGACTATGATGAAGAGGGGGGACGAGATTGAATAATTATGTATGGTGAAAAGTTTTAGTGTTAAAATTAAATAAATTTGTACAATATGGAATTATTTTGTCCTAGACGAAGACGCTTATTTGTCGTTGAAGGTTACAATCAAGTTACAAAGTGTTATATTTCTTTTTAGAGTTAATTTATTGTTAACTTTTTAGTTCATTTTATAAACAAATAATAAAAGCTTGTTTTTAAAAAGGTTTTTTTTTTTATTTCATGACTTTTAGTTATTACCCATATCTTAAAAACTACTAGACCGATTTTGATGAAACTTACACTGTACTCTAAACCTGATTGAACTCAAAAAAACATTCCGCTATGACTTCTCGTTTTTGAGCAATCCGTGGACAAACATAAAAATACACTCACGAAATTTTACACACGTGCTCGGAAGCATAAATAGATCACCATACTCAAATACTATAAAATCCCAACGATATCACATACATACAGGTCGGATTGACTACCTACCTCCTTTTTTTTGAAACCGATAAAAAAGACAGTTAATGTTCTTTCAATTACACAAGTCAGTAGAAAGGGATAAGAATTTTATGGTCAGTAGTAGTGAGATAACCGTATCCACCATTAAAATGTGACCTTTCTTCATTCAACTTTTTTCTTGTCTAAGTTGCGGTGGCTAGGTGGAAAATGTTGACAAGTTTGTTGGTAGGTTTCTAGTGGCAACCGAAGTGGATGCGCGCAGCCGCGGCGACATTAGCGCCAGCGGCATGATTCGGAACAACTGCGTGAACATGCGCTAATGGGTCATTGGGATCCACGTAGAGTTCCGTCATTGCCTTTTTAAACCTACCAACTAACAGTCGTTTTGATTAATTACCTTGTCCTTTCTGATTTCTGAAATTACTACAAACATGCTAAAGATATTTACAAGGACACGTTACTCAACCGACAAATACAGTGAAATCCTTTTTTTATTTCTTCTTTTATCTTTAGGACTAGATTTCGGTTTTTACCATTTTTCTTCGACAAAAATAAACCGCTTAATAACAGCGCTTACGGTCATATACACCTTTTGCATGAGTGTTTACTCTATTACCTACTTTCAATTGTTTTTCGTTACTCCTTACAGTAAATATGTCTGTCTTTCAGGATCAACACAATATTTTTTTAATTCTGTAATTCTTTTAATTTTTAAAAGTGAAAACTCGTTTTATAGTTTTCAAAAAGCTCTCACGTCCATTGATTCCAAATTATTGGTTGAAAATAAAACAAATAATGTTTACTTGAACATCATTTACTGCTGTGTGTTCTGTATTGTGTACAAGGCTGTCCTTAACATTATTTATTGCATTAACAATACTAACGACTGCTTTATGACAGAATCTGGAGTCATTGTCTATTCCATTCAGTTGTATTCATTCGATATGGTTATGGTCATAAGTGCGTTTACCTTCTATTCTGCATATTGCCGAATCAAAACTCTAATCGGTGCTATTAGAAAGAATGAAAAAGATATTACGGATTGCATAGAAATTTACAAGGATATCACCAAGGCGATAAATGTGGTTAAGAAGTGTTTTGATTTTTTAGTAAGTATAGACATTTTAGAATTAAAATTTTCTTTTGTTCATAAAGTTTTGAAATTAACTAGTTTCATCCTTTCAGTATATAATAGCGTTGGTCAATAACGTTCCAGACTTGATTTTCAATATCTACGAATTCTTGATTTTACTGAAATATGAGCTGGATAAGGTAAGATTTATTGACATTTCAGTATGATTCTTCTTTGAAGAAAATCAAATAACGGTTCACTTGTAAAATACATACGTATTTGTCGTATTATTAATTCGTTATTTTAATAATTCGTTTAGGCCAGATTGATTCATTTTATAAAAGCGTTTACTGCAGAATCTGATTTAAAACTACGTGATGCTAGTTTTTCTGTTGTTCATTCTATTCTCAGGAACATATCCACAACATGGTGACTAAAACTCTGTATATGATTCAGAGCTACTTTATTTTATGCATTCCGGCCATTGCAGCAGGTCTTGTGACGTCAGCGGCCTGGGAACTGAAGTTGTTAATGCACGACGAGTTGCTTCAAACGAGAGGTAGGTCTTTTAAGGTTTAACACTTTGACTGCCTTAAAAAATACTAAGAATATCCCTGGTAACCGCAATTTTTACGCGTTATTTAATAGAAATCGTTGAAAAATCCGCTAGTGTTACTGAAAAAACATGCACACTCGGGCCCGAGTGGTCGGCACACAGCGTGCTGGTGGCCGAGCTATCAGGTCCGAGTGCTATACATAAATAGACATCGCCCTATAAACTCGGGCCCGAGTGGGCGGCACCGCTGGAACGGTTCTGGCGCACTTAATTGCAATTCACTTTTTTTTTTACTTCAGCCATATCGGCATAGCGTAAAAAACACTTGGTGCATTTGGTGTAAGCAAATAGTTTAACACTTTTTCTCTGCTTTTTCCTTCCCTTGGCCACAGATAATATAATACTTCTCCTTGGCGAAAGTGGACTTTTACCCTGACTGTGCTAATACTCAATGTTTGTTATATATTTTCTTGGTTTTTAATAACTTTTCAGATGAAGAGAAAGCCGTGTCCTTGCAGATGTTTCTCAATTATATGGGCCATAAGCCCTTGCAGTTCATCATTTTCAAGATAATTCCTCTGGATTGGACGCTACCAGTCATCATTATCAATCTTTGTATTCGCTATCAGATTGTTATTGTTCAATTTACTAATCTTTTTTAGGTGGTCTTAGTGTTGATTGTTCCTCAATAATGAATGGCTTAATAAAAAGTTGCTACACTCAACTTACGTTCTTGTTTCGCTTAAGACCTTACTAGAATCATCTATACCTATAAAATGCTTTGTCCTGAACGACTGACTTATTGATTGACTGACTGACTGACTGACTGACTGACTGACTGATGGATCAACGCACAGCCTAAACCGCTGATCGTAGAAACCTGAAACTGGGAGGGTGTGTTCTTTGTATGACGTAGGGATCCGATAAGAAAGGATTTTTCGAAATTCTACCCCTAAGGGGGTCAAAAAGGGGTGCAAAGTTTGTATGGAACAACGTGATCCCTTGGTCCAATCTACTTCAAATTTTGCATACACATTCTTTTACAGAATTGACGGAAGATTTATTTTATATTTTATTGCAATTAATCTCCCAAGGGGGTAAAAAAGGGTGACAAAGTTATTCTGGGGGTGATTTTCTTCGAAGTTGATATTAAAACTCTTTAGTGCTAATGATAAAAATATTTTGTATATCATTTTTGACAATCATTTGACATGTCTGAGACACAATGTTTTGACACAAGTTTGTTATTGATGTTGCTCTTGAGAAAATGCTCGAGAAGAGATTTTATTCCTTAAAACAGTAAATAATATTTTTTTGTGTTTAAACAGGGTAGGTATCAAGCGGTCTGTGTACAGTGTAGATTGCAGGTCGTCTGTTCATATTGTCGGTGGACATTCAACGCTGTTTCTGTGGTCGAAGGGTGTCCAATCTTTTTTTTTTGCAAACTGCTAAACAGCAGTGGACGGCTTTTGGGTATTGATGATGATGATGGGGTAGATCCCTACATAGAATTAACCCTTTGAATTCACGATTTGAATTCAAGAAAGTAGAGTATTCGCTATGACTATAAACAAAGCTCAAGTTCAAACTCTTAAAGTAGCGGGAGAAGACTTGAAGGAATATGCTTCTCCCAAAGCCTGTATGTGGCGTGATGCTGTGTAAGCGCACAGAGTATAGCCTGGTTTTTTTCATTAGCTCTCGAAAGAAATATACGATTGACGATAGGCGTAGTAAGTATTTCCATTTCGTTGTATAATAAAAAGATATTATCCCCGTGTAAGTTTGACCAGATTAAAAACCGGGCTGCGTGTTGTGTGTTTATAAAATATAACATTTATCTTTACGCATTTTTACGTATATATTTAAAAACTGGATGTTTTTGTTTGTTTGTTTGAACGCGCTAATAACAGGAACTATTGGTCCGGTTATAAAATATGTTAGCTACATTGTTAGACAGCTAATTTATGAGGGAAGGCTATAGAAGTAATTTAATGCGTATAGGCTTATAAATATTTTCGCTACGATCTATCTATGGGAACCAAACGGAGTAAAACTATTACACGCGTACGAAGTCGCTGGCGGGCCGCTAGTCTATCTATATTCTTGTACGGTTTTAGATTTTCACATTGTTTTTATATCATCAAATTTTTATTTCATCAAGCAATAGTCCCCCTCTGTTGTCACACCCAACTAACGTCTCAAACTTTGCCGTTACTAGTTTTTTATCACAAGCTTCAGCTTCTTTGTTGTTATTTAGTCTACTAACATATGGTGTAAGTAAAGACGAAATTATTAAAGATAATTATATTTATTCAGTGCCAAAATCTCAGTCGCTTAATATTTAAAACGTTACTTAAAGTAAATTCTGAATACAGTTTTAGTACGGCTTGCACGCGAGGAAGTGTAAACATTGCCCATGAAGACAGTTATTTAGTTACAATACAAGTTGGTAATCAGTGCCGTGATAATTTGCTACCAAGTGCAAACATAAACTATCCGAAATAATTATTAATGGTCTAATAATTAATACAATTTCGTGATATGCAGCATTATGAAATGATTTGATTGTTATAAAACCGATCATTATAATAAGGGAATTAACTTTTCTAGCACAATTAATATGTCAATAAAAATATACAATAATCTTCCCAATCGTATAACTCAAGAAAACAACAATAACACATTCCTTTAACTGTTTTAGGACAATTAAAACAATTATAAATTTCTAAGTGATATTATAGCATTCAGGAATATTTAGAAGATAAAGTAAAATAAAGAAACAGTACACCTTAATTTATCTGTAATTTTTATTTTCTTTTGTATAGTGAAGCTTCCTCTCTGTATTACTTATTTTGCAGCCACCTTCTTTCGAATGAGAGCCTGAAAACCGACTGACCGACTATATTTGACTGTGCAAACATTTCAGACCCGCTGCAGAAGCGAGGAAGTCCCATTGTTATATAAAATATTTTCGATATACGGAGAGTGTTTAGCGACCTTTTAGTACTACAGATCCACAGACCGCCCGTGTAATGATTCTGACAATATGAATTAAAGAGAGTTATTTTGACTTCCTCTGTACAACGAGCGATCCTGCGGGCCAACGTGTAACCACGGACCGCCAAAGTTCTACGCTCCTTTTTATATCTACATCGTCCTTAAGGTCGTCGATGAGAATGTGTCTTAGATATTTAAAGTTGAAAACTCGGTTCAACTGCACTCCACCGAGGTAGATTGGAAGTATAGATTCAGCATATATATATATATATATATATATATATATATATCCTGAATCTATATGAATATATAATGAATATATATATATATATATATAAATATTGTGTTGACTAAAATGTTATAAATGAGATAACTAAAAATGAAATTTGTTTCACGTAATGTTTGAAATAAGAACAGACAGACGGACGGACCGCAAAGTGATCCTATAAGGATTCCGGTTTTTTTTTCCTTCCGAGGTACGGAACCCTAAAAAGAATGCCCTCTACCCCTAACCATTCTATTTTAGTATTTATGAGTAAACTGCAGGATGACAATGAGATAGGTGACGCATATGTTTATCACTGACACTGGCAGCTTCCAGTCCAAATTGATGATCTTGAAGATAACTGTCTTCATGGGACGGGCTTCGATGTAGCGGATGAACCTTCCAATCTCATCCGCGTATTTCTGATCTAGAACAAAGAAATATTCATAATTAGTATACTGTCCGTATAAAGAAAGACTTGTCGTCGGTCGTCATCCGTTTAAAAGGTTTATTCCTAACGAAATCTCCAGCACGAATCAACACAGCGAATCTATTATTTATCAATAGTAAAATTGTTTATCGGTCAAAGTCATATCGAAAAACAAAAGTCCTTATTTGTGTTTGTCCGTCAGTCTGTATGTCCTAGTCGCAAGTTCATTTCTTCACCACGTAGGCTGAAAGCACAATAAAGGGTTTCTTCATTTGATCATTGAATAAGTATATTTAAGTAATCAGCATTTGATCTGATAGAATAACGTTAACAATGTAGGTATCTATCGCCAAATTATGCCGAGTTGAATAAGTCCAATTTCAGAAAATCATTCCTAAACCAAGTCAAGAGTACAATGTCTGTCTATTCTTTTAGCCACATATTAGGAGTATAAAAGGGGTTTGGTCTATTTTTACAAAATTCAGTCTCATAGACCGATAAAACGAACATTCTACAAGACTTAGCCATCAAATGTGATGGTATCATGTAAACGCAACTCTAGTACCATCAGACATCTAAATATCAGTGAGTTATGTAGGACTCTTTTCACGTTCAGATTCACCCACTGAAACCTCCGCAATATCCTTCTGATTGCTAAAGCATGTTCGTCACGGCATCAGCGATGGCTACACTCTCTCTGGATACTTTGAGTAGGTAACTCAAGACTGTCTTTTACTTTCAGCAGGTGATCCCCGCGTTTATATCCTTATGTATACTTGGTCCACTGGGAGCTAGCATTTAGGAATCTTCTAGTTATTGAGACAAACTGGAGATCCTAAGTAAAAGAAACTGATAGCTGACCTCGTTTTCTCAAAGCCCTGTCCATTAGCACCAATTTTAACTTCTCCACTTGCGAGGCGAGCAGACCTGACGCAAAGGCTGGTGCAAACAGCAGCGAAAACACATGGAACACCGATATGTTCGCCGTCATGTATTCTAGGAGTGACGTCTGTAACAGGAAACATGCCAGGTTTACACTCGCGACACGCCAAAATCTGTGCGATCAAGAAAAGGTAGTAAGTAGTTGATTAAAAACCCAGGGATCAATCAAGGTGGACTGATTTATTCCCAAAGTTTGTGCTTTGCATTTCATGCATTTCATGCTTTATGTTTTACCCATTTAAGGGAAGGCTTTTTCAAAAAAGTTTTTATCCGAAAGTTGTTCTAATTCACGATACCCGTTAATCCTAAGGCTCAAGTCAGCAACCGAGTACAATATTGTTTGTGTATGTATAAAGTGCAGCCAAAAATCACACTAGTAGAATTAAATAATACCTACGTTTCTTTGGTCCATTTGCAGAACTGGATAGAAAATTTTTATCATCATGTCAATTGTGTGAGAAACTAAGAGCACACGTACTGAAAAAAATAGGAATTATATTTATTGAAGGTATACACTACATAGGTGCCTATTTTTATAGTACAGTGGGTATATTATAGAAGAGAGCTTAATGGCTTATAGTAAGGGATTACTCAGGTGCTAACGCTAAAAAGTTTCATCTGTTTAAATAACCACACTAAGCACTAAATTCTTACCAAGGGATTGTGCAGAACTTTCACTTTGTCGTACACATCAACGATTGACTGGTACAGAAAGTGGTGGGATAAAATATTCGTATTCTCGTTCTTCATCAATTTCGAAAAGTTCTTGATCCGACAGTACAAAGTATAATAAATAGTAAAATGAACCACTAGGAATACATCGCTACACAACACAGACATATTGAAAAGAATAAAAGCAGCAATCGGTGTAATGCAGAAGTCATCAAATATTTTACAGTATGCCAACGATATTAACGATCTGTACGCAATACAAAAAGCAATACCACTTATTACAACAGACTCCGGTCTATAAGTCAACTCTCTGCACATCTTAGCGTCGATCGACAACAAATCTTCATAAAACTCCACAAACGTCGTTTGCTTCGAGAAAAGTAAAGTCAACACTAAAGCGAGGAACTCAGTTATATATAAAAAGTACCAAAATATCACCATTGGATCGCCCAAAGGAATGGTAAAAAAGAATATCATATAATACCCGACACCAAAAGTACGAAGAAAACAAAAAGATTTAACTACGATATTCACTAAGCATGAGTCCGATTTACTAAGTACACCAAAGTTTAAAGTTAAGGCTATAAGGAACAAATTAAACGTTGCTTTCATTGTTTTTGATATGCTTCTCTCTTCAGATTTTTGTTTGACTAGAAAGTTTATTTTTGGTGCTATCGGTGGATATTTTTTCATATTTTTTTCTGTAACACCACCTACCAGTATGAATATATTTTCTGTATGTGACATTGCCATGCTGGCCATGCCATCCAATCCATTTACGTCACTTACTAGTCGCGGGTTCAAATCCCGCAAGTGGCAAATGTTTGTGATGAGCACGAACATTTGTACCTCAGCAATACATGTAGTATTTAAGTATTTATGGGAGACGCTCCGTCATAATCGTTGTCTGGTATTAGAAACACAAGGAAGATAATACCTTATTTCGAAACCAAAACAATTAGTGTGTTGTCTTGAGCATATTTATTATTACATGCCGCAAACAGTATTAAACCTATGATGAAATTAGAAATTCAATAAATTTCTTTTGTAAAAAACAATCAAGGCATTCGTTCATCCAAATAAGTACCTATAAATACGTTCACTAATTTTAATATTACAATCATAAGGGCATTGTTTTACTTTGTATCGATGGTTTTATTAGTTAGCAATTTAAGTTTAACGTTAGATCAAAAAATAATCTCTTAAGTATAGAGTTACCATGATTTATTTCTTAATAAAGACAGTTTAGCTATATTTAAATCAACAGAAATTCAAGCCTAGTCGCTGTTCCGTCAAATTAAGCGTAATTCGACAACTTCTTCTTCTTTGGTTGTGGCGAGCAAACATAAGTTTTTAGTTTACCAGCGTGGGCTCACTGTTCCGCCAATGTCACGTGTGTAGTTTACACGATAAGGGACACGTAAAAGGCGGGATTTTGAGTGTTGAAAAACGTAATTATACCTTAAGTTAAACAAGACAATACACATCGGACAAGACAGTTGACACAACACAACACGTAATATGTACCTATACTTACATTTCGGAAGGGGTGGGTAAAAGGAGGGAGGAATGGCCGAACCTACATTATAATTTTACCTACATACTTTTGAGCAATCGAACTTAAAAATCAAAATCTGCCACTGAAATTGTTATTAGACGACAAAATTCTTCAAACTCGTAGGTAGTTCAATCACAAGTCACAAAGTTATTTTCTTCTACAGCTTCATCTATCGGCATAGATTAAAAGGTTTGAACTTTCTGGCCATGCCAATGTTTAGTGTAGGCCAATAGTGGAACATTTACACGTGTCTTAGTGAAAGGGGAGCTTCAACCTGACTGTATTTTTCTAATGAAATATTGGAATATGTCGTCGTTTTTTTAACTTTTCAGATAAAGATAAAGTCGATGTCTTGTACAGTTTTCTCGATTATATGGGACTCAGCCATTTGTTATACTCAAACATATTTTTTTTGTGACCGAAGTTATTAGGATAAGGAATTCTTAATTTAACATCCCCTACTATGTCGTCACTCACACCCAACTGAGTTTTTGAACTGGACGTTTCTATTTTTGCTACGAAAATTTGGGGTCCTACCGTTGTTTGCGATTACCTTTTCGCTACTTTGAGAGCAAAGCCATGTGTGTGTGTGTGTGTATTTTATTTATTTACTAGCTTTTGCCCGCGACTTCGTTCGCGTGGACTTCAGGTTCGTCCCGTCTAGTAGCGCAAAAAATGTGTTTTTTTACGACCTCACATTAGAAACCTCAAAAATTGTAGCCTATATGTTATTCTGATGTATAAGCTATATTGTGGTAAAGTTTCATTCAAATCCATTCAGTAGTTTTTACGTGAAAGAGTAACAAACATCCATACATCCATACAAACTTTCGCCTTTATAATAGTAGTAGGATTTGATGCTAAGCAGATTTTAAACCTATTTACTAATATTATTATTTTATTAACAAATTATGTTAGAAAGGTGAATAATAGTGCAAACTTTTAATGATGATAAAGATCAAATATATTTAGTTACAATACAAGTTGGTGGTCGGTTGATTATTTAGTAACAGTTGCACACATGAACGATAGGAAAAAATATATCTGTAAGCTGTAATTAGTACAAATTTGTGATCTGTATCATAATAATTTGATAGGAGATGCAAACGTCTAAAATGAGGACTGGCAAGAACCAGTCTAAAGGCACTATCTGGAACACTGTGAACTGCATCGGATGAGCTTCAAGGTAGCTGAGAAACAGTTCCAACTCGGATGTATAGTCCTCATCTGAAATCAAAGCGGTTAAAACATATTTTTTTGGAAAAGCAAGTAAAAAGTAAAAAAATAAATTTAACCTGTAACGTCCCACTGCTGGGCAATTAGCTAGTTTGAGCCATACTCTACCACGCGGGCTCAGAGCGGATTGGTGGAGGGGTGTTTGCAAGGCAAGCGACTAACCTTGCTGTCAGATGTTATCAAACCGCCTAAGGTCTTTGACTAGGCTTCTCGACTTATATCTAGAGGTACAAGACTAATTATTAAAAGCATCAAAAGTCGGTAAAAAGTAGCAATCGTGTTCAAACTAACCACAAGCCTGAAATAATAATAGTTTCATGAAAAGGAACTGATCCATGGTCTACATTTTCTTCTTGAATGTGTTCTGGTGGTGAATCTGATCTGAATCAAGTGCATGTATTGATGTCATCATACTGACCTCTTTCCATGAGCAGTCGGTCATGGATGATGAGCTTCAACTCATCGACCCCGGCGGTGACCAAGCCGGCGGTCATGGCAGGAGAAGCCAGGACCACGAATACTAGTATGGAGTAGAAATTCCGGAGGAAGTGGTTGTGGGCTTCATCCTGCGTATATACAAATTCAGTTCAGTTAATTATTGCTTTTTATTTTAGTCCAAACTTTTTTTTAATATTTCTTCTTTTTCTTATTTGACTATTAGATAAAACGCATATAGAGCATACGGGCGGGATAAATTGTGTCAAGTCAAGACCACGTTTCTGTGACATATTTGTAGGTATGAATTACCATCGCTTTTATGACTAATAAAATTCTAATGTATTAGTGGAGTCGAAAAAATATAGTAATTTTCTTACTTAAACTAAAACTATACTCACATACTCATACCCTGTTTTAATTTTCAGCAGACTTATATAAGTTGTTACAACAAGTTCTGGCATTTTGAACAGCAATGCAAACGTATACTGAAACCAATGTTAGTAATATGAGATAAGAGTCTAATTCGAAAACCTAACTCGTTTTTTACTCAACGGATAAATATTGTTATCCAACGCGGTAACGCAGCTAGCATCCTCGCCTCTTTGCCTCATGGACCCGGTTTTATTTTTAAGTATAAATATATAGTTTTTGATGTATTTCCTTATGCCTTTTAAATTCCAATAAATACTAAGAATATTTTTATTGAAATATAGATATGTATCGAATACGGATTAGGGCTTGTTTGCAACAAGATATATGCTAGCTCTTAGACTTTTCTTTATTATTTTATTTTGGTAGCGTGTTGTACCTACGCGTATGTCCGTGCCGCAGCACGGACGTTGTCAGGGTTGCGAGCGGTGCGTACACCGCTCGCAACCCTGACAACGAAACAGGGATAGCGCTACGCGTTAGAAAGAGACACGCATAACCGGGAGATGAAACAATCTTGAATGAAAGTCGTGCGAAGTGAATTGAACTTTATTGCGTTGTAGCGAAGAGTTGCTTTTACATTATCTATCTTAGCACAGTGATCCTTCTGTACGTAGTACTATTATATTTTCTGTGGTACAGTATAATAATATAACTTACCAGTACATCAAAGTACGCCTTAGCTCTGCCTTGAATATTGACTAATCTTTTATAAATTGACAAATAGTATATCACTTGGTTTCCGCTATTCTTTACTGACTGATTCAATACTTTCAAACGACAAAAAACACAGTAAAACATAAATGAAGAAACAATAAGGACAATATCGAAGGATAGTTGTTGTATTACGTAAATAAGCACACCCCAATAAGAGTCTACACATTCATTATTATGCTTGATACAAAACACGTAATTGAGAACAATTTTACTCACAATGAATGTGACGCAAATTATGAAAATATTATTTTCGACACCATGGGATTCACTGTTAATGTGCAACTTCAAATCAATACACATCAATGCCTTTTGCAGTCTGCAGAATGATCCTCTAAATCCGTAAACTATCAAAATTAGTGCATTCGTAAAATAATGAACAGTGAGAATAAGAAAGTGTGGTAGCAACCAATTATATTCTCCAAGAATTAGGAAGTAAACGAAAGCACTTAATACTGAAGAAAATAAACAATATACAAATGTTGCGAAGGCAATGAATCTCTTAGCTTTGACTGTGGGTCGATTGAGATATCCAAAATCCAATGCAAGAAATATGTGACAGATTATGAATATAATTTTAACATGATTGATATTTATCAATCTCTTTTTCTGAGGGAACTGGACTGGTGTTGAAGCCATTGTCAGATAAACTGCAAATAGTGTTTATATGTATAAAATATTGAAATTGGCTACAATCTCCAAAGTAACCCATGAATAAATTAGAAGTCTAGATTATATTATCGAGATTAGTCTAATATTTTAATGCATTCAATTCATGTCCTTTATGGCAACAGCTTATTACATCAAAGTGCTCCCGATAGTTTATATCGTCGATAATCATTGTGATTACAATTCGCTCACATAAAAATAATTTTACTGTTCACACAATAAACGGTATTACAATGAATAGAAAATACGCCATTATATATTATTCCTCTATGAGATACGCTATACATCATCTATATGTTACAGTCAAAACTCATAGCCGGTCAAAACCACTTTTGACTGCAAAAATCAGTCAATATTGGTTTTGACCGATGTCTTTAGTCAAGAACAGTTTTGACTGACTTTGGCAGTCAAAAGTGATTTTAACCAAGGATATTGGTCAAAACCACTTATGACTGGAAAAATATTGGGTAATAGTTATTTTGACTAAGATGTCTCAGTCAAAAGTGCTTTTAACCAAGAATGTAGGTCAAAACTACTTGTAACTGATAAAAGTAAATAAAAAAACTATAGATAATATAATCGAAATCGTTTATTATTAAAAAAATGTAATGAACATTTAAAGTAATTATTAAAAATATTATCTTGAAATAAAACAAATTGGACAACGTTTTATTTGTCTACTACAATAAGATTGGAGACTTAAATAACAAAAATAAAAAACTTAAACTTATAACTGCTGTATATGGATCCTATTTGTTTGCACATCCAGAACTGTTATGTCACTTTGAATTGCACAGAAATCCTTTTTTCTTGCACAGACATCTGCTACTCTTACAACCCTTAGACACATCGTGTAAAACCTTGCCCGGTTCCAGTAGCAGATTTCCTTGCAGCAGTTCTTAATGTGATGACGACGTTTGGCACTTCTTCCAGGCAGATGAATTTTTCAATTCATCCGTCAAATTCAGATCTGTAATAAGATATGAAATAATGTGCTTATACACATTTACTTACACTTAAACTTACTCAAATACCTACATACTGGCTCTCTCTCTCTCTCATGTACCCGCGACGAGCACCCGCACACCTTCCTGCATATCCACACACCCACATACTCACTTTCACACCCACACACGATCACATGCACATACACATACTATCATCCACTTTGAAATAATAATAGGTAATTACTTGCAGTATATTTTATCCTTTGTTTTATATAGTTGCTCAGAAGTGACTTCTAACACACACACTCTCTCTCACACACACCCGCACACCTACCCACACATCCACACACGCATACTTACATCCACACACACAACTGCTCACCCACACACGCTTACAGTCACAAACACATACTACTGTATACCTAGATAGAAAAAAAAGGTATTTACCTGCAGTATAATTTATCCAATATGCCGTCCCTTGTTCCAATTTTATAAAGTTGATCAGAAGTAACTTCGTACTACTCCGAGAATATTAAATAAAGTAACAATCTACCAATGAAAAAAGAAAACATGCTTCTGTTTCTTACTGTTTACAGTTCACAGGTTTCGTAATTTTTTTTTTTTAATAAACAAAAAACTTCAATAATGCACCTCGAAAATAGTTTAATTTAAACTTAATGAATGATTTCCATAGTAATTTAATTTTTATGAGTTTTGACCGATAGCCTAAACTTTAAGTCAGTCAAAACCACTTTTGACTAAAAATATCTGTCAAAACTACTTTTGACCAAGAGCCTTAGTCAAAAACAGTTTTTCAAGTCAAAAGTTTTTTTTACTTACGACATCGGTCAAAACCATTATTGACTGATTTTTGCAGTCAAAAGTGGTTTTGACCGGCTATGAGTTTTGACTGTAACATATACATATAAAATGCTTTGTCCAACTTACTTACTTATTGATTGACTGACAGATGACTGATGGATCAACGCACAGCCTAAACCGCTGATCGTAGAGACCTAAAACTTGGTGGCTGTGTTCTTTGTATGACGAAGGTATCCGATAAGAAACAATTTTCCGAAACTCCACTCCTAAAGGAGTGAAAAAGTGGTGCAAAGTTTGTATGGAAAAACCTGAATCCTTTGGTCCAATCTTATTCAAATGGTCATAAACATAAAAAAATTAAGCTGAAGAGATTTTTGTAAATTTATACGCGAAAATCTCAGGAATGGTCCTATTAGAAAAGTCATGTATGTGTTAGATAACTTAAAAATCCAGAATGGCTATAGAAGTTGTTGAATGGCATATTACGCTGCATCCTACGAGAACGGATTAAAACCAAAACGCGTGAACGAATTTGCGGGCAGCTGCTAGTTTACTTATAAAATTGCTGAGAAAAATCTTTCAACCGTTCATTGTACAGACGAAAGAGTTTTTGTTTCTGCTCTTTAGAAGAGAATACATTTTGTTTGCTCTTAAACTGGTTTATACTGAAAACCTTATCTCAATGGTGTGTGCAATTATTATGAACATGTGCGTGGTTTGAATGCTACATAGAGTTAAAGTATTTTTTCCAGATTGTGCTTGAAATATTCATCTATCCTTAAGAGTACATGTCTAGCTAACCATATGAACGAGTGTCTTTGAATATTTTCCCAGACAGTTCTTTGATACTCTCCAGCAATAATCTTATCAGCCACGATGATGATAAATTTATAGTAACAACACATGTTGACCATCAGCACCGTCATCATTTTGTAACTGGTACATACATGCACGAAACAACGATAATATTTTCTTGTAAGCTACGTGAAGCTATAGATATAAGAAAACATCCTTTCAACATAAAAGACGGTTGGAAAACCACCAGGATGGAATCCAGTTCTATCGAAGACCCAAGCCAGACCACTCACTGCAAGATCTCAAGACTCAGTTCGCTCTTTCTGTGTGGATAGAAACGTTAATTAATGTTTAAGACAAATAACATCTTGTCTAACCGTGACCACGAACGCTGTAAAGTGTTTGAAACGTTGAAACAAACAAGTATTTACAAAGGTCCTCCCCCAAACTCTTCAACTTATCTCTATCCATGGCCAACGACCCCAATCCTTATTAAAACTGATCAAATCGTCACACTGCCACGGCTTTATAGTTCTTAGTAGCGCGAAAGCTTCAATTTCAAATTCAATGGTATTTATCAATACAACTTGGTGATTTGCAACATGATTATCTGATAAGAGATGCACATGTCCAAAACGAGAACTGGCAGGGTCCAATTTAACGGCACAATCTGGAACACCGTGAACTGCATCGGATGAGCCTCAACGAAGTCGAGGAACTGCTCTAACTCCGATATGTGCGCCTCACCTGGAAAAATATACCGTTGAAATTGTTAAAAAAAGAAAATATGCAAATTAAGATAAAAATAAAAATAAAATTAATAGGATTTAAAAAAATAAATAATTTTAAATTTTAAATTCCACCAAATTACATAAAAATTAAATTATATTAAAAATAAAAATCACATCAACTAAATAAATAATAAAATATTGATGTTAACTTCAAAAGCCCACCGCCGCCACACCCGTAGCTACAGCATGCCTGTTGGTTGGTGCCTAATGGTTTTATAGATTTTTACAATACTATTATTTAAACGAAAGCCAGGCAACTAGATTTAAACTTGGCTCATAACAAATGTATATATAACCAGTTTTCGCCGTTAATTCGTACGGTAACAACGGTTAACAACGGTCGTTAGCGTGTTAGGAATAAACCTTTATGACCAATAACAATTATTGAAGAAAAAGTATACCTACATGACATATACAAAGTAACTTTCTTTCCAAATTTCTATTTCACTGTCTGTACTCGTATCTGATGAGGACTTTATTTTAATAAATGTCAAAATAGAAAATCTGTTCAAAAACCAACTTGACATTCCTACTTTAAGAATACTGTAATCACCGCTTCTTCAGATACATAAATCTGTGAACTACTTGATCTTCCATTACGCCTGTAACTCTACTCCACTCCTGTGTCCATCAGTTATTGGTCATGAATGTTAAGCAGTATGCCTCATAAGTCATAACCAAGTCAGCGGTTATGGCAGGATTTACCAGGATCAAAAAAAATATATAGGACACCAATCACATACATTGCTCTGATCCCAAAGTAAGTAGCCAATGCACTTGTGTTATGGAAATTAGACACAACGGTGGTACCACAACACCCAGACCCGAGATATTGATACAAAATTATGATTTCTACTTTGACTGCCCGGGACTTCGGAGCGGCGACGCCTTCAAATCCAGTGTGTTTAGCCACTACACCACAGAGGTCGTCAAACAACGACAAATGGAAATGAAATGGAACAAACTGTCAATACCACTGACCTCTTTCCATCAGCAGTCGGTCATGGATGATGAGTTTTAGCTGGTCGGCTGCAGCGGTGACCAGGCCCGCAGTCACGGCTGGACTCGCTAGAACCACGAACACATGGAAAGCGTAGAAATTACGAAGGAAGTGGTTGTGGGCTTCATCCTAAAAAAAACATACTCTTTTATATGATTCAAGTATTTTTTATGCTTTTACACAACTTTGCTTATTTGTTCAAGAATTTCAGTTCAATCATCATTATTATCAACCTAAGGTCGTCCATTGCGGAACATAGACCTCCCCAGGGATTTCCACAGCGGCAGATCACAAGCAATATGTATCCAGTAGGATCCTGCAATCTTTATATGGTCGTCAGTCCATTTTATAAGTAGCCCTACTTTGCGCCTTTTGTCAAAGGGTCTCCAATCTAGAACTTTTCTGCCCCAGTGGCTACCAATTTTTGGCGCTATGTGCCCGCCCTATCCACTGCCACTTGAGCTTAGTAATTCGCAGGGCTATGATCATAGTTAAATGTATTAGTTTCTTATTCAACTTGAATACAACAAAAACGTAACCATGGTATAATTATTATCTCTTTTTCGACAAAACTATGTAATTTAGAAGCTACCTAAACCTAACACGGAAACCAATACTAGAAATGAAAGTCTACTCACATACTCATACTTGATATTAATTTTCAGCAGGCTTATATACGTCGTAATAATAAGCTCAGGCATTTTGATTAGCAAAGCAAAAGTATACTGTAACCAATAATGATAGCAGTTACATAGTTAGCCTTTAAATAATTGTTGATTTGTAAATCATAACACTTACCAGCACATCAAAACACCCCTTAGCTCTTTCTTGAATATTGACTAAACGTTTGTAAATCAATAAATAGTACGTAACTTGATTTCCGCTATTCTTTACATACTGATTTAATACTTTCAAACGACAATAAACACAGTAAAATATAAATGATGAAACAGTATTGACAATATCAGGGGATAGTTGATGTATTATGTAAATAAGCATGCCCCAATGTGAATCCAGACATTCATTATTATGCTTGATACAGAACACGAAATTAAGAACAAATTTACAGATAATGCCACCGACACCAGTTATAAAAATATTCGTCTCAATACCATAGGATTCACTGTTAATATACAGCTTCAAATCAATAGACATCAATGACTTTTGCAGTTTGCAGAATGTTCCCTTAAATCCATATATTGTCATTGTGAGTGCATTTATCAAATAATGAACATCTATGGTAAGAAAATAAGGTAGCAACCAACCATATTCTCCAAGAAGTAGGTAGTAAATGTAAGCACTAAATAATGAAAAAAATAAACAATATAGTAATGTTACGAAGGCAATGAACTTTTTAGCTGCGGCCGAACGACGGTTCAGATATCCGAAATCCAATGCAAGTAATATGTGACAGAATATAAAAAAATATTTTAACATGACTTTTAGTGATTAATCTCTTTTTCTCGGAAAACACTGGTATTGACGCCATTTCCAGATGAACTGGAAGTGAAATTTTATCGTATAAAAATAAAAATAGCAGCAATTTCTAAAGTAATCCATCAATACAATGATTATCTAATATACTGAAGTTACTTCTTACTGATATGTACCAAAAAGATTATTATCATGATCTGTTGATATAAAAGCGATCATTATAATTATAATAAAGTGCTATAGACATTAAACTACCGTTGTGATTCGCTTGATTGTACATAATTTTAACGTTTAAATATCTAAATATCACAAAAAAACACTTAAGAAATCTCTAAATATAAAGTTTTAATTATTCAAAGATGGCGCAATTTTCTCAGCAAAGATAGAGACAAAATTAACTTGATTTTAAGTATTTTTCTCAAAAAAGAACGACCTCGAAACTGACCCTTTGTAATTTAGTATTTATGAGTAAACTGCAGCATGACAATGAGATAGGTGACGCATATGTTCAGCACCGACACCGGCAGCGTCCAGTCTAAGCTGATAATCTTGAAGATGACTGTCTTCATAGGACGGGCTTCGATGTAGCTTATGAATCTTTCAATGTCCTTCACGGATTTTTGATCTGGAACAAAACATATGATTATTAAGGTTTCTTTATTTGATGTTACATTTGTCAAACAATATAAATGCAGACATTAAACACTTTGTCTGTACTTGTAGTCTTATGTCATATACGTAGTGAAGGGAATACATAGCTTAAAGATTATTCTCGGTCTTTCCGTTGCTTGGTCTAATGAGCGTTAGCTCATACGAGACCTTTAAAGGCATTAAGCTAGCTGCAGATCCTAAATAAAAGAAACTGAAAGTTGGTCTCTCCTCGTTGCCTCAGAGCCCTCTCAATGAGCATTAGTCACAACTTCTCCATTTGTAAAGTGAACAGAACAGACGTAAATGCTGGTGCAAAGAGCAGCGCGAACACTTGGAACACTGATATGTTTTCTTGCCAGATTAGGCAAGGGTGTAAGCAAATATTATAGCCCTATAACATTTGAGTAATTGGCATGAAGTTTCTCTAATCTTGCAGTCTTAAAATCCGATGATACGATTATCTTTTATTATCAAACAGTGACCAAGCCAACACAATCGAGTAGATAGGCTTTTCAGGACCAGTTTACTTACTAAAACTTTCGTCCGTTCGACGCGTGCTCTCAACAGCTCCATGGCCAAGTCTGACTTGCTCCAAATGTCAGGTAGATTCTTGCAAGTTGCTGGTTCTAAGAAGTCCATCACATTAAAAGTAAGCTGCAAATCTTGAGAAGAAGTAGGCCTTACCTCGTTCCCTCAAAGCCCTGTCTTCGAGCACCACTCGCAGCTTCTCCACCTGTGACGCGAGCAGACCTGACGCGAAGGCTGGCGCAAACAGCAGCACAACCACATGTAACACCGATATGTTCGCCGTCATGTATTCTAGGAGTGACGTCTGTAACAGTTATCACACCAGGTTAACATTCATGGCATTAGCAGAAGAAGGCAGCTGGTAGTTGATTAAAAACCAAGGGATCCCTAAAGGTGGTCTGATTTATCCCTTAAGTATTTGCTCTACAAGTAAATGCTATACAGTGTGATTCTTCACAAAGTGCACATAAGTATTAAAATATGGCACTCTTTGAACAATTTTATCGACGGAAAACCAATTTTAAATAATCTAAAAAAAAAAACCGGTTAAGTGCGTGTCGGACCCGCGCAACTAAAGTTGTTCGGTTTTCTGGATATCCGTTTATTCATCAGCCTCTTATGTCAGTGACCGAGTAAAATATTGTTTGTGTTTCGTAAAAAGTATAAAGTGCAGGAAAGAATCACACTGGTAGAAATAAATAATACCTACTTTTCTTTTGTCAATTCGCAAAAGAGGGTAGAACATTTTTATCATCATGTCAATTGTGTGAGCAACTAAGAGCACGACGTACTGAAAAAAAAACCTATTTTTAATAATAAATTTGTCGGAATAAAATTTGTCGTAGGTGATTAAAATACAGAGTTTCTGGTTAATTGGACTGGACCTAAATTCTTTTAGATGTGAAAGTTAACATTATTCCTGACTGATTTCACTATAGAACCCCATATTCCAAACTTAACTGTTCTTAAGTTATCAGTATTTGAATTTCTTTTATAAAAAAATACGATTGTAAAGGTTGGTTTTGTTTTTTTTAATTTATTACATTAGTTTCTTTATTAATTTAAATACTGAAACTGCAAGTAGGTAACTGTTCCAAAACTGAGTTGTAGTAGACTTTTAGTTTACTTTATGCTAGGTTTTTAATTAAATTATTTGATAAAAACACGGATGAAGTACCAGTAAAAAATAACAGTACTTATGAGTCAAATTTAAATTGAGTCAGAAAAATAACTTGAGAACCGTTAAGTTTAGGATATGGGGTTTCATAGTCAGGAATGATGTACGAGTAAACTACCATGTCTTAAAGGATTTAGGTCGACTTTATTTGTAACCCTGTATATACTGTTAACGTGGATATCGGCGGTGCGCACCGTGCTAGCGTCGCACGACATACATCATTATGGGAGCTGTCAATATGGGAATCTGTCATGCCAGCTCCGGCGTGGTTGGAGTGCTCGTGTATCTATTATAATTGTAAAAAATATTAATAAGAGCCGAGTGAATCCCTTTAACAATACGCAGTCGCATAGTATGTATCTAATAGTAGAGAGCTAAAAGGCTTACCGTAAGGGTTTACTTATGTGCTAACGCTAAAAGGTTTCATAAGTTAAAATCATCACACTTAGCACTAATTCTTACCAAGGGATTGTGCAGAACTTTTACTTTTTCGTAAACATCAATAATTGACTTGTACAGAAAGTGGTTAGACAATACATTTGTATTCTCGTCCTTCATCAATCTCGTAAAGTCCTTGATGCGACAGTACAAAGTATAATAAATAGAAAAATGAACGACTAGAAACAAATCGCAACACAACACAGACATATTGAAGAGAATGAGAGCAGCAGCAGGTGTAATGCAGTAGTCATCAAATAATGTACAGTATGCCAAAGTTATTAAGGATCTGTACAAAAAACACAAGGTGAATCCACTTATTATAACAAACTCCGGTCTGTGCGTTAACTTTTTGCACATCTCAGCATCGATCGACAACAAATCTACATAAAACTGCACAAACGTCATTCGCTTCGAGAAAAGTAAAGTCAACACTAAGGCAAGGGACTCGGCAACGCGTAAAAAGTACCAAAATATCATCATAGGATCGCCCATAGGAATGATAAAAAAGAATGTCAGATAAAACCCGGCACCAAAACTTCGAAGCACACAAAAAGATTTAACTAATAATATATTCACTGAATCTGAATCCGATTTTAGGACACCAAAGTTTAAAGCTAAGGCTATAAAAAGCACATTAAACGTTGCTTTCATTATTTTTGGTATGTTTTTCGCTTTTGATTTTTGTTTGACTAGAAAGTTTATTTTTGGTGATATGGGTGGATATTTTTTCATATTTTTTTCTGTAACACCACCTATCAGTATGAACATATTATTTTCTGTATGTGACATTGCCGTGCCAGCCATACCATCCAATCCAATTAAGTCAAGTGACTTCACGTCATGGGTAGGCACGGGTTCAAATCCCGCAAGTGAAAAATGTTTTTGTGATGAGCACGAACATTTGTGCCTAAGCAATGGATGTTTACATGTTTTTAAGTATTTATGGGAAACGCCCCGTCATAATCATTGTCCGGTATTCGTGACAAAAGGGAGGTTTTTTTTTCCTTCGAAACCAAGACAATTAGTGTGTTGTCCGGCGCATACTTATTTACTATTATTATTACATGCCAAAAACCGTATCAAACCGTCCTTAAAATTATTTGCTTTATTTAAAAACAAATCTTGAACGTATTTATACTTTAATAAAATAAATACTTTCGCTGATTTAAATATTACAATCACAAGGACATTGTTTTACTTTGTATCGTTATGGTTTTAATAGAGCAAAATTTAAGTTTGACTTCAAATAAAAAGATGTCTTAAATATAGTTTCCATTTTTTTTTCTTATTAAAACACAGTTTAGTTGTATTCAAGCCTAGTCGTTGTTCCGTTAAAGCACGAAAAATGCTGCGAAGCGTTTATACGAACCAATAACATAATAGCCATAGATCGACATCTTCTCCTTCTTTGGTTGTGGCGAGCGAACATAAGTTTACCAGCGTGGGCTCACTGTTCTGCCCATCTCATGTGTGTAGCCTTTACACGGCAAAGGGACACGTAAAGGGCGTGATTTGGAAGGTTCAAAAACTTAATTATACCTAAAACAAAGCAAGACAAGACACATTGGACAACACATTTGACACAACACAACATATATGTATAATGTATGTATGTTACTTTTTCCAGCAACAGGTTATATCCTAACGAAAGTTGACAAATCGGCGTGTACAGTCAAGAGCAAATATTATATTCCATAATATTAACCTGAAATTTGAGCAGAATATTACGGTAAGATCATCTATAATAATAAATATCATCATCCATTGTGATAAAAACAAACAGTTTATTTTTGTTTTTATAGTGTTTCGTCACCATACAAACTTAATAATATAATTTGCACTTGTAAAAAGCAACTGTGACTCCGTGACAGATGAGGAAATGAACCCCGTGTCTTACGCTATCCGGGCGTATGCCTTCCTCGTCTGTCACGGAGTCACAGTTGCTTTTTACAAGTGCAATTTATATTATTAAGTTTGTATGGTGATATTTATATTATTAAGGTCGTCAATTTTAATATATAATTACCAGCACCAGTATTTTTGGGAAAAAGGGATTGATTACTAAAACAGTCATGTTTGAATGTTTTTATTATTCTATCACATTTTTCTCGGCCCACAGCCAAAAGTTAATTGGCTTCGTAAAATTTTGAATAATATGGTTTTTTGGGGACGTCTCTCACTAGTAAAGTTGAGTAAGAGAGATGGTCATGAAAACGATTAAAAGTAAGGGCTTATCGCCAACATAATTGAGGAATCTCTTTATATGAAAACTAAAATAAAAAACAAGCACATAACTTCTTTCATAGCTTTCTGCTTGCGCAAACTGCGTGGGAGTACCAACAGTATTTTGAATACAATTGCCCAAAAGTATGACTGCCCCATTATAAGACAGATTGCAAGAACAAGTCAAACCAAGAATAAGATTTTAATTTAATTCAAAAATTAATCAATCAATTATTATTATTTCTAATTAGGGTTCCGTAGCCGAATGGCAAAAACGGAACCCTTATAGTTTCGTCAAGTCTGTCTGTCTGTCTGTCTGTCCGTCCGTATGTCACAGCCACTTTATTCCGAAACTATTAGCATCACACCGCTGAAACTTGGTAGATAGGTGTATCCTGTTTACCGCTTCCGATTCAGGTACAAAAATTTTAAAAAAATGATATTAAAGGGGGGACTCCCATACATGAAACTAAAACAAAAAAAAAAAAATTGACTCAAACCTATAAGTGTGGGGTGTCTATAGATAGGTCTTAAAATGACATTGAGGTTTCTAAAACCATTTTTTCTGAAAGTCTAACGTTTGAGAGATGGACGCTTCCAAAGTGGTAAAATGGGCGTCCCATCTAACTTTTGAACTAAGGAAGTAAAAATTTAAAAAAAATATATATGATGTAGATCTCAACAAAAACTTTTAACGAAAATTGGTTTGAGCGAAATCAAACTAGTAGTTTTTGAGATATAGCACATTTTTATTAACCGCAAATATAACTTTGTCTTTCATACAAACACTATGAAAAACAAAGTTATATTTGCGGTCAATTTAGTATTGTGGTAATTTTGCTAAGTGGAAGTAAGAAAGAATCCCTAATTCAGTTAAAGTTGGCACGGAACCCTCAGTGCGCGAGTCCGACTCGCACTTGGCCGGTTTTTTTTTTATTTGTAATTATTTATTAATTCGCCGTTTTGTAATTTTTATTGTTTGTTAAATGATATTTATGGATGTTATTGTCTGAAATAAAGATTAATTCTATTCTATTCTATTCTATAACAAATATTTTATTGTAAGTAAAACACATTCAGATCGAAGCTCCTCTTTTAGGAAGACAAAAGTGTTAGACTTTTGCCTAAACTAAATCTTGGCACAACAAGAAAGTGCACAAATTATACTCCATGCCGATAGATCAGGCTGAAAAAGAATAATATTTTTTTGACTTGTAATTGAACCTAGAAGGCCTACCTCTAGTTTGAAGTAGTTTGT